>OY787664.1:45769782-46369782 GCA_963678985.1 Spisula subtruncata | reverse complement strand
GCAGTTTGGGTCTTGACCTTTGTGACGCTTAGTCACTAGGTCGAGATTGTTTGACTACATACCATGGAGATAGATAGACAAATGGAGGTGAATTCCCAATTATCCTCGACTCAGCAAGATAACGCGTTTAACAAGTTTAATACGACAATGTTGCAGTTTTTAATTGAACTTCACTCGTTATGTTCTTTTCTATTCCCTTGTTGTTGTAGAAAGCAGTATTCCACCTATCAACCATTCAGAATACGCAAAGGAAGGGATTTCCCAAAATGTTTCGTTTTTTTGGCGCGATTTTCACTGTACCATACCCTAGTACCCGTGAAACCATACACTCCGGTCGCTCGCTTGGAACAAAAAACTAAAAGAAACGAACAGTTGTTGATGAATAGAGATGATTTTTTCTAAAAACAGTTTAATATTGATAAGCAAACCAAAACAAGAAGAGTTGACTCTTTATGCACATTATTAATTAATGATTCAATTATGTTTATCAATGAATTCCAGGAAAGTACGGAAAACAGTCTTTTAGACTTGGCAACGTGGCACATACACCACACACTGTATGTTTAAATGATGATTTTCAGCAACATGCATGTGTGCAGATTTATTTATCGATTTACGGATAATAACTATCCAATTATAACCAGGTATTTGATGGCAATTGTCTTTTTTAATTATAGTTGCATGTAAATTGCCGAATAACATCAAAATTGAGCTTAAAATGAAACTTGATCATGTGCATGATTACTACCTGTTTTTTTGCACTTTGGGTCTTGGCGCAGGTGACAGTAGTCACTAAGTTGAAATTGTTTGACTTGGAGATAATCCAAATGCAGAAATCCTGCCCATCCATGTAGATGGGGCGGGGTGTGGATGCAACTGACTGGTGCATTGATAAACAACTTGGCCAATTTCAACCAAACTTCAGGCATGTTTTTTTAGGTGGCAGACTGCCCCATATTCTGCTGAAGATTTGATAGATTGAGGCCCTGCCACTACACTTATTCTTGATAAATATAATATCAATTGGATAATGTTAGAGTACTTAATGGGACTTACAAGTGGTGATTGTTGTTAATGTATAACTGTTACAGTGCCTAAAATTACATTCAACTAAAAGCAGTGCAAAATCACTACTCTGTCATGTACTTTGAAATCTTTCTCATTGCAGATGAATTTACTCTTATAAAGTGTATAATGGCTACAAATACACCCACTAATCACATACCAGGCGACAGCCAAGCTGAACATCAAGCTAGAACAAAGCAAATGCTTGAAGATCATTTACAAAAGAAACATGTACCTAATGAGAATAGAGACAAGGTGGTTGAGGGATCAGAAGAAAAAGTACGAAAAGTCAGAAACTCAGCAGATGCCGACGCATTGAGTAGTAGCCAAAAGGAAAGAAAATTAGATAACTTTTTACGACAGAAGAAAACTGGTCGAAGAAGACGGAGGAGATCACGTATCACAAGGTCTGATGTTCGTGCTCAAGCTGAAAAAATCTTAGAAGAGTTTTTACAAGAGCAGTTGCGACAGCAGGCAATTCAGACAAGCTCACCCGAGTATCAAAGATATGTGGAGCTTGATGTGACAGAAAACACAACACCAAGTGGAAGCTCTGGCTTTCAATCCAGTAGTAATGCTTTGAGACAAGATTCTATACCATATGCCGATGAGAGCGATACAGAGCACGCATTAAGGAGGGCAGAGAGTCTTCCTCATGATGAAATTGAGGAAATTCCTTTCAGTAGTTACAAAGGTCTACCTATTCGTCATGAGAAATCTAAATCAGCACCATATAGTCAGGATGAGACAGAGATTGGAATGCGAGGTAAGAAGAGACCTAGCTACATACGTCCACCTCCACCACCCCCGCCAGGGACACCTTATAATCCCTCAGGTAACAGTAGTGATAGTCTATCGAGACAACCTGTGCCTTATACTGGAATTAATGATGACAATAAATCTGCTGACTTTTTAGGAAATTTTAGTAGTTTAGAAAGAACTCATTCACCTGCTAAAAAACCTACACCTGCTACGGCGCCAGACTCATTAACTTTATCCTCTAATCCGGCTTCAAGCAGGTCTTATACTCCTTCATCAGAAATCAGTCATAATGGTGATGTTGGTGCTCGTTCTAAATACAGTGACAGTCACTCTAGATCAAGTTCTTCGACAAAATCACCACATTTTGTGAAACAGTCTGGTTACACTACATCAGATTCTAGTGGATCGGATACTGGTAAACATTATACCAAGGGTAGAAAAAAGAAATCTATGTTCAAAAAGGCGCAGGAAAGAGTTTCGGCTTTATTGAAACTCCATAATAAGTCTAAATCTGCTCCTGAAGAACGTATGGACTTTGAAGATTATAACGATCATAAGCCAAAACATAAGAAAAGAGCGCCTAAAAAGCATAGTGAATCACATGTTGATGAAGCAGATATATTCGAACCTGAAGGTGGTGTTAAAGTGTTGGAAGATACTCATAGACATACTAGTAAACATATTCACCAAACTCACTCAAATGGTGATAGATCTAAAATGCTGCGTAGCACAGACTCAGTCGAAATAATTGACACGAAAAATAGTAAAGAGAAAAAGCATGTAGAAAAACATATGAAAATGAAAGAAAGCTCTGGTAATGGTGGTTTCATGGGAAAGTTACGTCGGCTAACTACTCGAGATAAAGGCAAGAAACATGATAATATGAAAGGTAAGCATTAATACCGGGTATCTAAAGAATGGTTACATGAGTAAAAATTTACGTGATTTTTGTCTGAAATTCAGTATTTTGAGCTGTCCTATAGCAGTATATTTTCTATATCTTCCTTTGTAAATTTACAGCATTTTCAAAATTTCTTACTTTTACCTTTTGTGTTCAGGGTATTTTAATGAATGAAAGTACATGTATTCAATACCATTCCATGTACAAATGACATTTGATAATGCTACTCTCTCTTGGTGTCTGAAAGTAAGAAATATGGCTAACACAAGTTTGACTGTATAATTGTATACATAGCTACATTAGAACTGATGTATTTTACCAGGATCAAAATCCTCAGAATGGGATGAGAGTGGATCACGCGGTGAGAAGGTGGATTACTCTCGTACAATTTCAGTCCCTGCACGTGATGGTGCACATATGGATGATGATAGGAGGAGTCATTTACAGATGTACGGTAGAGGGCGGGGATTTGAATTCTCCAGTGGTGAACATCATACACATGGTGCCAACTCACACCGGTTTACTGCTGAACAGGTAAATTATAAATAGAATCTGCCGGGAGCTATGTTGCTTCTCTCTATAATTTGACCAAAAAGATCCCTTAAAAAACTTGCTTGTAGGTCTGTTGGCAAAATATATGTTAAATTCTAAATTGGCTAAGTTTTCCGCCCGCTAAAATATCCATTTATACAGATTTGAAATTAGATAGATAATTGCTTTTGATGGTTTAATTTCTAAGGAATGTTTCTATTCTAAATCAGCAATAAAGTCACTTCATTCTGTGTTATGATATTGTGGCTTGTTATTGTCGAAATCAGGGTAGATTGTTCTTTGCTGTTTCTGTTGAATGCTGCCTTCCCTGTCTGATTTTTATTATCTTAACAACTCTCTCTATGTGCTTATATCAATCATTCAATGCAATTGAATTATATAACAATCAATGATAGATCAAAATTACCAACTAGTTTTTTCTGTACTATTATGAAACCCTACTTCTAACGTCAACTTGTTAACAGGTTGTATCTAGAAAGGAAAATGACAGCGAGATGAAACGTCATTCTAGCTATCTGGACATCGTAGATTATGGTGGCAACATGATTGATCGCTTATACTTTGATGCTGAAGGTCAGCAGCTTCCTCGTAACAAATCATTTGACTTCGACCAGGAAGTATGTGTACATGAGAAACGTGTAGACGACCATGGACATGTACGAGTGATACAAGACGTCGGACATTGGGATCATATGGAGATTGATGGAGATGATGATGATGAGGATAACTCTAGAGGTAAACTGATCATGTTTTAATACATAACTGAGGCGTAGATGCTTGTATAGATAGAATCTTACCTTCAAGTCATAAAATTCTGTTTAGTATATACTGTAAAATCATGTAATTTTGATGGGACGAAATTTCGTGCTTCTGGTTAAAATGACCATTTCGATGGGAGGTGAATTTGTGGATTTGGCATTTCAGGTAATAAATAGAAAGGTCAAAATAATCGTTTGATGGGATTTGATTTTGTGGTTGAGGGTAAACCGCGAAATCCACGAAATTGAATTCCCCATGAAAGTTAATGATTTTATAGTAATATCCCGTCCCGGCTTCATACCCTTTCAATGTATATTGTAAACTTAACTCCATTTTAACATCGCAAGAACAATGCCGAATGTTTTATTCACTTACTTAATCCTAGGGGCCCAGTCCTCAAGTTTTGGAAAAACACTGTGTTAGAGTTGTACTAATCTACTGTAGGCAAATGAATTTAGGATCTGTTGGGCAACAATGTAGTATTTTAAGATGTTTTGCATACGTTTATTGACAGAATGACAGAATACTGTTGATAGTACTTTAAAGACGAAATGAAAAGGTATTGAAAACTAGTATTTATTGTATTACAATTTTGTTTTAACAGAGGTTGACGAGAAAGATTTATCCAATATGACAGAAGCTGAAAAAGACGCCATGTATGGAAAGATTGCTAATCGCTTGGCCTGTATTGGTGACAACTTTATGACAGAAAAGGAATTAGACAAATCTAGATCTGTTAGTCCAAGATCCAAACTTTCAGATGACCAGAAATGTGTAGAAGAAGGTAAGGATTTTTTCACTTGTAAATTTACTAATTGTTATTTTAATTGGTTGCTAAGCAATACAATGGTTGATTAACTTGACAGAGGTAGGGCGCATACTTTTGGATCTAAATAGGGTTGGTTCACAGTCTTTGCCTCTGGTTAATTCCTATATTTCTGCAATAATTCAAAAATCTGGAATTGCTGTAATAGAAAGAATGAAGTTTTATGAAGAGAAAATGAAAATAATTTGATGAAAAAAAAAATGGACAAAGCTATGGTCATAAATTTGAAATTTCATTGGCTAAATTGTGGTATGAGGTCTGTTGTTATGACACTCAAATAGACATGCAACATGTTTTCAGGGTTGAGCATTATGTAGAAAAAATGTGGTTGGTCTTTAATTGAATTTTCTAATATTTTATGCTTTGCTACATTTCAGAGATTACAAAGACAGATTTAACACCATTAGAACAAGAGATACGTGATGAATTACGACGATTTGCTGATGATATGGACGAAAAGGTAAATTACTGGTAGTATAAAAGATAGCACAGACAATCTAAAGCCGGCCCAGAAACGGCGACATCCCCTAGCCACTCATGCCTGGGTCAGACATAAAATGACCATTCATATCCCCAATAAAAGGATATTTCAAGCAAGCCTATACAGTTAACTCTGCAACGGATGGAATGGCATGCTCTAGACTATGTTATCAATTGACCTGCCGTTTGTAATTCTGACAATTACATAAAATCTTATGAAATTGTATGCTTGTTTCTGCCTGGAGACATATCAAAGCAGTAATGGTTGGGAATACTGTAATGTAATATATTTGTATTTGAATTGAAGAATTATGACCCTTGAAGAAAATTCAGCTACTAGAAACAGTGTATTCTGCATTGCTTACTCTATGACCTAAAGGTTTTAATTTGTATAAGAATCAACGTGCTCAGCACATGCATATGATTCTTGAATAATTTTTTTTAACTTCATCACCCATATCTCACAGTTAAGTAGAGTTTACTAAGACTCATGAAACTTAAAGTGTACAGAATATTAAATGGTTGTGCATAAAATATTTAAGTGTTGAAGAATGTGTTCTAAATTACAGTTGGCAGCTAATGCCCGTACTGCAGCACTGCGTATCTCTGGGTTAGTGACATACAACCACTTCAAAGATGTAGTACAGGACTCAGTTGGTAATGGTGATGGTTGGGATCAAGTAGCGGCCGTGTTTCATATCACTAAACGTGCTGTACAGATGGCCGGTGCTAGTGGTGCTCTAGCCATGCAGATCAAGGAGTTAAGCTTGAAGTATATAGAAGATAGATTTGCTGGGTGGATCATAGGACAAGGTGGATGGGTATGTGCTCCAAGTTACAAGCAGGGATTTCCCCAGCCTAAATAGTGTCCGGGACCCAGGCGCTATACTGGTCTAGTCAACAGATTTCGATGTTTAGAATGGTTTTACAAAATTTTCAGTTCTATACAAGTTAATTAACCATATCTCCCATAATGGCTTCACATACCAGGAGATAGTCTCCCCTGAGAGATTCGGAAGTAGGATTCTTTAGGTAGCCTAATGACCAGAGGAAGTTCTCAAAAGATGCCTGAACTCCTGAAAAAAAACTTTTTTAACTAGGGTATGAGAGAAGATATGTCAACTTCACTCTTGCTCTCTTTTGATGGCCTCAGCTACCTGTACATGTTGATATTGTTCATGCATTGATATAATTTTGACAAAAGCTTTTTCCTTTGGTCATATGTGTTATGTGCTTGACTGTTTACTGGTAAGTTGAATGCTGCCTTCTCTGTCCAATTTTATGCAAACTAAAACTAGTGTATGTTTTGTATTTATTTTACAGGACAGTATGCTGTCAGAGGATGAGTCAGAGACCGATTCTGAACTTGATTGAAAGGTAACAGCTTCATGTTGAATCTTGCCAGGTTGTGAGGGGAACCAACCAGTTTCATATTGAATCTGGCCTCACTTGTGTTGGGTACCAGTCAGTTTCAGTGGAATGAGGAGTACCAGTTAGCTGTATATTGAATTTGGCCTGGTTCCTAGGCAGCTTCATGTAGAATGAGGAGAGTCATAATGATTCTGACCGGGTTTGTTAAGGGAACCAGTCAGTTTTGATGTTGTATGAGGAGAACCAATCAGTTGGATAAGGAATATGGGCCTAGTTTGTTAGGGTAACCAGGTATTTCATATTGAATCTTGCATATATCTTAAGGGGAACCAACCAGTTTCATAATGAGTATTGCAAGGTATATTAGGGAAACCTTTACTCAAGCAGGTTGATTGACTCCAATTTGGAAGCAGCTGATTGTTGGAATTGCTTCCCTCTCTGGCTGACCAGCTCTAAATGAAATGGGAACCAACCAGACAACTCCATTGTCCAGTTCTACATTAGAACCAATGGGAACCAATGTTACTATTCTTTCCTAGGAAGAATCAAGCAATTCATGATATGGATTATTATGATTGCATTAATAAGTGTGTGTTAATTAAGGAGGAGGTATCTACAGACATTGGTAGATCTGATGTGTTTTGAGATTATTTAGTATACTTTATAAGTGGATATTTCTACTGGTCAAAATGTTGAATAATAATTATATTGAATATCAAACATTTGGCATGCACAAATACATGTATAACCAATTTCTTTAGTAGAGCCATTAATGGCCAAAATTTACACTGGAGGAGAAAATTGCAAATTTTGATATTTTTTTTCTAAAATTTGACAATATTGTCCTGTCGCTTATTTTTCCACTTTGACTTATATAGTATTTGTAGGAAATTTACCATGTAATTCATTGGAAATGATCTCAGACATTGAATAATGCTGATCAATTCAAAATGATTGTAATTTGTGCAATATTATTGTGTTTTGTATAGATACTAGATTCTTTGTTAAAATTTTGTTTTGAGTACATACTATTTATCAACTTATCAAATATGTCTCTAAACTCTGTGTCAAATATGGCTGCTCAAAGCAGGACCTGGTGTTTGTTTATGACAAGATTAGTATAATGATTCATTTAGAAATGGATTATTTGGATCAAATGAGAAATATAAGTGCAATAGGAATTATCTCCCTTCGTACGATAATTAATGATGCAAATATTTCAATCTAATTCATCTACATCTACATCGTACGTAATAATTACTACCATGCACAGCAAATCAACTGGGGATTAAAGCAGAGTAATCCCAATTATAATTATCTATTTCTAGAATTGTGGTCTTCATTTTGTGGTGGCCTTATTATTGAGGTGGTCTTTGGAATAATGTTTTACTTTATAATTATTGTACCAGTATGTTTGTACACCAAATGCTTATAATTTATGTTGTCATTTGTATAAACCATTGTCTCTTTGTATTCAAATTGTATACTTTAACCCTGTATTCCATAGAGGTGAATTTTAAATAAGGGGCTAAAGGTGTTGAGAAATCAACTCTAATGTGTTAAGCAGCATCAACGCTAATCTGTTAATCAGACTAAAAATGAATAGAAACCATTCAAACGTGGTCATTTATAACTTCATTTATTTTATCAATCTCATTAAAATCTGCCGAGCCTCCTAACTTTACTTAATTAATAATCAGTATTTCCTTATTCAGGGGCATCAAGCTGCTCATAAGTACCAGGTTCATACTCAATGTTGCTTTCAGTGTCTTTCTTATCTTCATTTTGCCCTGGTGAATAATCTCCTGATATGTCCTCCATTTTCCATATAATAGATTATTGGATAGTGCATGATCGAGCCACAGGTGCACTTGCTTTAAAAAAATCAAATCACAGTTTCTTTTCCAATTTTCTCATAACTGTAATGAAATTTGTCTTAATTGTTGAATAATTGGGGTCACTGTATCATCAATCGGAATGTTAAGTTGATAATCCTTCAACTTATCCAAATTATGACATATGTCCGCATATTTCTCCACAATTGAGTTTGAATCAAATTCAGTAACATTTGAAATAATTTTCAGTATGCCCATTGATATTGCAATTTCATATCCTTATAATGATTGTCCTACAATCCTGAATAATCCAGACTTCAGCTGCATTTGAAAGCATGATCTTTCTGTACAAAATATAAATTATATATGATAAAATTCAAAGAAGTTATGGTAATCAGAAGTTTCATAATCTGAATTTTAATACTTCCTGCTTCAAACCTTTTTACCTTTTAGATAGGGCCCTCAGACCTGGACAAAAGTTTGTATGATAGTGTATAGTGGACCAATAAACTAAAATTTATACCTTTTAAAATATTTTCTGGGTCAGTTGCCATGGTAACTCAGGGATACAGACTTACCTAAAACTTTGGTAGCCACCTGGGTCCCTAACTTTTAAAATCTAGGGGCCCAGCTGAAAACTTAGGGGCCAACTTAACGAAAACATTTTGTCAAGCTTTACCAATACTTCTTTATTTAATTTTGACTTTATTTTTGAAGCATATGATTCATGAACAGGTGTTTGTTTAGCCTTGAATATAAATGCTACCTTTTCATGTGATTTACTTGCACCATGCTTCGATGCACTACCAATTTTGTGAGAATAACACCCAACATCAAATTTAGATGACAGATCATCCCGTATAATACCCATTTGTCACATATCATACCCTTTTCTGTATCTTTCAACCACAATTTTTTTTTTCCAATTTACATTGAAGCTTTTGTTTCTTTGGTTGAATTCGTATTCATGGAAGTATTTATGTTTTTCAGCGGCACTCTTGTTTTGTTTTTCTTCAGGTTTGCTAATATTTTTTATGAAACGTCTCATTTTCTGACCACAACAAATACACAAGAAGTACACCTTTAACTACCGGAAACGTTAAAGAGCTTAAGAAAATGAACCAAAAAAAAATTAAATGTCGAAAAGGAGCTTTTTTACAAAAATTTCAGATCGCAGCCGCTGATTTCTGGTTGCCACTTGGGGGATTAACTTTTAATTTTCAATCGCGGAGGGGATATTTCACTCGCCTTGGGCAACTGGGCGAGTGTTAGTCTGGAACCTTGTATCTGAGGTTTGAGTTTTCGGCCTCAAAATTCACTATTCTCATGTTACAACAATACAGAAAGTTTTTTGTACATTTTAATCACATTTTTACACCATTCTACATTGTGTGTTCATGTGCTCTTTTGTCTTTAATGAAGAAGGTCCTTGATATCCATTTGCGGTCAACTTCTGGCACTACTTTATGAATGGAAAGTCATCCTCTTTCGAAGGTTGCTGCTGGCCTGAACTCATCCCTTGGAGCAATGATTGTTGTACATTCAGTTCTGTAGCAGGTATCCAAGTAGGTCCAATAGGATCCGTCTCTACCTCGGTAACAACTTGTATAGTTTCACCAGATGCATTTATCAATCTTCCAAATAACAAAGCGGATATCTTTAACGCTGCCTTCAAATCGTTCCAAACAAGCCACCAATTCATCGTCAACAGTGCTGTCCATTTCATCTAGTAGTTCTTCTCCCAGAAAAGCTGTCTGATGACTTTCCCTCCCCATGTATTGGTCATGGTCGTGTAATGGTCACAAGTAAAAGATGAAAGAAGATTCAAAGAAAAATATCGAAGAAAATCGAGCAAAAATTGACTAAGTTACAAAGAATTTAGAATAATTTGAAAAAAATTGCGGCCATTTTGTGTAAGCGTACTTGAAACGTCAGCTGCTGGTTATTCTTTTTTTTCTTGCCAGAATTTCTTCACCTTCTGAGAACATAGTAAAGTACTTCTTGAGGGTCATTTTGTGCATGAATAATGGGTCTGACAAGTCTTAACTTCTCATTGATTAGCTTATTGACTAGCCAACCACAATACCTGGGGGAGTTTCCTACTATCAAGCAAAATGTTTCTCCTCTAAAATGACCCCACTGCATACACAAAAAACCCATCCACTCTCTCGCCACAGTCTCATCCCCAACCTGTCTGCTTACAATTGCGACAAGCAGAACATTTAACGTCACTATAGCTTTCACCCAAATTGAATATTCTTTTTCTTTCCTCATGTGTTGAGCATACATCGTGTCTGTCAAAATGACTTGACATCATCATTTTGTCTGAATCTAGGCAGCACTCTAGGCATGATGATGCGTTTTCTTGCATGTTTTATTAGCTCACCTGTCACATGGTGACAAGGTGAGCTTTTGTGATCACTCTTCGTCTGTCGTCCGTCCGTCCGTCGTCGTCCGTCAACAATTGGCTTGTGTACACTCTAGAGGCAACAGTTTTGATCCAATCTTTGTGAAACTTGATCAGAATGTTGTTCTCCATGAAGTCTAGGCCAAGTGTGAAACTGGGTCATGTGGGGTCAAAAACTAGGTCACTAGGTTAAATCTTAGAAAACCTTGTGTACACTCTAGATGTCACCAATTTGTTTCAATCTTCATGAAACTTGGTCATGTGGGGTCAAAAACTAGGTCACTAGGTCAAATCTTAGAAAAACCTTGTGTTCACTCCAGAGGTCACCATTTTGATCCAATCATCATGACACTTTATCAGAATGTTGTTCTCTATGAAATCTAGGCCAAGTTTGAAACTGGGTGATGTGGGGTCAAAAACTAGGTCACTAGGTCAAATCTTATAAAAACCTTGTGTTCACCCTAGAGATCACCAATTTGATTCAATCTTCATGAAACTTGGTCAGAATGTTGTTCTCTATGGAATCTAGGCCAAGTTTAAAACTGGGTCATGTGAGGTCAAAAACTAGGTCACTAGGTCAAATCTTAGAAAAACCTAGTGTTCACAATTTTGATCCAATCTTCATGAAACTTGGTCAGAATGTTGTTCTCTATGAAATCTAGGCCAAGTTCACAACTGGGTCATGTGAGGTCAAAAACTAGGTCACTAGGTCAAATCTTAGAAAACCTTGTGTTCATTCCAGAGGTCGTGGTTTTGATCCAATCATCATGAAACTTGATCAGAACGTTGTTCTCTATGAAATCTAGGTTAAGTTTGAAACTGGGTCATGTTGGGTCAAAAACTAGGTCACTAGGTCAAATCTTAGAAAAACGTAGTGTTCACACCAGAGGTCACAATTTTGATTGTATCTTCATGAAACTTGGTCAGAATGTTGTTCTCTATGAAATCTAGACCAAGAATGAAACTGGGTCATGTGGGGTCAAAAACTAGGTCACTAGATCAAATCTTAGAAAAACCTTGTGTTCACTCCAGAGGTCGTGGTTTTGATCAAATCATCATGAAACTTGGTTGGAATGTTGTTCTTTATGAAATCTAGGCCAAGTTTGAAACTGGGTCATGTGGGGTCAAAAACTAGGTCTCTAAGTCAAATCTTCGAAAAATATTGTGTTCGCTCCAGGTGTCACCGTTTTGATCCAATCTTCATGAAATTTATATGGTCAGAATGTAGATTGTACTGATACCTAGACCAATATGCAACAGATGAGCGACCTAGGGCCTTTCAGGCCCTCTTGTTATTTCATGCATAAACTTTCCCCCACTATGATGTAATAATCATGGATATTGAGGACCATGTATGTCTTTATTGTCTTAGGGTTAACACCAGCATTCACCAAGGTTCCTTCACATCTGGGTTTGGGACACAAAAACTGAAAGCTGAACAAATGTCTTGGCATCCAACAGAAAAGATGGTGGCCAATAAAACCCTCCTGTTTGTTCAGTACACATCTCAACAAGCTGGGCTGAGGAAGATCATAATAGAACTTGGCCACTCTGTTCAAACCAAAATGACCTGATTTAGCTTACAGACATCTACAGATAAAAATATTGCATTTAAACAATTTTTATTTTTAAGTGATTACTTTTAATCCCTGTATCATTAAACATTCCTCCTCCCTCACATCAACACAAAGCTTCTTCTCTGCTTTTCCATAAACTTCACCAAATCTTTGATAGCCCTCTGCCCCTTACATCTGATTGAATAAGATAAAATCACTCTTAACCACCCTAAGAGCATGGGGGTTGTCATTTCTTCTAAAAATCTTGTGGCATCTTATGTACTTGAGCTATATCCCGCTGTGTTGTTCTTTAAGGTGACTGAAAGATGCTTTCTTCACAACAAAGTACAACTCTTTGCATAACGCAATTAGCTACAACTGGACATTTCCAAATATCAGAAATAGTCTTCATGGTAAGAAAGTTCTCTGATTTTCATCACTATTAGATCTATGAATTTCCACTTGCGAGATGAATATGTAGCGATATCCTCACTACACTTTCATCAGAGCAAAGTTGTTTGAAGACAGCCTTCAATGCCTAGACGTTAGGTGCACTTCATTGTCTATGATTTGTACCAGCCTTGTGGAATTGATTCCAAACTGTCCATTCAAATAATCTACAAATAGAAAAAAGAATAATTAATCATCTTATTTATTTGTCTTCTGAAGATTCAAATTCAGCAATTGCATTATTTTTCTGGTCAACACAGTTAGAGTAACCATTGAAACAAAGTGGACGGGTAATGCAAAATTGAAAAATTATTCTTTTGGGTATATGAGCCATGTATAAATTAAAGTTATAAAAAGGATAATAAATGAACAGTAGCCTACCGTTGTTTGCAAGATTTGGTTTATTCCTTTGTCCATTGTCGTACGGCTTCGGGATTGATCCAATTTTCAGGCGTTTTCTTTTAGGTTTTTCATTAACCCTTTTGCAACGATGAAAGTCATCATCTTCAAAGTGATCTTCACAAACTACTATAGATCTTCTATATTCAAATGTTTGAAAATCCCGGCCAGGGTTCCCCAAGTATTAATCCATGTTTTACACAAGTTTTCATGTCTAGTTGACATATTAGGGTTAGGAAAACTGAAAAAGCTTCTGTCACATCTTCCTGCAGTGTTTCTACACTTAAATGCCTTACAAGTCGGTATGATGATACCATCTCCACGATACACTCTGACACACGACGCTGACAGTCTTAGTCGCACTCAGGAAATTATCCGCACACCTACCGCCGCATACCAATGTTTCAGCAAATGGAAAACAATGAAGACAACAAATATATCGGCATGCAAATATAACAACAATGTTTAACAAAATAATGTCATAATCACTTCTCGATAGACAACACAAAGTTAAGTAATGTTCCAGTAAAGAATTCCGCATAAAACAGCATCCATCTTTCTTTTTGCAAATATCCCAGAGTGCAATGCGCACCCGGTCTAGTATGGCATTCTGAAAGTATGGGCAAACTGGTTTTATTTATTTCAGATGAGGGATATAACGGAAAATGGCTGCCCCCTATTGATATAAAATCAAAGCACTGAAAGTACTGATGTGTGCCGTACTGATGCCATTTTAACCAATCAAATAAAGGCTGCATCAACATGCTGTGTCAGAGTTCTGATAAGCCCAGCCTCACTTGAATGTTTGTGCTGCTCTCAAGACACCAATCTGACTAGTAGTTACAAATATATTACGCAAAACCGATTTTGGAAAAAAACAGAACACACAAGCACTATACATATATGGACCCCACAATTAAGTTTTGAAAGTATTAAGTGAATATGAGCTCACAATTACCGTGGTAACATTGGGATAAGGTTTACATCAATATATGGTTACATGTATGTTGTTGATGATATACACATGCACAGTACACATGTTCATGGGTAATTGGGTATACAATATCTGACAATATTTTAACAGTGAATGTTAATATATATTAATTATGAATAATAAGCAATATCAGCATGACTGCCTACATTTGTCAGAGATTGAAATGTTTCCTAAAATATTAACATCACAACATAAATTGTTTATGTATTAATAAAGCACTGTTATAGAAGGGTTTGTCTGTATCACTTCATGTAAAATAAGTATAAAATAACAATGAAACAGACAAATATATACATTATTTACACTAAAAGCCACTTTGCACAACACTAGTCATACTCAACAGAGAACACAGCGTTCCCTCTCCTTGCCTGATTCTTGGAGGTGCTGAAGCCTCTCTGCATACACATATTTTGCTCTTTCTACGATATTTAACTTCTTACGTTCAAATGAGCTATTCCCATGGAGCAAATGGTTGTCGACCGCTAACATTGCCATGAAAGATTTTGAACAATCATCCTTAGGGCCCTCAAACATCGTCAAGCAGCATTTGTTCATTTCATTTACAATCACAAATGAATGCCTAACATAAGTAAAATGTACTCTAGGGCTTCTATAAAATAGTCATAATGACGTCATAACAACATAACATAACATAACATAAACTATCAAACCGATTCAACCACGTTAAAATTTTGTTGTACATTTGGAGTTAATAACAATAAAAAATAAACTTCTCCTCCGAGTCCAACCCTCTCCATGTTAGTATTGGACTTCTGCAGAAATATGATAACAAAAATATGGAACGCTTTAAACCAAGCATCCAAAGCCGTTATCGAATTCCGACTGACCTCTTTGAATTCAAGGCTGCCACTGGCGCCTTGAACAAACTCAATCCTCCGTAACGCGTCATGTTATAGAGACAAGAATTCAACAAAGGCGTTGGCCCATATTTTGCTCAATGCCCAGACTAAGTGAGCGGGGGACGTCGATACTCTGCACCATGGTGCCAATAGCCGATGGATTTTCATGAACCACCTGGTTCATGATTCCATAGAGTTCATAGTTTAAGTTATCAGACTTATCCTGACCACTACAAGATGGGTGGTCCTGTCCATCTATATCTGTTTTTTCTGTCTTTCCATCTTCCTTATTGGTATCAGAGTTCACATTGTCAGTTTGCGTCTCATTGACTCCACTCTGTTGAGCTGGTTTTAATACCCCCATTGTCTGTAATGTTTTAACCATGCCTATGGTGACTGCAGGTATAACCGGCCGCACAATTTCTCCAATGTCAACTGGTGCCACCGGATTAGTGTTTACTTGGCTACTTCCCGTATCTGGAACCTCTACTACATTTGTCTTCCTACGATTACGTGGTGGTCTCTTAGTTGACATCTCTACAGGTCACTGGTCTTATCTTTCTGAAATAAAACCATTATCTTATTAAATTATATTCATTGCTGGATTGATTAAAATCTCTTGTATTGTATATATATTTATGTCATGTAACCATAACACAGATCTGACAATATAATTGATTCATCCGTTCGTTTTATTGCTCCTATTTCACACGCTTGACTGAATAGTTCCTCTAATCTTGAAGCATAATCAGTTACTATTTCATCTTTATTTTGGCTGCAGGAATAAAACATATTCAATAAAGTTTCCTTGGTCTCCATCCGTCCATAGGTGCTCTCTAATTTCTTCATTAACTGTGGAAGGGTTACTTGAGTTCCTAATCTTCTCACAATATTCCCCGCCTGTCCCTTTACTGCTCTCCTTGGTACTGTTTTATCAATGGACTTACGGAAATCGTAAACTTACGTTCAAATTTAAAATCTGTATATATCTTTAACTACTGCAAATTGGGGACGGATATTGTTTGAAGATGTTTATTAACTGAATATTGATAAGTATTTCAGCTCCATTTATCACGCTTTATAGTAGTAAAAGTATGATAAAGAATTAAAATTTGATCGTAAGTTTAAGATTTGCGTATTTGCGTTGATAAAACAGTACCCTGATTCCTAATAATATTTGATCTTGTGTAAATGAATGGGATTCCCTAACAGCTGAAATTTCGAATTTGAACGTCTCGAAGGATACATCTGATTTTGAGGATTCTACAGAAAATGTAGAAAATTTAGGATATTGCCAAGTGTTGTTCCTAATCATTTCGTTATCTATTTGAGGTTCTTCTGTCTTAGTTTCTACTGGTGGGTGATGTTCTGTTAGTTTGACCCCGCTTCTGAGTCGATGTTTCACAAGTTTGTCGGTCTCTTCCTCAGGCAGCTGGTGTAACACTTTCAGCAAAAGCATGTCCTTTTTGTAATCTTAAATATCTTTTCCTCTTCACCACCTCCACCACTTGCTTGGTCTAACTTTAAGCATTCTTCCTCCTTTTGTGTTCCTGCAGACTCCGTGCCCTCTTCTTCCTTCTTCATTATTTCAAATAACTGCAATTCAACACAATTCGGCTCACTGTTCACTATATTTAGCACTGTTCACTATATATGTTCACTAAATGTAGCACTGTTCATTGTCATTGTCATAATGTATCATTTCTCTTTGAGAGTTAGTCAGTTGAACTGTTCTGAACACCAGTGCAGACCCAACCTGCATCTTACTGCAGTAAAAATATTAACGGACAAACTTAGTGTTTTACCAAACCTGCATACTTCTGCAGTAAATTTGGCACCGATGTTTGTAATTCATTCCAACCTGCATATTTCTGTAGTAAAATTATACACTGACAGTCACATGATAAATGACATATGTCATTTATACCAATTCTGCATACTTCTGCAGTAAAAATTGGCACCAGCATATAATTTATAATATATATACCGAACCTGCATACTTTCTGCAGTAAAAAATGGAACTGACATGTAATTTATAAATACCAAACATGCATACTTCTGCAGTAAAAATTGGCATGGATATTCTGCCATTAGCCGACAGATAGATAACGACTCAAACTGCTTTGTAAATTTAATGCCGTAAGAACTGAAACAATACAATACACATTCTTATAATCAAATGATAACCAGTTTACAATAAGTTGTAGCTTCAAAATGCACAAAGTTCTAAATTACACAAAGACCATCACAAACATTCATAAATGTATCAAAATCTACTAATACCAACACACTTAGGATGTACAGTTTACTTGACAACTAAACGAGAATGTATCAGTTAAACACAAACACAAATTTCAAACTATAATCAAATATGGCTGTAGTTCGAATCTAATAATACACACGGTTCAACTTTATTACAGAAATCAACACAGTATTAAGCAATACAAAACAAAATAAGAACTAATTCAAAGCTTGTAAAGTTTGACAGAGTAAACCTACGTTATGCGCTAACTAGCCACTTCAGTAACTCATACGTTGTACAAACTGCTTCCTGTATTAAGCATCACACCACAGATTGTTTCCTGTGTAATGGATTAATTGGCTCATACCAGACTACAAATAAACAATATGGTGAAATTACACCTTCAACAAATACGTACACACAATACAGTGTTATATGACTAGAACAAATCTTAACACTGATTATTTAAAGATGCACACCAAAGGGAGATCACCGCGTATGAGTTTTACAAACATTTAGCACCCTCTGACCTAACATGGAATGAACCAGCATGGCACGGCATTTAGCCTGACCTGTAACATTTCAATCAAAATGAATGGGCCTTACACAGAAACTGGTAGAAATACGAAGGAAAAGACACCCTTTCTTTAGCGCGATTTGCGTAGTGCGCGTAATTTTTATACACTCTTGAGAAACGGTAACAGGCATAACAACATTAAATTTACCGTTCCAGCACAATGGACATGTCATTTATATGTACCAAACCTGCATACTTCTGCAGTAAAAATTGGCATAGACATGTAATTTATAATTTTTATATACCAAACCTGCATACTTCTGCAGTAAAAATTGGCATGGACATGTAATTTATATATACCAAACCTGCATACTGCTGCAGTAAAATTGGCACTGACTTTGAGATGACTGATTTGCATACTACGGCAGAAAAAATTGGCACAGACGTACATGTGAAATAATTCATGTATACCAAACCATAATAACAGCTAAAGCCTCCCAAAATTAGCATACTAGGTACGAAATAAACAACATGATAAATTTAACCAGAGATAATTCCCTGCTAGCCCACGCTCATCATGCATTTATCAAATAGTTAAGTAAAGCCACTTAACTCACAACATCAATTCTGTAGGGAATGCAATATTGCCCCACGAATATGTCTGAAGAATTTCTCATTACTATTCTATATTAATATAGAATAACTTATAACCATTAATAATAAGCGAATATTTAACAATAAAGACGTTTTCCTTTGTTTACTCAGAGCGTAAAAAAACCAAGGATGAGCCTGAACAATGCAGGTTACCGCTAAAAGCCCATTCTGTAATCTGTACCGTCTGAGCCGTTTTTTATTTTAATTTTTGAACATTATTAACATATATTTGTCATAAATTTATTTATTCTGAATAAATTAATATTTATGACAATATTAATAAATAACGATTGATTGACAATATATTAAAGTGTAACAGTTACTGGTTTTCTTTTTGAATTTCTATTCATTTACGGTATGTTGCCTGCTGGCACTTTCCTCTACCGACGTAACCTTCCCCTTATGGTGGTTACCTTGTTCACTAATTTGTCTTAAAAAAGACCATGTTTAACAAAACAGCCTAATCTACATATTGTAAAGACTGTATGGATAGAGAAGATATGACAATATAGGGTCTATATTTATATGTATTGTAAATAGTCCTAAACTATGTCCTTTTCAACTAGATTCAACATTTTTTACGCATAATCCACGAAAATCGTTTTATATGGATTAAAATGGTATTATTATTATTTAAAAATACTTTTATCAGACTGTAAAAACTGCCAGATGATGTATGTAAACTGTACTGTAAGGTTACTAGACCTTAATAGAGCCTACTTGTAGACGCACGATATTCCTAGGTTTATTACGTACGGTGCTCGTGATCATGTGCGTCAAAGTCACATCTGAGTTAAATACGCCATAATGTTTTATAATATACTAGATATAAATTCTTATTGGCTTTTATTTGTAGATTTAAATCATCATATCAATCTTTGAGTTGAGTCTTGATTTCGTTCCTTTTTTACTGCTCGTTTCGTTTATTACGTCATCTAAAGTTGTACCCCGTTTGGTGCCTCTCTGAGTCTTTGTTGACACAATGACGTCAACGATATAGTATCGTCATTTCTAGGACATCATTCGTACTGACAGTGTGTTCTGTCTGAATGTTTTGCTTAACATGTGTGTTATGATACTGAATATTATGGATCTATGTGGAGTGGAAATAAACTGGAAGACTTCTAGAATCTGCGTACAAGTGTGTCTTTTATACAGTGACTAGATCGAGGTATTTAAACTCTTCCAAGTGTATTTATGAGTTGTCGTTCATTAAATGTAACGATAAAGAAAGAAATGTAACGTTACCTGCAATTCCGTGAAACTGTTGCTTCACAACATCCGTTGCTGGCCACTTTATGTATTTCCTGGCTAAACCAGCTATCAGCGGTACCACAGCACGGATACACCGCCCTACTGTAGCCTTCGACAGCGACATGGCATCTCCAATAATACTGTAGAATGCCCCCGTGGCCAAAAATCGGAGGCACACCAAAACCTGTACCAGAGGTGGTACAGGTTGGTTGCGCCTGGTCAAGGGTGGAGCCAACCCTTGACCGATCTCCACCGACAACGCCAGTATAGAGCGTTTCCGAAATCGAAAACGCTCATATACGGCGTCGTCGGTCATCTCTTGGTACGAAGTTATGCTGAACGATCGTTCCAGCCATCGACGATCTCGTCCATTACCCAATATACGCCGACGGCGTTCCTGGCGACGCACGAACGACTCCATTTTGGATCCTCTGAGTGCAGGCTGAGTCTCCTTTTAGCTATACTCAGCACTTTGCACTCTAATCTCAAGAATTGTGAGTAAAATCAGAGTGCAGAGTGCTGAGTATTCTTGAGGATCCACCAAAATGGAGAATTCTCCAATCCTGAGTGTAAGTGCTGAGTGCAGAGTGTAAGTATTGGTTGTAATCCCGGGCCCAGATCTGTTGTCTGGTCCTCTCATCCAATATAGAGTGAGCGGATGAGGAAAATGTACCTAAATCCACTGTATCGTCCTTTCCTTCACAATGTCCTTAATGTCAGTTTCCTCAGTGGAGGCACAATGATAATCTCCCCCCCCCCCCCCCCCCCCCCCGCTGCCTGGTGGCAACAAAGAAGCAATTTCTGTGAGGACTGGATTAATTGTCCTTAGCAATGGCTTCAGTGATTAAAGTTGCAAGTCTATTGTTTGAGCCATTTTACTCATTAGCAAGTACTGCCTGAACCCTAGGGGCTGCCTTCCTCTTCCCTGTCAGTGATTTTGGGCATCCTGAAATACACAAAGAAAACCAACAAGTAAATGTTGACTTAACCACCATTCGGCCACTGTACCAAAATGTTAGTACCCTTTACAACAGCTGTCTTAATTATTATGAAAAAACTGCTAACTGCCAGTTATAACATATACCAATACAATACACAGTCAATTCTTGATAGGAATCTAACTTTCTAGTTATGCTGATTCTGTTTAGTTTTCATTTTACTTCTGAATCAGTAGTTTTCTTTTTAGTTAGTTGGATGTCCTTTGAGATTTTCATATAGACTTTAGTGGACACGGACGAACAAAGGGGATGATATTTGACGTATTTTAACTTCTGACATTTGAGTGATTAGACCATTATTGCCTATACCTGAAAAGTTCAAATTTTCAGCAGTTGGTATCTGTGGTGTAATCAATCTGGCAGGTTCATTTTCTCTGGTAATTTCTGGCTGTACCCTGACTGAATGTTCTTGGGCTGATGTTGCCCAACTTATGTTTGACATGAGCTGTTAAACTTTCCGTTCAACAACTGTTTCTATGTTTATGGTCAGATTTGCCACAATTGTTTCAGTCAGTGTATTGATATTACTGGTAAGTTGATTGATGCTCGTATTATTTAATGGAGCAGCTAAAAGAGTGTCATTAGAAGGAATGCTTATTGTAGCCGTATCACTCCTTCTGGGTCGTTTTGAGCCCTTCTGAACCCTCTTCTCCACACGCTGTTTTCCTGACAACATAAAAGTGCACAAGTAATAAAATGTTAATAATAATAATATATATCACAAAAAATAAACAATTTAAAGCATTATGAGTCCACTGTTGGATTACAAATTCACTAGGGAAAAGTGTTCTTTGGTTTCTTAATCAGCTGTATTTGCAGAATCTGAAAATATAAATACACTGAATCACTGATTATGCAACCAACATGTGCAGTTAAAGTTCTGTAGAGCAACAGCAATTGTAGCTATATATTGGTCATAGTTTAATGGTTGTTGCTGTACATAGGTTAAATTTGCAGTAAATTACAACTTCAAAATGATTTTTAAAGTGTTGCTATACAGATGTTAGTGTCTGACAGAGGGCTGCTCTGTAGATGTACTTTTTAAAACTTTTGAGTGATGATAATTTCAAAAGAACTTGATGATTCAACATACTGTGTTCAATAAAAAATAAATGAATATTTTCATGTTGAGCAGGCCTGTCATGAGCAGTATGGGTTGACAAGTTTACATTCATAGCTCAGAATAGCCAAATCTTGCCATCTTAGTAAAATCTGCATTAATGACTCATTGACTGTGTGCAATAAAATATAAACTGATGGATTACTGTGGTTATGGCCCTTTGTCACCTAGTCCCATACCATGACATAACGAACAAAATCATGAAACACTGTATCCAATTTTCCTAAGCTGTGGTAAACTGTAGATCCATAGTGAATTAAATATAATATTAAAATTTATTACATCTCTTAAATTAATAATTAAACAATCTCGAAAGTCTCAACCTCCTCTATCAAAGTTGTTGCAAAGGACAAACTGGCATTGTCTCTCTACCTAATACCTTGTTGGCCCTTAGCCCAACTCCTTGAACCGGTTATTTGTTCTTGTTGGTCCATCATTTCACCTAATTGGATATTGTCAGTACAGTCATCGTCATAGTCCTAAACACACGCCAATTGTGTGCAACTGATGCCAGGTGTTTCACCAACTGGGTTCTGTTACTGAACATTGCTTCACAAAGCCAGCAGTTCTCTCTGAAATATATAATATAAGGCAACCGTTAGTTATGAGAAAATTGGCCATGTCTTTCATTCAATTCTTTCAAAATCTGCAGCTGTCCAAATCTGATATTTTTTACGGTCAGGTCTGCACCTTCACAGAACACTGCAATTGACAGAAAATAATAGAAATGCCATTTTAATAATAGTAGACCAGTCGTTTAAGGCGTAAACACACTGTACATTTAGAATTTTATGATACTCCTAAACTCTTACTGGGTTAAAAAAAATGCACCAATCACTACATTCCTTCAACGAGAGTTGTTCCCATGCGTCCTAAGTGAGCCATGTAGAGGTATGTCACATGAAGGATGTGTTGGTATGTCCAGTCTATAAATTGTAACATTGTCTGACACCTTGAGGTTTGGCATGACGATAATGATAATGAGTTTGTACCAAAGGGACAGGATTTCTTGGCCTTGAAGATGTGACTAGTCTTCCCGCGATTGTTTTTGTTGTGTTGAACCTTGTGCTGGTGTTATGTTCTGTCGGGACGTTTTGGTAGCAAGATTTGTAGCTCCAGTTTAGGAGAGAAGGTTCCCCATTTGAACTTTAGTTCCGCTTGTAGTTCCCGATAAGTGTGATCGTAATTCAGCACACTACTTCTTTCGTATATATCCGCGAATTCAAAGATTTGCATCATGTACGCCAGGTAGTGTTTTATATCTGATAACAGATGGTTCAGGAATCTCATGTTTGCCGCTCCCCATTCTTTCATATAGATCTCCAAGTAGGGGTGGTCCTCTTCTGTTTGAGGACCAGTGTCTCCTAATTGGTAGCTCCTGACTTAAGCACGAATTCCCTGCATCGGCTCTGTCTCCATTTTTAGCTCCACTATTCGAAGAATATGGGAGCTATTGCAGTCACCCGAGTGTCGGCGTTGGTGTAATGGTAATGTTAAAGTTTACATACCACCTCAAATATTTTCATAGTCCATTAACATATTGGTTTGAAACTTGGCACACTTGTTCACCATCGTGACCCCAATCTATATCCAAGAGGAGGTAACTCTATCAAGCATTTTGACCAAATTATTCCCCTTTTTGAATAAGTTTATTATTTTTTGTTTAGTTATTGTGACTGCTCACCATCTGTATGTCCGTCTGTCTGTTGGTATGATATGAATGTAGGATACATGATCTATTTGTTCCTGAATTTTATTCTATAGTGATCTACCAGTATAGTTCCATGATCTAAAAAGTATGCTTTATCTTTCAGCCACACATAAAATTGAAACTAAAGTTAATAACAAAATAACTAAAATGAGAATTAAAAAAAACGATGGCCACTACTTGAAATGAATGGGTATCTATTTTGTCAATATGGCTGACTTCCTGTTTGTGGTTTAGTAAAATTGTTGGTTAAGTGTGTGTCCAAGTTTATGGAGACAAAGAATAGTGTGTCCAGAATTATGTGCACTTCTCTAATTAAAATGCAACGAAACAGCGTCACCATGGTAATAGGCATACAAGGGATATATACTACACCGCTACATATATATACATAGATGGTACACTTGGGTGCCCTTTGTTTTTTCCTTTGCTTGTTTTGGGTAATTACTTCTACTGTCTAAGGGAGATAACTGTAGTGTCTAGACTTGAACAAAGTGGACAAAATGTGTGCATGACATTAAGGGCTATTTTAACAATGATCTATATAAGATCCTTTGGTGGTAATTTTCATTTTCTGAATTTTTACCCCATAAACCTGTCCTGGACCAACATTTAAGTCCCTAAACTCAAAATGTTTGCACGGACGAACGTCCGTCCACACTTTCCAATAACTTCTCCTCTTGAACCGTTTGGCCAATTTTGATGAAAATAGAGCCATAATGGCCCTCTTGTTTTTGCATTTTACTGTGAATTTAGTAGACATCCATAAGCAAAAAATGTCAAACTTTTAATGGTGTAGTTGGAGAAAACTCCCAGAACCCCACAGACAGGTCATGTGATG
Source organism: Spisula subtruncata (assembly GCA_963678985.1). Classification (NCBI taxonomy): domain Eukaryota; kingdom Metazoa; phylum Mollusca; class Bivalvia; order Venerida; family Mactridae; genus Spisula; species Spisula subtruncata. The sequence goes on along the minus strand of OY787664.1, from coordinate 46,345,231 downwards.
GTCAGAGAGGGTACTGTAACGCAGTCGTTGATTATCTGAATGAAATTAAGGAACTTAATTGTATAAAAAAATTACACCAATAGGCCCTGAAATTTATTAAACAACCTTTGAGGTTATAACATACAGAGTCTCTGAGGTACTGTTCTCTTATCAGGATGGTGTTAGAGCTCTATGGAGTATGGGGGTTTATGTATTGTTGTGTTATAATATTGTTTGAAGTGCTTGCCACAAGTGTGTCTTCCTTTGTTATGCTTAAAGCAGCATTACTAATATGTTTCCCTTTCTTCCATTTGTACCACAGGCAACTGTATAATTGATTAAAAAATGAAGAAAAAATATATAATTTATTTTTATTTTCCGTTTTACTCTTTATCAATGATACAATTACCTGTAATGAGTACATGGTTGCTTCCAATATGCACAGATCTTATGGCTCAATCTTGCTTATTTTGCACCGTTTTTAGTGTGATTTAATTTGCTCATTTTAGACACTTTTTTGTATATAACTAGATAGCATTCCTGTTTCATTGTTTTGTGTGTAATTTTTGTCCCAGACATTTTCTAAGTGTGATTAGTCAACTGTTGTAATCATATATAAAGTGCAATTATTGTAAATGTTTATTGCCTTGACATAATATATAATAAACAAGCTTTTTTATTGTTTTAGCTGCTGTAACTTGTGATTTACCAGGGGTGGTAAAAGTTCAGAATTTATTTATGTTGTATGGTAACCAGAATAAAGTAACTATGGATGAATAATAAAAATAAAGACCTTACTTATAGAGGCAACATAGTTAGGCATTTGTCCATCTTCCCTTTAAGCCTCTACTCTGAAGAATGAAATAAAACTTTTATTTATACTTTTTGGCTACCCCTCGTAACCTCTAGTGGATAGGAATTGTGAATTTCCTTGTAAGATAATGGTTGTTATAGCATGTGTTGCTATGTTTTGTTTCTGAATGGAATTGGTATGCAGATGAGCATCAGAGTTTTTTATGTTGCACATATCCCTAATTGAATAGCAAACTTTGGTTGTATCTATACATGTTTAATAAGTGTGTGAAGTTATGCAGTCCTGGGTACTGTTTTATCAATGCCCAAATAAGGAAATTGCATGCTTGTATGATAAAATATGAATTCATTAATAATTACAAATTGTTGACTTTTGAGAAATTTGATTTGTAGGAGTCACTAATTGATAACATTATCAATACCGTACATCCATTTACTACAAAATTAAAATGTAGTTGTTTTAGAATTATATATAGACATTTAAGATTATTTGTGTCAATTAAAGTTTTTTGTAAGTGCTTTGATCAACCAGTGTTTTGAGATATTAACTTTTGGTGTTTGCTAAAACCAAGTTCCTACAGAGTTACAGCCCTTACGTTAAACCTGGTTTAGTGACGTTGCCACAAATTTTATTTGTACAAGCATACTTTATTGGTGCAATTTACCCTTGTTACATGATTATGTTGATTTTAGATAAATTTTAGAATGTTGCTTATGATTTTTTAGCTCACCTGACCACGAAGTGGTCATGGTGAGCTATTAGGATCGATGGATGTCCGTCGTACGTCGTCCGTCGTCCGTCGTCCGTCGTCCGTTCACAATTAGTTTGTTTACACTCTAGAGGTCACATTTTGGACTCAATCTTCATGAAACTTGGTCAGAATGTTTGTCTCAATGATATCTAGGTCAAGTTCGTATATGGGTCATGTGGGGTCAAAAACTAGGTCACCAGGTCAAATCTTAGAAAATTCTTGTTTACACTCTAGAGGTCACATTTGAAGCTTGATCTTCATGAAACTTGGTCAGAATGTTTGTATCAATGATATCTAGGTCAAGTTCGAATATAGGTCACGTGGGGTCAAAAACTAGGTCATCCGGTCAAATCTTAGAAAATCCTTGTTTACACTCCAGGGGGCACATTTGAAGCTTGATCTTCATGAAACTTGGTCAGAATGTTTGTCTCAGTGATATATAGGTCAAGTTTGAATGTGGGTCACGTGAGGTCAAAAACTAGGTCACCGGGTCAAATCTTAGAAAATCCTTGGTTACACTCTAGAGGTCACATTTGAAGCTTGATCTTCATGAAACTTGGTCAGAATGTTTGTCTCAATGATATCTAGGTCAAGTTCGTATATGGGTCATGTGGGGTCAAAAACTAGGTCACCAGGTCAAATCTTAGAAAATTCTTGTTTACACTCTAGAGGTCACATTTGAAGCTTGATCTTCATGAAACTTGGTCAGAATGTTTGTATCAATGATATCTAGGTCAAGTTCGAATATAGGTCACGTGGGGTCAAAAACTAGGTCATCCGGTCATATCTTAGAAAATCCTTGTTTACACTCCAGGGGGCACATTTGAAGCTTGATCTTCATGAAACTTGGTCAGAATGTTTGTCTCAGTCATATATAGGTCAAGTTTGAATATGGGTCACGTGAGGTCAAAAACTAGGTCACCGGGTCAAATCTTAGAAAATCCTTGTTAACACTCTAGAGGTCACATTTGAAGCTTGATATTCATGAAACTTGGTCAGAATGTTTGTATCAATGATATCTAGGTCAAGTTCGAATATAGGTCACGTGGGGTCAAAAACTAGGTCATCCGGTCAAATCTTAGAAAATCCTTGTTTACACTCCAGGGGGCACATTTGAAGCTTGATCTTCATGAAACTTGGTCAGAATGTTTGTCTCAGTGATATATAGGTCAAGTTTGAATATGGGTCACGTGGGGTCAAACACTAGGTCACAGGGTCAAATCTTAGAAAATCCTTGTTAACACTCTAGAGGGCACATTTGAAGCTTGATCTTCATGAAACTTGGTCAGAATGTTTGTCTCAGTGATATATAGGTCAAGTTTGAATATGGGTCATGTGGGGTCAAACACTAGGTCACAGGGTCAAATCTTAGAAAATCCTTGTTTACACTCTAGAGGTCACATTTGAAGCTTGATCTTCATGAAACTTGGTCAGAATGTTTGTCTTAGTGATATATAGGTCAAGTTTGAATATGGGTCACGTGGGGTCAAACACTAGGTCACAGGGTCAAATCTTAGAAAATCCTTGTTTACACTCTAGAGGGCACATTTGAAGCTTGATCTTCATGAAACTTGGTCAGAATGTTTGTCTCAGTGATATCTAGGTCAAGTTCGAATATAGGTCACGTGGGGTCAAAAACTAGGTCATCCGGTCAAATCTTAGAAAATCCTTGTTCAAATTATGCCCCTGGGGTCAAAATTGGCCCTACTCGGGGGTCACCGTTTTACATAGACTTATATATAGGGAAAACATATTAATATCTTCTTGCCTAAAACTACACTGCCTAGAATTTTGATTATTGGTATGTAGCATCATCTTGTGGTTTTCTACCAAGATGTTCAAATTATTCCTTTGGGTGAAAATTGTGCAGGGTTTATAATCAGGTGAGCGATATAGGGCCATCATGGCCCTCTTGTTATTTAATCATTTTCTACTGCTTACAAAGCTGTTGTTTTATTTTTGAACACTTTTATAAAAGTTTTTGTATTGATTTACTTATATATGGTCATTGTTGTATCAAAAGATTATCTGTAATATGTGATAGTACTGATTTTGAACAAAATGATGTTTAGTGATTTTATGCCCCGGCAATGGCATCTATTGATGTGGAGGCGTATAGTGATTGTCCTGTTCATTTGTCTGTCTGCCTGTTTGTCACAAAATGTTGAAACTCAAATAGTTTTAAGTCAATCAATGCATTGCTTTCAAAATTGGCATACTTGTTTACCATCATAAACCTATTACATTATCAAAGCCATGTAACACTATCCATCATATGAGCAGAATGATAGCCTCGGATTGCCTTAGCTAGTTATCGTGGACAACGCTCTCTACTGGGGCATAAGTGTTTACTGAACGCAGTCTTATTTATCAATACTTTGTTTGTTTTGATGGAAAATCAGATAAAGTTTGCAGGTAATGGCTATGCATAAAACTTTAAACAAATAATCTACCTAATGATTTGTAGTTTTTGACCTTCAGTAGAACTTTGATGCCTCAAACTGCCATCGAAGCAGACAACAAGTTAAGCCATCTACAAATTGTTCAAGGCTGGACTGTATACTAATTAGTACAACATCATGATGTGGGGGACAAAAAGTCTGTTAAAAACAGATACAAATTGTTGACTTTTGATACTGAACCTTGTACTAAAAACTATAAGATTTTGAGGTATCAAAGTTCTACTTTTGTTTTTATGACATTTTCAAGATTACATTTTTGTTCATGGGTGTTAACTTGCATACATTTTAGTTCATGTGTCAAAATATATCTGACAAAGTAATGTCAATCGCAAGGTATCAATCGGAGGATTCCCCTCCAATTAATCTGGGGATTCCCCTCCAATCAATCTGGGGATTCCCCATCCAGTAACATCATAGATAACTGATCTCATATAGTTTAAGGTCACATGAGCATAAAGTGCTGATGATGAGCTACTGTGATCACCCTATGTCCATCGTGCTACCTTCATTGTGCCTTGTCCATATCTCTATAATGTGCCATCTCTGCTGTTTTATACTCAAAATGTCACAATTTGATTTAATCTTTATGAAACTTAGTCGCTGTGGTTGTCTTCATAACATCTAGACCAAGTTCAAACCTATGCCATCAAGCCAAATCACAGGGAAAACTTGTTTATAAATGACAATATAGGCCATAGTTTAGCTGTATTTGGATAAAACCTTGTTTCAATGTTTCTCTTCATAAAATCCTGACCAAGTTAAATCATGGGTCATTTTGCATCAAAAACAAGGTCACTAGGCCAAAAGTCAAAGACCAATCAAGTTCATTTATAAGTACTGTGTATTTAAAGAAAATTGACCTAATTTACATTACCTTGTGTTTGGATAATTGGTCAACAGTAGGCACAGAATATTTTTGGCCCATCCATGTTCTGATGTTACAATAATTTAAAGCCTTAGATATTGAAGCATGGGGTCACCTCAGGTCAAAGACTTGGATGCCATGTCAATCAAATCCCTTTAATTGTGCCAAAATTACAAATTTAATCTATACTAAGATGAGCGATTTAGGCCCTTTTGTTTTATTTTGTTCAGGGATGTTTTTAGCTGGAATCTCGGGGTAATTTATATGTATCATCCTATATATTACAAAACTAACAATTTATTTACAGTTTTTGTTTTGAAGTTTTATTTTTCTAATGTACTGGTAATAACAAAAGAAACCTAACCCCACCCCAAAATTATTTTATTTAATACTGAACCTTGTACTAAAAGAACATTTCGACACAGTTTGTGTAACCCACAATGTACTACAAAAATACCATATATACAGCTATATATTGTAAATTCTAACAAAAATAAATATGTATTTACTATTAATTATAATTAAAATACATAATTGATGTACATGTATCACTATGTCATTTAACCCTGATTATGTCATTTTTATCCCAATGTTAAAAATATGTTGTTAAATAAACATATGAAATATGAAATGTCTGATTATTGTTCTTTCATTTATGTACAAACATTTACTGTCACTTACCGCCTCCTCGATAGCCTAGTGGTTGAACCTTAGCTTCGAGTTTGGTAGGTCCCGGGTGCAATCACAGGCTGTGTCATACCAAAGACGAAATAAATATGGTACCAGAAATTCCCTTGTTATAAGGGAAACTGGCTTAGAACTCTTCTCTCATACCCTTGTGGCGATGGATAACATCAGGGAAGAGATGTTGAGAGTGATTAATATAAGTTGGAAAAACTTGTTTCACATTCAAGCTTGAATAAATTACAATGTAGTATAAACTACTGTTGTCACTGGTTTATAACTTGGGCTATGCTCATCACATTGAAGTAGGACTATACATAATTAAATATCTTGGCAAAAGCACTGGAGAGGCTGGGAGATGTCATTGGGAAACGCTAAAGCAAACACCACTGACACTCATTCTTCCCCTCAGCAACAAGACTGTGGAACAAGCTTCCAGAGAGCCTCGCCACTGCCCCAAGTCTTGATGCCTTCAAGCAGGGGTAGGCACAGATGTAAAGGAGCCATGACTGTACATAGTTTTAAAATGATTTTAAACTTATTCTTTCAAATATGCACCATCAATTTTAACATATTTTTCAACGATAATACCCCAGAGAGGGATTATGTTCAGTATCAGCAGAAGAAGAAGAAGAAGACCGAATAAACTATCAATGTTTTGATCACTCTTTGTCAGCGTCAGTCCACATTTGACTCACTTGTGTAGTCACTAGATGCCAAACTTTTTGTCTTATCTAAATGATGAAACTTGGTCACAATGACAAAATCTAGGCCAATATCGATATTGGGCCATTTGGGGGTCAAAATTCACTATTTCAAATTATATGAAAACCTTGTTTAGTCACTAGAGACCAGGAACAATATAATTATAATCGGGACTGGAATGTCGATCTGTATCTGTAACTATCCTGTCGGCCAATCACAGCTGCCTGATTAAATCGGTAGATCTCTTGAAAAATCCCGTGAAAGCGTTGTCACAAAAATGATTATATAATTTGTTTAAATAAAAGTATCGAGTTTTTTTTTAGCTCAAATGAAAGTTTAATATTACGTTTTTCTTTTTTGTTTAATAGAAAGTCGGAATTAACATTTTAAAACTAATTATCTTAAGTTGAAAGAGGTGTGATCAACACGCTAATCGCTGTCTTTGTCTCGCGGTCCACAATACTGACCTTATTGCAACTTAAGGATCTCGAAATGAGTAAAAGCAAATGATCTAAAACGTACATTTACCATACAACAATACATCCCTGCTAAGAATAGGCATGATTTTATGCCTAGATATCAATTTATTTAAAAACTATTTGATTTCAAAATATGCCAATTTGCCATATTTTCAAAAACAAATTTATTACTTCTCTATAAATATAGTTATGTTGTAGCTTTAGGATTTCGAAATTTTTAAAAGCAAATGATATAAAACTTATGTTTACTAAACAAAAGTACATCCCTGCTAGGAATAGGCTTGGTTTTATGCATATTTATTAATTCGTTTCTTAATTATTTGATTTCAAAATACGCCTTATAATACCATATTTTCAAACATTTCTGGACGACTTTTCTATAACTATAGTAATATCAAAATTTACAATAGGAACTGATCTAAACAGAACGTTTTCCATACGGCAATACACCCCTGCGAGGAATAGGCATAATTTTATGCACGATTATTTTTTAAATTTGTAAGTATATCATTTTAAAACACGTCCATTTTTGGTGTTTTCTGTACACTTTCTTATTCCATAGCATTAGTTAAAATTATAGTAAGTTTCCAGCTTCATGATTTCAAAATGAACGATAGAAAATTGTCGAATACTAATTTGTACCGTTACATAAAACTATAGCATGCGCCTGAAACGCACACTTTTATTTATATTTTTTAGAATTATTTTAATAAGTAAAAAAACTGACATTTTCCATTTTTCGTATGTGCTTATTATCTTATTTCTTTAGCAATTTCGGTTATGTTTGTCCACCATAAACAATTAACATGGGGATATAATTTACACATTGATGAAACAATACATTCGGATTAATTCATCCACGGTGACTGTCTATTTTTTACATAATTAACACGAAACTCCCCGCTGAGAAGACAATATGAGATTTCTATCTAGATAATGTACCGATCAGAAGTTCAATATAAATATACAACCCTCCTGTCGTGTAATCTACATGTGTTTTGTGGTAGTTATATAATAAAATAATTGCAGTTGTTACACTCAGATTACAGGAATTTAATTAATACAAGATATTAGATAACCATGGTGACAGACAGGTTGTATATACAGACTAGAGTCATAAAGATCGTTGTCAATTTGACACCCGTTTGTTGCTTACTTGAGATTCCTTTGTGGCAGTTGAAATTATACATAATCATAAACATCATAAGATATAAATCACGGAAGAAATAACCCAATTTGTTACCGTATAATTGACCGTTGTAAATGCTGAAATCGTCGATTCCGGATTAATTCCGGACCGTACAGAAATAAAAATTATACCGGACCGTATAAGCGGCCGTCCCGCTTATCAGCTTATATTCACCGACAGGATATTGATAACGCTCTATGATGTAGTCGACTTTCATGTCCCGGATTTAGATAGTTCCTGCTAGAGACCTAATCCTAATAAAGTTTTGTGACTATGGTCATCTCAACAAAATCTAGGTCAAGTTCAATATTTGGTAATTTTGGGTCAGGTAAGTGACCAAAGTCTTTTGGGGCCTTTTGTTTCAATTGGGGTTCCAGGAAAGTAGTTTCTAGAACAACATTATTTAGATCAGTTGTTGATGGAACCAAGCTTCATCAGAGTTATCGCCCTTGTTTACATGTATCTACAAGCAGTATTTAATAGTACTAACTTATACACCTGAAACTTGGAATTTTAGCATTTGTCAGTTGAAACTTCGAATATCAACGGTTTAGTTGCATTTTATCTGTCATTTCTGTGCTAGGCTGTTTCAGTTGAATGCTGCCTTTTCTGCTCGATTTTTAGGCTGGCGATGTCGCCAGACCTATTACAATGCCAAAAAATATAATCTACTAAGATGCATTTACTCCCGAAACTGACAACACAAAATCTATACACTCAATGAAAATAGTTCCTCCTCGTTAATCAGTTTTGCAAGATTAGAACATTAAACTTTCCTTGTTTCATTTAATCTGTTCGATTGTAATATATTAGTTTCTTCTTGTAAATGAAGGAAATTGTATGAAATTAAAAGAAAATGTGTTTAAAGGCGTTGATTATTATTACTACGCGTTACGAACGCGATATAGCGCGTGCATCAATGATTCTATTTTGTTAAATTATTTAGTTCAATATTCTCTAACGAGATCGTGGCCGAGTGGTTAAAAGCAACTCGCTTAGTAATTTTCTGGTGCTAAGGTCATGCGATCGAATCACGGCGGCTCCAAAAATTTTATATTTTAAAAAAAAAATTTTTGTCCAGCACTTACCTCTCTTTCGACTTAGAAAACCACTTGATGCTATATTACTTGAAAAGCTATTGTCCCTTTGCAGTTCGCCAACCTGTCAGTACTTTGATTATTTTTATCGGTTTGTATTGCAGGCGGGCAGCATCTATGACAGTCTCCACCCTCTAATTCAAAGTTTTCATCCAATCTTCATCAAACTTGGTCAGAAGTTGTATCTAGATAATACCTAGGTCATGTACGAATATTGGCCATGACGGGCGGAAAAACTAGATCACTGGATCACTTAGTGCATTTCGAAAATTCAGAATGGTGTCCGCACCCAGGTTTTTTGAAAAAAAACTAGCTCATATTGTTCCTCTTCGAATGGTACATATTTATAAAAATACGTGCAGAAGTTATTTTCAAATCCTAGAGAGCCAAATATTTATATTATTTTGCTTGGGTGAGTAGTCAAATAATTGCAAAGGTCACATGTATGGCCACCCTGCACCGTATTCTTTCCCATCATACTGGCAACTTCTACAAATATTGATGACTTGAATAATCAATGAAACCTACCTTGCCAGAAAATCAGACTGTGCAAAACACCGGCATTTGAGGCTTCGACCGTTGACTGTTATAAATACGTCAATTTGGAGACGCCTAAGTACTATAAACCACAGGTGTTAATCGTTTGCATAGAGATATAACGAGTTTCGTTACGAGAAAAGAATGATACTTAATATTCAAATTAAAATGCCCTGTCCAGCCACATCATCCGGGTGCTTCCAACGAAGTAACTCCAATCTTAAGTACAGTAACTAGTGGATTGTCATTTGTATGAATGACTTTATTACGCTGATCTACACTCCCGCGTCGTTCACCATGACTGTGATAAATGACGTTCTTCCGTGTGATGTCGGTAGTGTTGACAAGATGTTGTACATAATAACAAATTCCTGTGAACTAACATTTAATGCAAATTAACATAGGCGGTATAATAAATGACGATGTTTATGTTATGACAAGCCTATGCACTTGTCATGAACTGTTTACAGTACTCAACAATAATAATGATTCTACTGTTATTATTAATTAGGCTCTACATCATATTTTTACTGCTAAACTTGAGTTATCAAAAAAGATGATACATTTGAGCGGACAGTGTTTAACCAGCCATTTTAGACAGTTGTCTGAATACTAAAGGGAACAAAATAAGTCAGCGTATGACAGCCAACTACTAGTATACGGATTGAGTCTAATATTTGCAAGAGAGAAGGCTACAGTGGTTTATGAGATATTACATTTTGTACAAATATTTTGCTACTCAATTCTGACTGGATATAGAAACCCTAAGTAACCTACGCTCCTCTGAACTTTAAAACTTGTGATCACATTGACAAAAATATCGCTGGCTTAGAATGTGAAGGTCGTAAGTACAAAAACGTTATTTTGAGAAAACACGAAAAGACTGTCTGAAAATTACTCTTTACTTAGGGTAACTTCAGTTTGGTCAACATGACAAGTTCCTATGTTCATGAAAATAGGCTGATAAGAAGCGCCTTGTGATACAGATTTCATCATTAGTCTGTATGTACCAGTCTCTTGATATAAGGTACTGACGACCTTCTCATGTAGCCTAAAATGTCAAGACTAGCAAAATTTGCTGAGTTTGTAATTATTTTTGTGTTTTTGTAAACTTGTTGATGTTTTTTCCTGTGATACTGTGACACAAAGAGATATTTTTAGCTGCAGTTTCATCTCAAATATGATGGATGTGACATTGGACATGTTTCTATGCATCATGAACATATTGTAGTGTTTCGTAATATAAATTTATGGAGAAACTGCGAGGATGGGTGATTCCTGTGCAATTAGTAGGCTTCGAAGCTGACATTTATGGCGTACCAAGTCTGACGAATTTTGGATTTCTCAACGATTTCACACACCCGAAGCCATGTCGTCTGGATTAGGCAGGGATTTTATATACGGTCGACAAGGTCCTGGATTAAGGCACTTTTTAAATGAAAATTATACTTTTATAAAAGTACATGATAGAACACACTTCTATCGAACAGCGATTAGCTGGAGGTTTTTCTCGATGTTTATGTTGAAATTTGTGCTGTAACACATTGAAGTAATTGACCATATATCAGTGGAGGAAATTGCCTGCTCAGACAATTTGGGGATTTTCCGTATAGTTTGACCAATCGGGACATATAATCATGGACATATATATTAAAATGGCGTATCAATAGACTGTGGACGTTGTATATTTGCCAAACAGAACCTGTTATCACCCGTGAACATTTTAAGGCATTTAATACATACTTTTCATGTTTTATTTTCTCCGAACTCAAAAACATAAAACAAAAACAAGAACAATAATGATGGCATGCTGAGATAATCTCACAGGACGTGAACACGAAACAATACTGGCACAGGAAGTGACGTCATACGATATGTCTAGTATTTCTACATGTTTTCTCTCTCGTCTTCATCAAACATCTGATCAACCCATCCGCCATCCTTCTAACATGGACATGATGAAGAGCAAGTAAATTGGTCATGTCCGCTATAATGGGAATAAAAGAATTATGCTAAATGGCATGTTACTTTGTAAGACATTATCCAAACATGACGCTCCTAAAAATATGCTTGGTTTACCATTTCAGGACAAGTATAAGAAGTTGACCAAATGTTAAAACAATATGTAAAATTGACATATGTGGCCATAAAAATCACATACAACTTCATAAGGAATTATTTCAGGTTTTCCGCCACTTTGTGACGAAGACGACAGACGCGCCATTACATATCACGCGGACACGACGTGAAAAGCTGAGTATATCAGTCATTGCAAAGGATATACAGCAGGAGACATTTAGCGAATAATATTTAGAGTACAAAAGTTCCCATTGAATGGCCCTATTATTTGATTAATGGCTTTTATTATTACCTTTTTAGATAAAATTTATTAATGACCATGAAAACTTATAAAGAACGCCATTACCCATACTACGTTGAAATTAGGGTACAAATATACCTGCATCTGGCGAAACATTCATTTTTAAATTCTTCTCCTTCAACACAGACCGGATCATTGTTAGCAGGACACCGGTAAGTACAATCATCCCACGCTGGCACCATCGGATCTACTGGTGGTGGTGTGGGTTCAACATTGCAAGGACACGGACTATCACAATCCAGTACCTCACCACTGAAATCAGAAACAAATACACAATGCATAAATGTGATTACTAGTATTATGCAAGGAGCATTATCGTTCAATCAGTGTATTTTTGTCGAAAGTCTGGGAACTTGACTAAACAATGTTGTATGAAGATGGCAAAGATACGTATGTATCGTTAAAGCATATGTCAAACTGAGCATTTTTTCAGGCGATGTACTCTCAATGGAAATAAATGAATTTCGAGAGGCTTCGGGAACACGAACCTCATGGTCTAGGCCTAAGGGGATGCTTTGTATGTGTCACTAAGACATCGTGGGTACATCGGGAATTTTCAATGCATGTATTGTATTTTAATTCCACGCCGCCGATTTGGAATTCTTCAGTGAGACCTAGGCTTAAACCACATCAATCTTTAGATTACCTCAATAACATCAGCTCAATGATACGAACAAATATAAAATTTAAATTGTAACTAAACATGTACTTGAAAAACTATTCTCTCGCTAATAGTCGCTATAAATCCAACGGTAATTGTTCTTCATCTATTGATATTACATTACATCAACAACATAATTTGGACAAGTGGAAAATGTATTCGATGAGCAGAACTCCACTCGCACTGAGGATAACTTGTAAATTACATGTATTTTTTCATAAATTGGAGATATAAATACTATTGGTAAAACTAACCTGCATTGGCGGTAACAATCATTGTCATACTCATTGCCACCCATAGTACAAACTGGAAGGTAATCTGTTGGACAATAGTATGCACATTCCAAAGCTGCTGCCGCTCTGGCAGGTACTCCTGGTACCACTGGTGGACTGAAAGGTGTTGGCTTTGGAACCGGAGCCATGCCAGCGTCAGGGAAGTCTTGACCAGATGGAAGTCCGAAATCTGGATTGTCGTTTAGGCGCCCTAGTGGAGGTGGGCCAGATCTGGTCATTGTTGCAGGGGGTGCTGCTACTGGCATGGCAGCCGGCATGGGTGCGGGTGCTGGGTTGGCAGCGGGTCTGCGGCCTGGAGGTGGTGGGCCGGATCTAATCATTGTTGCAGGGGGCCCGGCAGCAGGTACGACAGCGGGCACAGGCGCGGGAGCAGATGCTGGAAGTCCCATACCTGCATCGGGGAAGTCTCTACCCGATGGAAGTCCGAAATCTGGATTGTCGTTGCGACGCCCTGGTGGAGGTGGGCCAGACTTAATAACGGTCGCCATTGGACGGCTTGCAGCAGCCAGCATGGATGCGGGTCCAGAAACTGCCGGAATAGGCGCGGGTCCAGCAGCTGCTGACATAGGCGCGGGTCTTGCAGCTGCTGACATAGGCGCGGGTCTTGCAGCTGCTGGCATAGGCGCGGGTCTTGCAGCTGCTGGCATAGGCGCGGGTCTTGCAGCTGCTGGCATAGGCACGGGTCGTGCTGCAACTGGCACGGGTGCCTGTCTAGCAGGTGCTGGCATTGGAGCGGCTCTTGCAGCAGCCGTCATGGGTGCAGATCGGGCAGCCGGTCTGACTGCTGGCGCAGATGCTGGACGGCCCATGCCTGCATTTGGGAAATCTCTTCCAGATGGAAGTCCAAAATCTGGGTTGTCATTGCGACGTCTTTGTGGTGGTGGGCCAGCTCTTGTCTTTGTTGCTGTTGGAGGGCGTGCTGGATTAACAGCAGGCTTAACAACAAGGTTTGCTGTGGGTCTAGCAGCTGGTCTAGTGGCTGGTCTTACAGCTGGTTTTGTGGCAGCCCTAGGCGGGGCACCAACAAAGCGACGTCCATCAGGAACATCAGCGCCAGAAGGTAGGCCTACGTCGGGATTATCATTCCTCCGTGCAGGACGGGTGCCTTTCTTTGTCTTCGTTGCGGGACCTTGTGATCTAACAGCCGTCACTGTAAGAAATATTTACATTTGCATGAAAATAATAAACACTCGCGAAAGCTCGGCCATTTCCGTTTGTCTCCGGTAAACATACATTGCAATGCATATACAGACCGAGGTGATCAGGATGAAGATATCAAGCATGATAATAATATAAATGCTTAACATATACGGTAACATAAATTGTAATACATGCAGTAGTCTTATCACTCTTATTCTAAATCTATTTGATATGGATTCAAGATCCACCAACAGTTTTCAGGTGTGGTATTCAATATTGTTCCTATCTGACTTAAGGATGAAGCAACCAATCGGATCGCACCATATTAAACTATTGGACAGTAGCAGTCGATCTGATTGGCTATCCCTATTCTCCAATCAGATAAGATCACTATTGAATACCACCCAGGGGTATAATTCAAAGACGTGCCGATAAAAGAGAAACATGAGTCCTACATCCATAACCGAGAACGTAGGCGCTTCAAGAGTGTATGTTTGTTTACTGGTTATTTAAGCTAATTTGTTGATGTCGATTGTGGGGCTAGTTTATCTAACTTATATTAATCACTCTCGACGGTATGTAGAAGAAAAGTCACTTTCCTGTTTAGATGAGCCTCTAGCAAGACAATTTCTACTTTTGATTCTTTTTTTTTTGGTTTGAACCACATGTATGTATTTGCTTTACTCGTATTTAACAGGAAGCAACGGACACGGCGCATCTCAAGTAGAAGTTTGCAAACCATAGGAAAGATTGATATAAAAAACGACATGTATGAATGGTCATTAAATTGTACTAACATCAAGGTCAGTTATTTTATATTTTCTGGCTTTGTGTGCTAACCGTGGTCACCATTATTCAACGATAGAGACTGCAGAAACCGCCAATGGTATTAATCTACTAAAGTATATAGTCGAGCAGACGCTAGCTTGCTTTTAGTCTTAATCATCTTGAAACTACTCGAATATAAATATGGAGTCGGGGTCCTTGGAAATCAGACATGCGCCGAACGTGGATTAACACCAAACCTTAGTTTACGCCAAATTACAGTCATTAAATGTATACAACTTAATATGACGTTTAAAAAAGACTAGAACTTTAATTGATGAAGAAATTAAGGACTTATACATTAAAACAGAATACAAAACAATAATAAAACATTTACCTGTTACTATCACAATCAAACATACGAATAGTCCTCTCATGTTGGGTCCTCTGTTTCTTTGCCGAGAATGTTTATCGTACGTCCTTGTCACAGCCTTTTGTATGGCTCTAGTACACGCCCTGGTGGGTTCCAAGTACTTTCACCTTTCGCTAAGTAACGAAAAACCGCATATTAAATTAATGTCTTCTATGCATCAGAGACTGTAGCGTGCTTGACACTTGCATGCGACAGTTAATCAACAATAATTAACGTCACCTTGTTGAATTTAGATTGATGGGAACCTTGCTTATTTACTTTTTTAACGGATAAAACATTTTAGACAAAAGAGTTTGGGATACTTATAAATTCTGATATACAAAAAACTCTTTCCTGTCATCTATTTTAAGCACATTTGAAAAGACACGGGATATGTTTTTTTCGATTTATCAAAATTGGGTGAAAGAGGTTACCAGTTTTCGAGGGTCGCTTTCAGCAATACTGCTGTTCTGCCACTCTTTGACATTTAGCTTCCGCTGGTCAGTGAATATCTGCGTTCTCCATGTGATACTTTTCACCTGGTTTGTGAACAGCCAACATCGGGATTCGGCGCTGATGGATATCGAACATGTACAGACACCGCCCTAACAGGTACAAATTCACATCTTAGATAAACGGAGCTTTGTTGATCATTCTTCATGGGCGTAGGAGCGTCTTCAACATTGGGGGGGCCAAACATTTGGCAACTTGGGGTAAATTTTTTTTTGGCTCGCTACGCTCGCAAAGTAACTTCCTTATGTCAATTAGTCAACACGCAATATTTGCACAAAACTATTCTACAAACAAACTGTACTCTTAAACGTCCAAAACACTCCTATATCTATATACTAACTGTCAGTTTATGGTTCTGTGGTCATTTGGTTAAGTAATTACGTCTTTACTGGAAGTTAATCCGTTCGAGTATACACGGGTCCGGGGGCATAGCCCTCATGAAATTTTTCTAAACTATAGATAAATCTAGTGCATTCTAGGCGTTCTGATATACCTTATTTTGCATTCAAAAAGGACCTTAATGCAGGGAATTTAAGTTCTTACAAAAACACAATTAAGTGTTTGCATTAAATTTAAATTTAAAAGGTGAAAACGTTTGTTTCAAAGGCTTTATATATAATTGACAACGTCCCAAAGTCATATAGGAGGGTTGGGGGACATTAAGAGTACAATTAATGGCACAAGTGTATTTTTGCAAACAATGGGTAATGATGTATTTGTATATAAGGAAGTTATTTTGCGAGCGAAGCGAGGAAAAAAAATTATGATACGTTTTTACCAAGAACTGAAGGCAAATTGTCTATAACGAGATATATTAGGTCGTAAATTATAATTTTTCGTCTGAATTATTGGGGGGGGGGCAAAAGATATGTTGGCCCCCCGGTCCAGACATTGGGGGTCCTGGCCCCCCTGCCCCCCTGCTCCTACGCCCATGTTCTTGTCCAAAGCGGCGCAGACGGGGATCGAACCCGGGAAATCTATATTATTCGAAAGCGCATGTCACTACACCACCGCTCACCGGAAAGACTGATAATTTTACAGTCACATGGGCGTAGGAGCAGGGGGGGGGCCAACGTATCTTTTGGCCCCCCAATAATTCAGACGAAAAATTATAATTTACGACCTAATATATCTCGTTATAGGCAATTTGCCTTCAGTTCTTGGTAAAAACATGTCAAAATTTTTTTTCACTCGCTTCGCTCGCCAAATAACTTCCTTATATTCAAATACGTCATCACACATTGTTTGCAAAAATACACTTGTGCCATAAATTGAACTCGAAACGCCCCCAAACCCTCCTATATGACTTAGGGACGTTGTCAATTATATATAAAACCTTTGAAAGAAACGTTTTCATCTTAAGCTTCAATCTCAAAATCTAGCAATTTTAATTTGATGCAAGCACTTAATTGTGTTTTTTGTAAGAACTTAAATTCCCTGTACTAAGGTCCTTTTTGAATGTCAAATAAGGTATCTCAGAACGCCTAGAATGCACTAGATTGATCCATATTTTTGAAAAATTTCCGGAGGGCTACGCCCCCGGACCCGTGTATACTTGAACGGATTAACTTCCAGTTACGACGTAATTTCTTAACCAAATGACCACAGAACCATAAACTGACAGTTAGTATTTAGATATAGGAGTGTTTTTGACGTTTAAGAGTAAAGTTTTTGTGTAGAGCATTTTTGGTGCAAATATTGCGTGTTGAATAATTGAGATAAGGAAGTTACTTTGCGAGCGTAGCGAGCAAAAACATTTTTTTACCCAAAGTTGCCAAATGTTTGCCCCCCCCCCCAATGTTGAAGACGCTCCTACGCCCATGAGTCAACAGGTACGTCCAATAACGCATGTCATTCATATTGTCAGTACAGATTCTCCTCTTACCAGTGTTCCTTGTTTACTATGCCACAAAAATGACGACAGAAATAAAATGACGTCATGAAAAGATGGTTAAGTGCACTATTTATTTGCCGATTTGATAAAAAATTATATTACTACATTGGCTTATGAATACCATTAGTGTGTCTGACAATGACGGCTGCCATTGGGTATCTATTTATACGTACGAGGTTCTGATGCACAAGCTTCATGTCCGGTTGGATGTGCTACGTCGACGTCAAGTTCGCCGCTGACGGTTACTGATGGTTCCAATTTCACCATTGAAACAATTGAATAGGGGCACATTAAAATACTTACAAAGCCACACAACGAACTTTGGCACTAACAAATACCAACATCGCAAAAGACGTTGCATACTTATCGGTATTCGAAATCGAACCAGTTTTTTTTACTGCGACTATTGTTGTACATCCCATTAATTAATTGCTTACATGAGCTCGACAATATCGAGCATCATTATCTATACTAGTAGCTTGTACTGTGGTATTGTTACTAGTATTCATGCTGGCTGAAAAAAATCAGCGTCCGAAATTCTGACCATTCAACCATATTTGGAATGAAAGAATAGCCAAAGTATCACACGCAAACCATTGGTACTGGCTATATGCTTACTAGTCTAGATATCCAGACTGTGTTTAAGTATTGTGTATTGTCAGTATCCAATATTTTGATAACGAATGGCAACATGTTAAAATATCAAACCGAAAGTCATATTTGTTGGACTACCTGCTAACTACGACATAATGTGTAATGAAATTGACAACCATACGTTTTTAAATGCGTGTCGTACATTAAAATAATTCAAATAGTGGCAGGTGTCCCATATAAACACATTGTAAACACGTTGTTTATTATATTCCCTTAGTTCTGCTGTAT
Source organism: Spisula subtruncata (assembly GCA_963678985.1). NCBI lineage: Eukaryota > Metazoa > Mollusca > Bivalvia > Venerida > Mactridae > Spisula > Spisula subtruncata. Next base: position 46,326,729 of record OY787664.1, on the reverse strand, counting down.
AATTGTTCAGATATCAGAAATTTACATAAAGTAAACCATACAACGTATTGCATATGGCGACACAATCAAGTTTGGTTGGCTACCTTCGACAAAAACCTTTAGACTCGTAACTGCACTAGATGCCAAATTAACATGCCGACGGTTGAAGGAGCATCAACTTTGCCAAGTAAACGATATTCTCATAACTGCATTTTATGAACCAATGCGGAACGACGACAACAGTATGTTGGCTAAGAAACACACCAAATGCATATTCATATTGCTTAACAAACACTGACGGGAAAAGTGTCACAATATGTGCAATTTTCCAGAAGTGTCAATAAAAAGTACGAATATGTCAGGTAGCTTTCATACGAATGTGGTTCTAAAAAATGCATACAATACAACCAAACCCCGGTTCCAACATGTTCATTTACTGCATGACAATGCTCCAAAGTTTCCGAACAAAAAAACCCTCTTCGAATACTTCACATTTTGCGAAGACAGTATACGAGGGGCATTCAAAAAATACGTAGACAAATCAATTTGCTAACTTATTTTTTCAGATAAATCAATAATTATTTATTATGGTGTAGCACCACTTTCAGTCGCCAAAATCAAAAAGTTTCATAGAAATCAGACCGACGGTTAAGTGAGGATCATGTTTTATGCAATGTACCTATAGTGACCACGGGGCAAGCCCAGACGTCGTTGTTGACGTCATATATTTCGGTAACCTCACAAAATCTTCTAAATTTTCACAATTATACTTATTGTACAACTCCAACCATTCTGTATAATGACCAATTAACAATGGCGGATTAAACTTACAAAAAAAACCAAATAACAGTTATTATTTCATTTGTTGTTTCGAGTTTTACACTCACGTACCCAAAACCGCGCCGATATCAAAGTCTTGACGTCCAGAAAAGCGAAATTTGGACTCCATGGGGGCATGTTTAAGATGATAAAATCAAGAATTATACAAAATCCCGGCACTGTATGTTTTACATTATGTTGCGGTACCTCTAGGTTAAATCTCCGATTTTCGGCCACGATTCAAGTAAGTAGGTGTGTTTAAAAACTGTTTATACCTAGCGCAACAAATAATTGCAGGATAACGCTTTCCCCCGTGGTTTAACGCGACGTCACGTTTTCTTTCCGCTTTTAGAGTGACTTTGTATGATAACCAATATCTCTGTAACCCTGTTTATAATGACATCATTATTTGAAACACAGAACTATATAGTTTCAAACGATACACACATCAATTCTATAAAAGTTTTGCAACCGTTAAAGATAATGACGGGGTGAAGAAATCAACACCAATTTTTTACGGGATAAATCGATGAGTTGCCCCGTGTGTTCAATTTTGCGTTGCTATAACTACCATATTTTCGAACATAACATATATTTTTCATGATAAATATACGCACTGAATTCATAACCGGTAGAACCTAATTTCTACCAAGTTTGATGGAAATCGGATGATAAATAGTTAAACAGTCGAGATTGTCTACGTATTTTTTGAATGGCCCTCGTACATTTTAATCGAAGCATTAAAATATTCTATAATTTCCACTGTGTGTTGCTGTCGTTTGAATAAATATCTTCCATCATAAAACATAACGGGCCGTTAGCCGAGCCGAGCCGAGCCGAGCCGAGCAAATACTTTATTTGTTGAAATGTGGCATGCTTTTAAGTACTTCCATCCGTATATGAACCCGTCTCACCAGATCAGACGTCAAGCACACTAACCACAGTCTAGGTATGTAGTTATATATATGTATGCAGTATGTCTAGGTAAGCCCCATTTCCCAGTAATCGGAAATGGTACATGTCACAGTGACATAGACCTTCGACCTACTGACGTAGAATCAAAATGGGTCACCGAATGTTGCTGGCCAACCTTCATGTTAAGTGAAGATCTTAGAGCAAAGCGTTCTTGTGTTATTAAACGGAAATGATTTGGTCTACTGATCTAACGACCTACCGAGAGACCGGTACGTGCAAAGATGAAAGGCATTAAAAGATAAGAATGAATCAGACAGGCAGTACTCAATGAAAACAACAGATCACGAAATGCACAAAAAGTAACACACTAAAAGAAAATTCCAGACCACAAATACAAGCCACAATGGCACAAACGTAAACAAGAGAAATGGAACTAAACAGCTACTACAAAATCAACAAACCGAACGGGCTTCTTCAACATTTTAAAAACACAAGACAATTGAAATATTTTTCACGTTTTATTTTCGTTCAACTGCACTACATAGAACAACAACAATAACGACGACATGCTGAGATACTCTCTCAGAACGTAAACACGAGACAATACTGATACGGGAAGTGACGCCATACAGTCATTTTCTATTTCTATTTCTAAACGTTTTTTCTTGTCTTCTTCATCAAACATGTTGATCTCCCAACCATGATCCATCTAACAGGGGCATGATGAGCTACAGCTGAATGGCAGGCTGTTTCCTCTGAAATAGGAATTCAAAGAGTATGTTAAATATCCATAAACATAGAAATCATTACCATATAAACATTCTTCGACGTAAGGTTTATTACGTTTGTATTTCATTTTCATCATATCACTAGGGTGTACTAGACTTAAACATTTGAAATATTTTCCTTCAAATTTTGCTTCAGGTACAAATTATTTATCAGGAAAGCAACTGAAATATTTTTTTATCATTGTATGACATTGCCTAAGACAATGACAAAGAAGAAAAGCTTCATGCATACAGTTACGCCTGGAACCAAGACCATTGCATATTTAAAAAGATAAGGGACACTAGACATTTAAACAATTTGTTCGAGATGGTTTCCTGTCCATGCAGTTTTGCATACCGATTTGTAAAAAAATCCTCTGATGAACAATAAGCAGTATCTATGTTAATGCATATTATATTTTGACATGACGTCATAATTTAGATGGCCCTTGTCTGCCTTTTATCTCTCGAAGATATTTATCTAAGGCTTTCAAACGAATCGATTGATCCATGAGATGATAAATTGGTAATTTACCGTTGGAATGGAATTGAAGAGATTCAAAGGTAATTAATTAAAAACAGGCTTAATGTCAATTATAGTTTCTTAGTTTTGACAATATGCCTTTTTGTGGTAGAAACTCAAGCGCAATATGATAAAAGCTCGGCCGATTGTCACCGATATTGTAATGCATAAAGGCCGAGGTGATCAGAATGGACAAAAGTGGTGTACGTACTCGCAAAGAGCAAAACATTCGTTTTGGTAGGTTTGTTCATCATCCACACACACGGGATCGTTTCCTTCAGCGAAACAATGATCACATTTACCATATGCTGGTGTAGGTGTTGGTGGTGGTGGAGCCACTGCACATGGGCATGGTGTAGCGCAATCAAGTCTGTCACCACTGAAATAATGATCAAATAAGCATTAAAAACCATTTCATAATTTCTATCTGAGGATTTCAAATATAATGTGCCTAGTTTCTTACGGAAGTAAGTGCATTTGTTGGTGACAATTATGGAAATGAAAATGATATTGGTCACGGATACCGTAATGATATAAATACTGATGTGGCTTTCGTTGAAACTAGTTTATACCAGGGCTATGCAAACATCGTTACATAGCCAAACATTGAAGAAATAGTGGTAAGAATTATCAAATAATTGACTGCAATATATGTAAGTATTTACTTACTAGCAATTAAGCAGACAGGCGTTGTCATACTCGTTGCCAACAACAGAGCAAACTGGTGAGAACATGGTGTTTCTGCACATAAATTCACAGCCGTAAGTTGGTGCTGGTGGGGCTGCTGGAACCACTGGTGCTGGTGGCATTGGGCGTCTCATACCTGCATCTGGGTAATCTCTACCAGATGGAAGTCCAAAGTCTGGGTTGTCATTGCGACGAAGTGGTCGAACTCCTGGTTTTGTTCTTGTTAGAATTGGTGCGTGTCTTGCAGCAGGCCTTGCAGCGGGTCTGGCAGCGGGTCTGGCAGCGGGTCTTGCAGCAGGTCTAGGGGCAGCTCGTGGTGGGGCACCACCTACAAAACGACGACCATCAGGGACATCAGCACCAGAAGGTAGGCCTACATCCGTGTTATCATTTCGACGAGCGGGGCGTGTACCTTTCTTTGTCTTAGTTGGAGGACCCTGTGATCTAACAGCCGTCACTGCAAGAAATTTATCATAGTTTTAAGAAATAACGACTTACAATGTTAAACAATATAAACGTAGATTAGATGAGAGTGTTACAGTATTGATAACATGCATTAATAATGCTAATCATGCAATCATATTCATCTAATACACCATTGTTTTTTTATGAACTTTAATGTCGACCTTATGTTGACCATGTCTATTATTAGTAACACAATCGACCCAATGCTCACAGCCATGAGCCGTTTGGTTGACCGGGTTTGTAACCTCTGGCCACTGTTTTATAGTTGTGTGGGAGGTAGTGGTAATGATTTTAACAGTGTATAACAGTGCAATAAAATTGTATATCCTTATTATCAATTATTGTCACATCTGCATTAATGTTATTGATTTTATCACTTGAACGCGATCGATCATTGGACTCGTATACAATTGTCATACCAGCGTTATTGCACAGGAGGTATTAATTCGCCGTGCATACGTCAAACATTTTATTTAGGTTGTTGCAGACAAGTAAATACAAAAAAACTTATATTTATAAAAAGAAACACGTATCACTCAGACACTTATAGTTTTTGTCAACCGTCAACTCATTGATACACTTGGTATTTAAAAAAAACCACGAAGTAGTAAAGAGTAATAGCCATTAAGCATTTTTGTTATGCAATAAAACTGTCAATTATAAAATGTCATTTTTGAAAATGATTACTTAATAATTATAAGTTCAACCGTAGTTTTACTATTGTACGCGACCTTATGGTGTACCAGTACATGGACACTGAGAGCTTCAAGGTCGCCAACATGTCTATGTTTAAATAAATTATTATTTAGATGTTAATAGGTAAGTTAAAGACACATCTCATCGCATCACCTCAAACTAAAGATGGTCTAGACAAAAATCATATCAGCCTTCTCTGAACAATGCAAAAAATATATTGAATTGATAAATGTTTATATTATTAATGTATAAAACGAGCATATTTACGTTGTCATTGAATAATATGTAGTCTATAACTGTTCTTATACGTTTGAAGTCCAAATTCTTTTCTTCATACCCACCTAAATGGATGCATGTAAGATTTGCCTATTTGTTGTTATATAGGTGGGTGCTGTCCACACTGTGGTTGGCTCTCAAAATGTTGACATCATTGACAAAACGACGCCATTAGCCCTTGAAATCTGTATGTCTGGTATTTGGTTGTCAATGACATCAATTTACCATTCTGACAATGAAAGCTGTAATCCCCACTTTTGTGTTACATATACCATCGGGCCACGTGAAAAGTGTAAGCCTTAATTTTAATCTACAGATCCATTGAGACCAGTGAAAACTGTAAGCCTGAATTTGGAGTTGCCAACACGATCGAGACCTATGAAAATGTTCACCTGATTTTAGTTTTCTTTAACTTTGGGGACCCGTGAAAACTGTAAGCCTGAAGTAGTTGTAATTGATTCAATTGGACCCATGAAAACTAGAGTCCGGAATTGGTGTCACTAACTTCCTCTGGATCTGTGAAAACTGTAAGTCTGAATTTGTTGTCGATGACGCCATCGAATTCCTTAAAATATCATTGGAGTTGCTGACACCATCGACAATCTTTAAAGTGTTAGCCTCGTTTTTCTATTTCTAAATACGAGTAGCCTAGTAAAACGGTTTGTTACTTCTTGTTTATTGATTTTTTAAACAAATTAAATGCAATTTGAAGATTTAAATAACGTTACTTTTGCGTTACTTTGCATTAATTCCATTAGCATGAAATGCTTCAAATAGTTTCATTTCGTTATGATTGCATTGTATGTAAACTTAAACAAAGATTACATCATGAAAGTAATAAATGAAGAACAAGATGTTTGAAAGAATGTTTTCAGTAATATAGAAAACGTAATCGTTTAATAAATATATATAGGCTAAGTACAATATATCTAAAGCTTTCAATATTGCTTTTAGTATATGTAATCGTTAAGTAAATGTATATATAACTTGCGTACAATATATTTCAGTTTTTAAATATTGCTTTTAGTAAATGTTATCGTTCAGTAAATGTATATATAAGTTGCGTACAATATATTTCAGTTTTTAAATATTGCTTTTAGTAAATGTAATCGTTTAGTATATGTATATATAAGTTGCGTACAATATATTTGAGTTTTTAAATATTGCTTTTAGTAAATGTAATCGTTTAGTAAATGTATATATGTTGCGTGCAAAATATTTAACAATTTCAATATTGCTTTTAGTAAATGTAATCGTTTAGTAAATGTATATAGGTTGCGTACAATATATTTCAGGATTTAACTATTGCTTTTAGTAAATAAAGAAACTGAATCGTTTGGTATAAGTATAAAGGATGCGTAAATCATTTTTAACTTTTTGGTTCTAGTAAATGTATGAAACTCAATCGTTTATTATGATATGTACACAGTAGGTGGTGTACAAAATAATAAAAGTTTTTGATATTGTTCGTAGTAATGTATAGAACTAAATTGTTTAGCATGATTATATAAAGGTCGAATGTGTTTTTCAATTCAAAATAAATGATGTTTTAGGTCTGTTAGCGTTCCACTCTTTGTGCGTATTTAGTCCAGTGTACATGTGGTTTAGTTAATTGGTTAGTCCTCCCTGGTAGAAGTTGGAATTCGTTGGCATACCATATATACAGACTATACTTTGTATGTATAAAAGCAGGTTTTTTGTTAGATGAAATTATTATATATTCGTGTTATTATTGGTGTTAAATAACATATATGTTATGGTATGTTATATTAATGTTACGTTATGGTAGTATTGTTACTGTTAGAGTCTGGCCGAGAATGCATGTTGTTTCCACTGGGTAAACATCTATATGACCCGTTTTATGTCATATATTCGACGCCCAGGTGTTCTTGTTTTAAAAACCAGTCGTAGCTAATTCAGGCGTAAACTTGTGTGTTTCTGGTACGTTTACCTGGTCCAAAACTGGGATAGGAAGATCGATGGATTTCTGTTTCAAATCATAATTACAACAAAGAGAAAGGGCAATTGTCCTTCAAAATTTGCAAAACACACGGAATGCTTTCAACGTATGTAGAACACCAGAAGGCAGAAACAAACGTTGTACGCCTGATTCTTTCAAAAGAAGCTGGTAATATCATATACGATGTATAAAGAATGTCGCCAATGTAATCGCCGATCAATCTGTAACGTTTAAAACCAACGTTTGTTGAGCGTATTGGACCTCTGGCAAACCCTCTTGAGTACTTAAAACAAGAAAGGGTTAAATGTCTTGAATAAAATTTTCATTCCTTCGCCATCTGTTGTTGTAAAACAATGTAGGGAAAGGTTCATAAGGTTAAATATATCATGCACATATATAAACACGTGTATATATAACAGTAACATCATAAAGAAGACAACACTAAAGTTCTTCATATTTTATTTTTCTTTGAACAGCACAACACAGAATAACAACAACAACAACAGCGACGACATGCTGAGATAGTGTCCCAGAACATAATAAACACGAGACAATATTGCTACGGGAAGTGACGTCATACGATCTCTTTCTTCTACAGTGTCATGCTTGTCTACATCAACCACGTTGATCTTACCCACCTTAATTACTTTACTGGTAGCAGGGACATGTGTTAGAGCAGAATTTGGTGTGGCCCCTAAAATGGAATATAATAAGCACATGTCAAAATAGTAAAACAAAACTCACGCCATGTCTAAATCAAAACTTAAAGCAAGACTTAGTATTTTTGTAATAATAATACACGTATACTAGATTCTATTTAGTTCCCTAGTAGGCAATGGACAGGAACATTAAACTATTCTCTTGGCAATAAACGTGTTTATGGATCTTGTACATATATAAACAATTTCGTTAGAAAATTAGACCTTATTATTTATCATAAGTATGCCTGTCATATTTCAGCAGAACGCTGACTGGCATATATAGGCTATCTTCGGTATTTAAAAAATAAAATAAATAAAAAAGTATAAATACAAACATATAATCTGACAACGGATTAAAAGAATGAAGTACTTATACTTACTCGCATCGGGCAAAGCATTCATTTTGGTAAGTTTGTTCATCATCCACACAGACTGGGTCACCCTCTTCAGCGTAACAATGATCACATGCTCCCCATGCTGGTGCTGCAGGTGCGGCTGGCGCTGGAGCGTTACATGGACATGCATTCTCACAGTCTCGGTATTCATTGCCGCTATAATAAGAAACAAACGCGAAGTGTTCAACTTATAGCAAACCTTGTTTTATTGGAATTTATTGGAAGAACAAAAACATCAGTACCAAAACATAAGTACCAATTTTCTTATTAAAAATATATATCACGTGTGGACACTGTGCGAAGGAAGAGAACAATATGGACAAGCGCAATTATTTCATTAATAATGAAGTAACCAGTAACTCAACGTAAACAATACAGATAATAATTTGCTTCAATAACTCGTAGTGCATCTATCTATCGGAAGACCAACGATGCATACAGCGATTATAAAACTAGCCTTACATTGGCAAAGTATCGGAAAAATCAGTCACACTTTAGCGGCATATTAGTAAAATTAATCACACATTGGCGGAACATTTGAATAAACTGACATTACATTGGCGAATTATTGTTAAAACTATCCTTACAATGATGTGATATAAGAACATTGATTAACAAAATCGAGCTTACGTTGATAAAATATTAAATATAAACACTAGGTCATACATCGGTGGGGGTAATACTTACTTGCATTCACGGAGACAGTCATTGTCGAACTGGTTACCAAATATGGTACAAACTGGCTTGTAGCTCTTGTATCGGCACAACATTTCACAGGTGAAAGGTGCTGCTGGGGCAGCAGGGACGGCTGGGACTGCTGGTGGTGGTGGTTGGTAGAAATAGGCAGGTACGGCTGGTGCTGCTGGGGGTAATGGTTCATAGAAGTAGGTAGGTGCTGCAGGGGCTGCTGGCACAGCTGGAGCTGCTGCTGGTACTGCAAAACCGGCATCTGGATAGTCTCTACCAGATGGAAGCCCGAAGTCTGGGTTGTCATTGAAACGAAGTGGACGGGCTCCAGATCTGGTTCTTGTAACCATTGGTCGTCGTGCTGCCGGGGCAGCCGGTCTGGCAGCAGGTCTGGCCGCTGGTCTGGCTGCAGGTCTGGCCGCTGGTCTAGCTGCAGGTCTGGCCGCTGGTCTGGCAGCCGGTCTAGCTGCAGGTCTGGCAGCAGGTCTAGCAGCTGGACGGAAACGACGACCATCAGGAACATCAGCACCAGAAGGTAGGCCTACATCGGTATTATCATTTCGACGAGCGGGGCGTGTACCTTTCCTTGTCTGAGTTGGAGGACCCTGTGATCTAACAGCCGTCACTGTACGAAATATATAGAGCATCTATCACGAGTTGTCAATGCATACAAAGTTTTATTAAATGTTTTCTGAAAACTGGTGCGAAGCCAATCTTTTGCAAACTTGATAAAACTTCCAGGGTGAGTTTTGAGCTTTTGATATTAGATGGTATGGATTAACAAAAGCGTAAGGGATTTATTAATATTAATTGCGTATATACAAATGAACACATACATCTTATTTAAATTGTTAGTTAGTAATTTTAACAGTACCGTATATGCTAAGGCTCGGTTAGTTGTTAGATAAATAAAATGATCTTGATTGACCGTGCCAATATTAATACACACTAGTAATAGTAATATTTTTAATGTAAATTATTTAATTGACGGTTCATTTTGTTAGATAATTATAACGGTCATGTTTGACCTTGTCAATATCAAAGTCCGCACAATATGCATTCTCATGGCCACGTGTAATTAGTTGACTCGGCTTGTAACCTTTTGCCCCTGATATAGCTATGCGTGGGTGGCAGAAGGCATGTTTTGTAACAATGTAATACCGATTTTATGACTATAATTATAATTCATTAGCGTCGTTTCCGCGTGAATATTATTGATTATATCACTCAGCATGATCAATATCTTGACTCGTACACCAATGGTCACTCACGTGGTATTGTCATGTATCGCCATTGCGCATGCGTCAAAGGACTCATTTAGTTCATTTACGTCTATTTATATATCACTTAGACAATTATATTTTTGTCAACCAACAACAAGTTGAAACACCGGGCGGTATGTTTTTCATTCACAACGTCAAGTAGTTAAAAGAAGATTTAGTAAAAAAGAGCATTTAGCATTTCACTTTTGCAATATAGCTGTCAACTATAAATGTCATTGTTGATAATGATTATATGATAGGAGTCTAGCCCATTATTGTTATAACAAGATGAACTTGAACCATTAATGTTAAGTTGTTTTTTTAATTTTAACTTGACATTGAGACTTTTAATTTTGTCAAAATAATTTTGTCAGCGTAATTCACTTATTTCATTATTGGTTTAGAGATTGTGAAATTGTTATACACCTTAAATACGCCAATTTCTGATTCCAGACCTTCCCAACTATTTTTTTCAGATGAATTTGTTATGTACGTACTAATTTTTTACAAATATTACTTCCAAAATAAAGAACGTTCCAAAAGATGTTCGTAAGTGCCTTTAATGAATGACAAAGAACAATATCAAATGTGTGATAAAACCTTGCTTATTATTCACAAACTTTATAGTTGAAATATTAACAAGCTTGATTATTTTTAATAAATGATTCAGTTAAGAAATTTCTAGAAAAAAATCCTCCCAAATTGCTTTGTGAATAGCAACCCTAGAAATAATATAATTTCTGTTATCGAAGTAGTTTCTAATGGATACTGAACTTTACCAGCAGCAGTCAATTCGGTATCTTTTGATCTAAAACACTATTATTTCAAAAATTAATATATTTTCGCAAGTTTAGTACAAATACTGGAGTACGTTAACCTCTGGCAAGCATGCACGCATGAATTAGTAAATGTTATTATAGCGTGATTCTAAAAAGCATAATAGCATAACATCGTCGATGTATAATATATGCAATGTAACAGCTGAAAAAAGCATTTAATGTTACAAATGACATCAAATAACAACAATACAAGCAGAAACATATTGCGCATGTATGGTATTCTAGCCACACGGAGATCCATATTGACTCTTGCCCAAAGAAAAGAGATTATTCTTTTTAGTCATTTTAATTTTTCTTTTGGGTAAGGTAGAAAGGTACCCTTAATTCAAGTAGCATCACTGAATCAATAATGTTTCCGATGTAAAACTGCATGTATAGGGCATCTGACCTTAACGTCTCCTTGAAAGACTGTTAGTAAAGTTAATGAAGTATGGTTCAAGGTGTAACACTGAAAAAGATCTAGAGTCGGTATCGAACTCACCACCTTTGTTTAAGCTGTATTAGCTGTCGGTATCATTTATTGCTTGTTCAATGGGCCAGCCGTGTTGACCCAGCAGTTCTTGAACTACGCTGAGCATCGAACATGGGATATACATACTGGTAATATACCAGTATCACCATAGCGACTATTGTTGGCCGCGGTATGTGATTGTACATGACATGAGCGCACTAACAACGAGAAACGAATATCAATTATATAGAGTCTTATTCTGGAGGTTTGAATACCTCAAATATGTGGAGATTCGACACACGAACTAACCAGCAACGTACGTTTGTTTTAATTAAAGACGCATTTCGCAAACGCATTTCGTAAGCGCATCTCTCAAGTTTACGCCTTTCGAAAAAAGCATGGTGCGTAGGTTGACTTTTCGTTGAAAATGAAAGAAAATAATGCGTCTCATACATCGAATGAACTTAAATATTATACATACTTAGAGCTTATAAACGAATCATGCTGCTATACAAACTGAATGTTTTACAAGGAACTGTCTATAGTAATTCAAAACTATTCTGTATAAAAAAATACCTGTTGATGAAATGATATTGGCATTTGATGATTTTTCAAGTTTGTGTTTCATTGTATTGAATATAATCTTGAGGGGCGTGAGTTAAATAGACTAAATTCTATAAAATTTAAGACGCATGCAAAACGACTCAATTAAAACAGATAATTCGACACAAACGTTTTCCCTTAGATAACCAGTCGTTATGACATACTAGTATATTTTACGTGAAAACACACGCTTTTTCAACATACATTGTACCTAAATTCGCCAGACTTTGTTAAAAAGAGTCGTTGTGTGAGGGGGGCTTTAAGAATGAAAATATTACGATATCGTACTATTAATGTCTGTATAGAATGTGTCCGAGTCTTGGCCGTTTAAGTGCTACATTTAAACGTAAAACAATAAATCTACGACATCCCACACGATGGTACAAGCTTATTAACATAATTTAACATATATTTACCTAATTAATAATACTAAATCGGACATTTTGTACACACAATTAATGATAATTTTATTGATATTACATGCAATATAAACGTTGGAATAACATAACACCATTATTGGATATTACATTTATACGAGATAAATAATAATAATAAATACTGCATGATATGACAATGAAATGAAATAAATTATCCTTGCATACGAGGGACATTAAAAAAATAACTTAGACTAAAATTGAATAGCGTATAATACCCTCGCGCCAAAAATGAAACCCATTTTAACGTAGCAAAATGGAATACATATGAATTAATTAAAACAAATATTTTCAGCTAAAGCGATCATTTTTAATGAAAAAAATGACAAAACTGCATATTTAGTAGAACTAGTTAAGAAAAAAATATGAAAAAATACATTTACATTTATTAAACAGCAATATTTTCAGCTAAGTCGATCTTTTTTACTTACAATTTTGATAAAAACTGAATTTTTAGTAGAACTAGTTGTGAAAATTTGTAGAGAGAAATAAGTTGATATATACCTGCTACTACCACAAGTAAACATACGAATAGTCCTTTCATGTTTGTTTCCTCAGTGTATGGGCGCCGAGAATGCATACTGAGCGTGCTTGCCCGGGCCTTAAATAGTGCGCGTGTCCACGCCCTGCTGATTCCTGGTAGGTTAACATTTTGCTAAGTAACGACCATCTGCATAATTAATGTGATATAGAAACAACAATTTTCCCCTGTGTGACACTAGCATGCGACTGTTTACGTAATAAAAACACTTATTTCGTACAGGTGAAAGAACCCTTCGGATAAAAATAGACTACATTGTAAAACTACTTTGACCTGTCGTGTAAGCTGTCGTTTTGTGGCGCATATTGCTAAATTATGTTTGTAGACATCGTGCTCCCGATAGTTTTTGTGTGTTTTTTATAAATATTTTTATCATGTTTTGTTTCAAATATGATTTAGACTTATGTTGTTATGCTACGAAATTTAATGATGATGAAATTATATAAATATTACTCAGTTTTGACATAAAATAGCCGTTTATATTTATGATCATATATACTCTCATTTTAATTCCACATGGCGTGGTAAGTCTTCGACCATGATACATCAATATAGAAAAAATACCGAAAATGTAATTTTGTAAGGTCATGATGATTTAAAAACAAGGTGTTTAATTATTTGAGGCAGACCGAAATGAGCACACATTGCTTCAATTTAAAAAAGGGTAATTTACATTTTCACAAAGGCATCAAATATTTTATAAACACTGCTAAATCATGCGCCGAATGGAAATCTAGTGAATAAATTTGCACGTGCCTTATCACACCGAACAAGCCTGTTTTGAATAGACCCCCTTTTAAACAGGAAAGAGCTGTCCCCTTACATGGGCGTACTCCAATTCAAGGGAGACTTTCTCGGCGAGACAGTGCTTTCAACATCCAGTATTTCGCTGTAATTTCTTCTAACTTTTATTTTGATAAACCGTCAGGGAAATGAACTTTGTCATCAGTACATCAGTAATCATCTAACCAGTTCTGATATGTTTATTTATTTGTCCATCTTATTTGAATCAGACCCATATTACGCTTCACTACTTTACACTAACTCACAACGTAAAGGAATTGAGAAAATGTTATGATCTGATTTTAATGAGATTGTTTAATAGTCTGCTTGTTTTCGTACAAGTTGTGACATAATATTATAAATTATTTCATGCTACTTGTACTTTCTTGCATTTTGTTATGATTGCATAACATTGCAATTGTCTGCAATAAAGCGGTGGTCCCAACCCGCCGTAATTGCAACTAATATTAGTATGAACTAATTTATATTAATCACTCTCGACATTTCACTCCTGATGGTGTCCTTGACCACGTGTGTATGATGGATATAGACACCATACATGTACATTACCGTTAGTATTATGTGGTTGGTGCTCTAAAACTGTCAACTGGTAACGTAGTTGACAGCACTTTTTCTCAATTTGTGTCAAACTAGTGTTAAATACATTATATATTACATATTGTCATAAATAATTAACGTATTTTACATGTTTTATATATATGTTTTAAATATTTCTTTTTCAATTTAGTTGAACTCGCGCTTTGCTGTTCTTTTAACTCCAACATTATTATACTTCAACGTACATGTGTGTTTGTACGTGTGCACTAATATTATGTTGATACTAGTCTAATTGCCGTTAGCGCGCTTGTCGCATAATCGGGCCACCCTGGTTCAAATCCGGATAGAGACACTCATATGCCTGCCATATTTCAGCAGAATACTGACTAGCAAATTAAGGCTATGTTCGGCGTTTCAAAAGTATGAGATAGGCTCGTGTATGCATGGGTATCCTAATAGTTTTATGTCTAGTGCATGCAATTTAAATGCGGAATAAAGCTAAAAATGTTCGGCTAAGAACTATTTGAAACAAAATAAATATTTCTTCGTTTTTTTACCAAAACCACTTAAAACATATTTTGAGATGCCACTTTAATTCACTTTTAAAGCAACAACGTCATCAATGTTATTGCAGATTAAAGGCGATCAGAATTCAGTGAGAACAAAAACTGTAATGTCGCATGTGTTTACAATGTAATGGCTTGTATTAAGCAGGTGGAAAATCTCATCCATTTTTTATCAAACTTGATCTTGGTAAATATTTAAGCACATTCAATGTCATTAACAGCTAAGTTATTTTTGTTTTCAGCATACGGTAGTGTTTGTTGAGGCGAAAAGTCCAGACAGAGGGCATTTACTTATACCAGGTGTCCGTTTTCTATGCAAGTCGTTACTACCGAGCGCTTTCATTTGGTTACTTCCATCCCTTTCAATTAAATATAGAAGGCATGTATTACACGCAGAGCGCTTTGCCTAGGCAACGGACACCATAATTTACAATGAAGGTGATTGGCCAATTTTGTGGACAGTTTTAATTTTTATCATTAATGACCATGAACCGACAGTAAATTATCAATTGTGGTAC
The DNA here is from genome assembly GCA_963678985.1 of Spisula subtruncata. Classification (NCBI taxonomy): domain Eukaryota; kingdom Metazoa; phylum Mollusca; class Bivalvia; order Venerida; family Mactridae; genus Spisula; species Spisula subtruncata. The sequence continues at coordinate 46,311,304 of OY787664.1, read as the reverse complement.
AATAACACAGACTAACTATGACATTTCACCTTCCTACTGCCCCAATCGTCATCGACTCAGTTATTAATACTATTTGATGATGTTTTCATACTATGCATTATTCATATGTCTTATTTTCATCATTTAGAAGTACATGTAAAAGTAATCACCATACTAATTAACAGATTTCTATCCATTTTATGCCTTTCTTATTGTGGCAATATGGTTTAATTATATAAATAATGTCGGATCGACACTTATTTGCACAATAAGCTATGCAAATATCTAGTATAGTTTTGTGATGCAGTCATATTCCTTTTTATTACAGTATTGAAAAGCAAGATGACCGTTGAATGGCGAGATGACAAAACGCAAGGTTAGCGTGTCATTATGATATAAGTTGGACCCATGATACTGTCCATCTGATTCTAGCAACCACGTGGCATAAACCACCAATTTAGGTTTGTGTTTTTTTTTTGCGTATACCCTTTTCAGCTTTTCCTACTTGGTACGAGGGTTGTTCATTTAATTCCCGGACGATCACCATAGCGCTTGATTGGAACATACGATTGTAGTAAAATTTTGTTTCATAAGACTTAGTTACCAACTGAAATTTGACAAAAAATGAAATAATTTTATCTAACCGAACACAAACTCTGGTTACTATAGTAACCCCACAATCGACTACCCGGCCCAAACCAATTTTGTAGTGGCATTTAGAGTGTAAATTAGGTAGAGGTCGTAGTAGTATCGCATATTTTAAGCAGAAAACGTCACACAACAATATATTTTTTTATATGCATCTAGGTGGTGTAATATAACATTTGATGTCAATTCAATATAGCCGTTTACGTTCTAATAACAAAGAGCGTGCTTCTGTGAATAATGCAATACACTCGGATTTGTTTAGAGAAAACGGGTAATGAAACAATTTCATGAAAATCTTGGCCGTACTCCTGTAAAACGCAAGTCTCCCCTTAGACGGTTATTGTAAATGTAATGTGGACCGTTGTTTATGTGTTCGAGAAACCTTTCTATGCTGACATGGCATCACAACGTGATGATCCAAGGTCGGGCAAACGTAAAGTCATCAACAGAAAATGACGCAGATTTAAGGCCTGTTGGGCGGTAGACACTAATAGAATAATAACTGCCGTATAAATTGCAACTTCATGCGATTTTACCGTAGTTATAGCATATTACATCAGTGCTGAACTCTTTACACGGCTAAAATATGTGTTCGGGCATTTTCTGGACCCCTGAATAATGATTAAATGATGCACAAAAGTTGCGTTTAGGATGCGAAAACGACGTAACGTCGCCATTTTTTGACGCCGACTTGGGTCGACTAACGTTACACGAGCTTGCTAAAACGCTAATATTATGAAAACCCTTCATTGTACCTAGTTGAAATTTTGTATGTGAATATAGGAATTATGTGAATGTACTAGTGTGCGTTTTCATTCCAATCCGTCCAATGGGTTTTCAGCAATATCGATCGTCCGGGAATTAAATGAACAACCCACGTACTATTACATGCTGCCTTTCCTTTCCGATTTTTTTTCTCCTATGTTTTATTATTGAGCATACTTGTGTCTTTAAAGTTCATCGGTGTAGTTGAGTACTTACTTCCCTAAGCGATACCAGACAATACGACATTTGTATACGTATTCAGATTTTGGAGTCAATATATGGGCACATGCCAATCTGTTGAAATTATAACTACAGTACATTTGAACATTTATTATATAATCAACCGATAAGAAATTAAATGATGTGAAATTTAAGACATTTTATACCAATTAAAATAAGGTAGAACAAATGGATGTCGTATAATATTTGTCAACTCCCCTCATTTTTGACGCAAGGTGCCACTAAACGTCTGTAATGACTTACCAGTCTTACTAATACTTCAACTTATGCCTTAAGCATTGAAGTGGGTGTCACATTATTGGCGACAAGATCAAATATTACATCGACCATGTTTGTTATAATAACCTATAACATTCCGATTTATAGATTCTTTTAATGTCAGACACCAGTAAGGTAACTATGTGTATGTCCTGTAACAAAATGGCGACTCTTCAGCGACCATATTGGAATGGATTGCTCGAATACAAGGCGCAACAGGATACCAATAGCAACTTAGCAATACATGTACTTAAAACATACATAGAGGATCTTACATCAGTGACTTCTCATATTGAATTTATTAAACGAGTTAGGATTTAATATGGAAAGACACGAATGTAAGATTCTTTTTATCACATAAACAAAAAAAGCCATTTAAATGTAGAAAAATAAAAATAGTATACCCGCTTCCCCTTAAGAGAGAATACGATTGAGGTGAGTAATGCGGTTAAGAATAAATGAGCATTTAAATATAGTGCAACACAGGGACTGTATTTAAATTACATTTAATTCAATGTTGAAAACGAAGATGAGCTGAGAAGGGTATATTTGAACGGCAATAACGTCACGAAACTTTTTAGTAGGCCCTATCCAGTCTTGAAATTAGTTTGGTAAGGGGAACATACTCGTACTAAAAAATTGGGAACGTCACGTACATTGTGACGTCATGTTTATGTTTTGACATCATCACTACTTCGAATATTTCCGGAATGAGATTGATGAATTTTAAAGAGAAGCGATTTTGAAACTGAAAAATGCATTACAATTTTGCAGGAAGTGTTAGCATATGCTATGTTCAATAAATAAATAAATGTAGGTTTGTGTTTATAACAGGAACCTGATATTTATATAAATTGTCCCCAAACACTATCCAATACCTCGGTACTGACAAGCACCCGTATAAATAATATGGGTGCTTGTCAGTAACGGGGTATAGGGTAGTGTTTTTGGGCCATTTATAAAAATATCAGGTTCCTGTGGTGTTTATTTATTGGATTTGAAATGAAGTGCCTTTGTAAATTCTCGTTGAGATTTTCAGATTCACCTTGTCCAACCGCTGACGATAAAATCACGGCCCGCCATTTTTTGACAGGGCGTATCAATACATAAAAATGGTGATTAGCCCTCCTTATTTGCATAGTTATGATATTGCTGAGGAGTGTAATATCGTTTTTATGTAATGACCTTTTTTACACTCCCACACCGTGATTTATGTGATAAATTAAATTATTTTCATGTTTGAAATCATTATTAAATAACTGTTGCATATTTGATATTTGATTTTGTTTTGGTTTTGTGTATCCTCGACATCGGGAGACCGAAATTGGAGACGACACTTAAAGAGGTTTATTAAACTCCTTGTATTACAGCACACACTGATGCATTGTGTATATCGTGAAAATCGGACATGCATACCCTGTTTCCGTCTCATATCTTACAACAGTTTGGGCCCGACCAAAGTAAAATACGGAATATTGGTATATTCAAATTACCGCGGTCAACTTATTTGGTGGCCACAGATTTGGCCGCACTTTTCTACGTTTTACTCAATATTAAAACACCTTGTAATACAAATTATTGACTTGGATAGTGAATTAAATCCATACATGGTACGTTCAGGTCAGAGGGCTACGTTCTGCGTTGTTTTCGTGTTAGACCTCTCCGATATTGTTACAGTTGGTGGTCTATGGTCACAGTAAACCTTTTAAGAAGAAGTTCAATAGTTCAATGTCTCTTTATTGTATTTTATGCTAATTGTGTGAAATAAAAATATATTTCTGTCGTTCACAACCAAATATGTAAATCACTCTTTATATTTAGAAATTACATACAGAAATAGTATTGCCATTTTGAGTGTCTTTGAATCTCCAAATATTCATGCAAAATGGCACAACTGTTAATGACAATGCCTTGTTTAAAGACTAGCCATTGGTGAATGCGAATGAAAATGCATGGACATAAATTTGTCGCGGGTTTAGATCGTTCGGACAATGGGAATGCGTGAGCGACAGACATCAAAGTATGAGCTAAAATAGATATAGGGGACTAGTTTATTGCTCATTAAAATACAAAGCGAAGGACTAGTCGTTGTAAATTGTGACATGTTGACCATGCGTGTTGTAGACAATGGTTATTTTTATACTGATTTAGTGACAAAACCGTTGTTTGAAATGGTAAAAACCACACGATGACCGATTGTAAGGTCGCTAGTGTTTGCTGGATGTAGACGATTTGTACAAAAAAAACAACCGATGTGTTTTTTTCTTATTATTCTAATTTGCATTCCATGAAATATACGAAACAAACACCACCTGCGATTCTCCTTATCGCCTTTGGGCTATGTGAGTAAAGCCGAGGCCCCATTGGAGAATTTCTCATTTTCGACCTTGAATAAAAATTAAAATTCCCGCTGCACTTATGGTGTCAAGAAATGTCTGTTGACTTCCCCGAAGCTTCCCCGTAGAACATGAGATCGTTTTCCCGAAGTCTTCCGCAGCTCATTTAAACAAATCGGGAATATATAGGCGATGCAGAAAGGCTCTACAGGGGTAATACATGCTTAAACTAGTTGTTTTATAATGATTTTTATTGGATTGAACTCTATTTTTCAAAGTCTTAATAATGTTTAAAAGTGTAATTAACATGGTTGGCTTGAAGTATATAAGGATCCCAGCTATGTCTATACGCGAATCCAAGTTGGAATACAATGTCGCGGAATGACCTACCTAGTAACTATCTCAGATAACAGCAGATCGCAATACCAACTGAGCTCATTGCGTTGCAATTATGATTTGTTTACATCCTCTGTACGATTTCTTGTTATCTTTTTGGTTGGATTTTTTATCCAATTCATGCAATTACAGCAATTATGCACTGGACATTATGTAGCAGAACTACACCAGAAGGGACGTTTATAAGCGTATTCGGATGGTGACATTTTTATCACCTATTTTAGAGCCTTAGTTTTATAACGTAGAATTAAAAACATGTGTTGTTCTACTATCAACTGTTTTCGTGGACATTTTTATAATATACTGACTTACTCGCTTGCGATTTGCGATCGCACACAAACCATTCTTTGTGTACAAGAAGAGTAGTGATAATTATATTCCTGTACTGACGTTTCGTACTTACGACGTGCGCCTGTCCCATAATAGTTACGATTTCGTTTACGATTTCATTGCGAATCGCTTATGAATATCACACTGCACTCGCACGAGTGTCGTAAGCCAGTCCGACAGTTTGTGACAGATCATGCACAACCTGCCGTGCAGCTGCGACTAGAAAAAACATTAATATGACAAAAACTTAATGAAAGCGTATACAGTGTCCAAGTCGTACGTTACTGTCGTTGCTGAGAATGTTCAAAACACATATTTCCAGTTGCGGAAGCTCGAACTTAGATTGTCTTGTCGACTCCAGTAAATTTGAAGTAAAATGTTGACAAGACAGAAAATACCTTATACAGGGCTGTACAAATTAAATCAAATCGATTGATTGCTTTCTGTCATAAGGTGTGTTAGTAATGTGTCGTCCATTACTTATATATATTAACATTTATACATTTTTTTACCAGCACTCATTATATTTGTGTGATGTTGTTTAATGGTATTATCGTAAAATGTGATAATATATAAAATATCTGATAAGACTGTAAATCGTAGAACATGTTGTTATCAGCGCGACGAGTCTGTTTCTTTCATCCTCAGAGTCTTACTAATATCTACCAACACTATTCATAAGTCCTAAATGTAGGTCGAAATTATGTACAAGCGTGTACAATCGATCCAAAAACATATGTAAAGCCTACGACAGCATTTTTTGTCAATAGGAGCCGAGCCATAAATCACCAATGCATGTATGCCATATGATTATTATAGTCACACGGTCGTGTTAACACTGCAATAAAGACAACCTAATGTGTGACGTACGCTTATATCTGACAGGCTACACATGTCGCAAATATATGACCAAAGACATTTAATACCGGGGTCACAAAACTCCATGACGCCTGACAATATCCACCAGGACGCCATGCGACGTCAACGTATCCGATGTGGACCCGATGTCTAGGCATAGCGTACACGCCAGACACCGGTTGATGGTTCGCATTGACTCCATGACAAAGGTGACTGATGAACATCGGTTGGGGATCGTATGACATTGCCCAGTCAATGGATGATCACTGACAAATCTTTTTCCGGAGTTTAACGGACAATGTCCTGATGACATCAACGAAATATCAATAAGTATAAATAGGAACATTTATGATAGAAGAACTATTACAAAGATAATACTAATTTTGCTTAAACTGGAAAACTAAACCAGTATTCAGGTATGCCTAATTCAAAGTACAAGAAACTACCCATTGTCAATTTTTCTATTAAAAATTGAAATAAGAGAACAACAGTTTGTATTTAGGCATGCCATAGGTCAGTAAGCATTTCCAAACTGTTTAATTATCGAAATGAGCGTTTAAAAGGTGTGTCTTTTGTTATGTTAGAAATTGTTAAATGAAATGGATATTTTGAATTTACAAATACTTGGTACGGCTCATGTGTTGCACCATAAGCGAAAATGGAATATAAAACAGGATAGCTAACATCAATCAGCAAGCAAACGGAAATGCACGCTGACTTCCCCATAAAAACACCAATGTGGAACACTAGGTATCCTTTAGGATAATAATGACATAAAATAGTAAAATTTACGAGTTTTCCCACCAATTTAGAACGAATTTGAATTTGTCTGTTTCAAACGTTTCTTTGTGGGTTGTCCTTATGATGTGTGGTCGCCGTTGTGATTTGTTCTCGTCTACTGACTGCAACTCGGGTTATATTTGATTGACTGATGCGTCAAGCTGGCTGAGTATATCGTCGAGTTTTTGTAGCTTTTCTGGTTTTTTATTTGTTCCTACAAATGTATTTATTTTTGTCATTGTAATCTGTGTTTTCATGTTTTTGTGTGTTCTTTTTGTACATTTCGTGCCTTTCGTGCACTACTGTGTTTTATTCTCTATTCCCAGTCCAATTTGCTGTGACCGTCTTAAATACTGATTATTTATTATAATGGTTAAGATATACAATCAGTCTTGTATATCTGATAAGATATGGCATTTTTATAAAATAATATATTACATGGTGTTAGTTTGACAGAGTTTAAATTTTCTCAGATGAAAAGAAGAGGACCGAAATCCTTTTCCCTTTATCCTTTATATTTGTTTTGTTTTCCCCCATCATTTCGATGTGCTGAACAATCAGAAAAGTAATTTTGAAAACCCCAAAACAGCAACAGAGATAGAATAGAGGACCGACACGATTTCCACCCTTGTGTGACGTGGACATTTAATCAAGAAGACCAGTATAAAACATTCTAACGTCTGCGCAATTAAATATGAATCATGGTCACATGTGCGTCATAATAACTTTGTCCCTCTAGGTGGTGACTAACTGTATTTAGCTTTTTTCTAGCATTACTCTGTATTTACTGGATCTTATTTTATTAATATACAAACCTAACTAGTGTGTAGCTAACCGCAGAATAGGTAACTTGTCGTATACATACTGAGCCAATAAAAGATATACTACTGAAAAACATTGTGTTTCAAATTCTTTAAATCCCTTTTCTGAAAACATTGGCAAAACATATGTAATTCAAATAATTGTGATATTCTACGTAATATACCTTTAAATTCGACACTGTTACCGAAATCTATCACGTTCTAAAAGAATAACATAAATCAATACATACGATCTTGGAAAAAGACGTAGGGGATGATGTAATCTGGCAACCTGTAACCATACGCATTGGCCAAAGCTACGCCCTTGAATATTTTGCTACCTTTTTTGACAAAGAGTATCGGCTTCCCCGATGCTGAGTGCATATGTATGCGACAATAATTTAAGCGGAATGCACGAAATTAATATAAAATGCAAAAAGTACAAACAAAACGACGGATGTTTGTGTCTTTCTTATAAGCATGTGTCGACAAATATAGAATTGTGTTAATTAATGTTGTAGATATTTGTCATGTTTATTGCTTCTCGTCTAATGTTTTGCTTGACCTTTGAATTGTTTATTTTTGGGGTTTCACAAAGACCATGCAATGTTGCATATTAGTACCAATTGTTAAGTCACTGGGCCGCCTGCCTTTTTGTACTGTACTAAATCTGCATTTCGCGACAACAAAGGAGGGGTTATAAAAGCAACCACCGTATAATTATATGCGTACGATTAAATTTGTTATATGCAAGTTTTATTGTGACATGACTTTTGCATGATAAAAAACAAGGTTAACAGTTTAACATAGAAACTGTTGCATAGCTGAAGCAAAGAGTTTTGTTTGAAATACGTGCATACAACCACATTATATGAATATATCTAGACGACTTCTGTAAAGTTATATAATATACGATAGTCTTGCAGTCAACCCACGATTAATCACAAGTTGAGACAGTATCTTGTGCCAGAATAAATAAATTGTTGGATTATCAGTTTTCTCTGCCCGCTAAACTGCCCTGTCAAGAAATTGGGTGTGCTTCCGACGTCAATCCATTTGTTCATGTATTTGGTCAATTCATCAGAAAAATAAAACGTTCCAACATCCATGCTAGAAAGCGCACATGCAAATCATGGGCACGCAAGTTTGATAGTGTTTTAGATATTGTCCCAAATAGCTAAAATGCAACATTTGGGGATCCAAGACAGTGAAAACGAATGCTTTCCTTATGCGCTCCGTGTTTATGCGGATATGAATACAAAAGTACATGTATTACTTTATCGAACAACTCTATGTTCTGTCTTCTAAATAAATAACTTGATAAAAGAAATAAAAGAATTACGTTTTCATTTTTTCAAGAAGTGAACGCCAAACGCGCTAAAAGTTGGTCTAAGATGACTGTTTTGGCGCAAAATTTCAGTCTCCATCGACTCGTCTTATTTCGTGAAATTATTTATGACACGCCACCTCATGTGTTAACTAACTTATTACTATAATTAAAAGTGACGTTAAATCTCACTTGATCTTTTGTTTACGCGTGTCTCATTTCCACTCTTGTATTTTGCAAATAAACCATTATACATAAACTTCTGAATAACAATCATAAACCATTAGTCTTTCTCATTGGTCGGTTCGGTTGGCACGGTATTCATGTGAACTTCATCCGCACACCTTACTTATGGCAGTTTCAAGTCTGAAATATAATTTTTGTAAGCAACTATCTCAAGGTTGTCAGTGTTGTCATGTTACAAATGCCCAAACCATCATTTGCGAAGTGACCTGTTATTATTTTAAGAAACCAGTATCTTCCAAAAGTAGCAAACATGTTAGAAAAATGATCCAATGTCCACAACTTGCAATATAACTGACATTCAATTTCAAGGCGAAATAGATTGGCCTCATTATGTTGTGGTTATGCTCTATGATCTTTGCGTTCAGTGTCTTCTTAATGGTACATTTGACCATATCATTCACATACCGTATTTTGTATTTTAACTCTTGATTGGCATGTTATTCTACGTTTCTTGACCGTCAAACAGTTCTGCACACAGCGCATAATACAAACAAGGTCGAATGTCCGACCAAAGGCCATTCACCGCCGCAATGTTCGTCGTGTGCCACAGGGTTGCAAGTAGGGGGTCAATGTGTCAAGACGTGGTTCAAAACAATGAAACCTATTTGCGAACATTATGGGGCATTAATAAAGATATTTATACAATGTTTTATGTCACCTATGGTTTGAACTTCGGTCTATTAGCGTAAATAGACAAAAACATACACAGATAACCGAGCGTTATAGGTGATTCGTGATCACCAATGTGTTTGAATTGTTGTGAGAGGAACAGATACACGTGTCTCTGAGCATTATAGGTGATTTGCGGTCGTTTGATCTTCCTGCACAAACGCAAATGGTGATAGTTATGATAATTTGGGGGGGAAAACATTGATATTTTCACGAAACAGTATGAATTCTGCATAGTCACATAAAAATAGGTACAACATATATACACGCGATTTTGCAATGTAAGGCAACGCAATACGACGTTCAATTCCGACTGTGCAAGTTTTTTTTAAGTTCGCAATCTTAATTTTTGGCCTAAACATTTCGCAAAACAAAAAGTAGTACATCAAGCTGTTATCTCTTTTTACAAATACCAGGTGAAACAAAACCTTTACATCTTGCCTATAATAAAATGAGGACAGTCACTCGGTCAGATTTTATTGATTTGTTTTTTAGTGATTTCATAAATTCCTCACTTGGCCATTTGAAGCATTTGACCACTGATTGATAACTATAAAGGCGCCTGCAATCATAAATCAACAACGGATCATAAAGTTATTATTGTACTTATCGATCACAGGGCACATACAACGGATCATATATAATAGTTATTATTGTACTTATCGATCACAGAGCACATACTTCAAATTGACGCCTTAAAATTGGCGCCGTCATTAGAAAAAGGGACACTCGGTCATTTGCGGTAGATTTTTGCCTTTATTTTCTTTTTATGCAAACCTATTTGACAGTACGGTACTAGTAGTTTTGTGTAAAGAAATAAACTTACAACTATTCATGCAAATGGTACGTCAACCCGTTGCATTTTTTTTTATTAAGTTACAAATAAAATGACGTTTCCCTTTATATCCCCCAGGATAGGAGAGCAGAAATATAGTAAACAACTTACGATACATTATTCGAATATAATTATGAACATTAGACTATATGAGAAACAAGAAGTGTATGTCCCAAATGCAGCCTTACAGACGGACATAGAAAAGGTAACAAGGATCTTTGGCCTACTGGCCTTAAAGCAGCAACGTGTCTTCAACTGTCTGTTGCTGGTCAGCCTCGATTGAAAGTCAGAAAATCCATTCAGAGTTACTGGTCTATAAATTGTGAAGGTCGCAGTGATTTTGACATTTGATGCCTTGACCTCAAAATAAAAATGGAGCATCTACTGTTACTGGCCATCATCCATGGAAAGTTTGAAGATCCTTGGCAAAGTGTTCTTGAGTTATTTTGAACGGAAAACATTTTGTCTAAAATATGGTAATGGTCACAGTGACCTTGAGCTTCCACATACTGCCCTCCAAATCAATAAGATTCATATACCACGTTGGTGTGTAAACAAAACGTTATAATCGGAATTATCAATCGGAACCTTTCAGTTTTTCCGGTAACGACTTTGGATAACCATGTCAAAATGACATTTCAATGTGGTGTAATTATTATATGAACCGAGAATACTCCTAGATATACGAAAGTCTTTTGTTTGTTTGTGTCTTAAAACTGGTAAAAATTTGATACAACTGTCCCTAAAAAGGCGCGACGTTAATTGCTCGACTTTTGTGAAACATTTTGATACACACGTGTGATTTTGTGTCATCATAAATTACTAATAAGTCCTCAAAGTTCCCTCAGATACTTTTAAAAGAGTTAGTGTTTATTATGCACAATATTTAAAGTACACTGTGTGCTATTCAGTGCGGAGACCGAGTATATAGGCTTTTTTAAATTTACGTTTCTGGACGATATGGACGGGTCGTTCTCTATCTTACTCGTGCTTGGGTGGCTAGCTGATGTCACCGTTGTTTGTGGCTTTGGATTGTCTGTGCGCTGCAGCATTTACAACTTGCGCATATAAAAAGTAATTCTAAGCATGATGACGTAATTGTATACACCAAGCTATTGCATGGTTATTCATGTTTATTAAGTTTTGCATTGAATTCGGGCTAATTCTATAGCAGTAACCCCGACATATAAGTCAAAGTGCATGTCATACCAATATCCTTACATAGAGTATATAAGTACCATGTTATATTCATAAGGTTACATAAATAGATCACGGTGATCAAACAATGTCAAATAAATGTCCAACATAAAATGTAGCATATAACGTTGATGGGACATGGATACCATAAAAACATGTCTCATATTGGGGGAATTTCCGTGTTATTCTGTTATATAGTTGACTAGACTTTATTTTGCAATGTTGCATATAATACATTCCACTGGCTAAGAATGAGAAGGTCGTAAGTACAAAATCCATATTTTGGGAAAACAAGAAAAACATGTCTGAAAATAACACATTACGTCTGGTAAAACAAGCTGTTTCAAAGTTTGGTCAAAGTTTGGTCAACATGACTAATTCCGATTTTCAAGACAATATGCTCATAAGAAGTGCCTTCTGATACTGGTTTTAAATATGAATCCGTGTTATCAGGTCGACCTTCTCATTTTAACACATCGATTTATTTCCTCGAATCCCAAAAACGAAATGCCCATTCTAATTGACGTTCTTTTTTAATTAATAACCAACAACACGTTTTACAGTATGTATTATTTACTCGCTGATAGTAATGAGGATACGAGAGAAGATTTAATTTCGTTGGGAGTCAAATAGGGAAACCACTGGTTCCATATCTTTGCGGTCACAAATGTAATGAACCAACATTCTCCCATTGACACATATATACATGTGGATAGTTTAGTGGAAACAACTATTCTAAATATCTAATAGGAAAGAAACTGATTAAGTGTATTTTGCTTAAGGTACTTAGCCGATATTTTCGACCGTTTAAATTGCCCTGAATATTCGACACTAATAAGAATCATTATTGCTTTAAACCATTAAATTTCAACAAAGAACTTCAAATAGTCAAAATACCACAAAATGTTTCAGTAAAGAGCAGAAAAGTGCCATTTGTTTATAAGTGACTGTGAATGATATAAACCGTTGACAGTGGTCAAATATTATTTAATTTGAATGTATGTTAACTTAATGATAATATATTTCTACGCTTTCTCTTTTCTTTTTTAAGATTTGTACAATTTATAGTTTTACATATAGTTAATTTAATGCACCAGTGGAGAATAATATGCTACACAAATAAATTAGCCTTGTATTTTTGATTCATCACCCAATTCAATAATTCTATAGTTTAGGTCACAAACCACTAAATAAATTTGTTCTTTAGCTCAATGTAAAGTGACAATAGTCAGTCCCAGGTTGATACATGTTAAAGTCTATGGCCAGATGGCAGACATATATCAATGAAAAGAAGGGGCTACCAGCTTTAAGTAAATACAAAAAAAACAGGGGGTCACGTATCATATAAGAAAAATTTTGTCCGTCCAACGCGGTGAACATATTTTTACAGGCGCGCGGACCGACCAAATCCGGGTTTTACCCTACCCTACTTTCGCTTTGGTATTTTGGCCAAAATCTCAAAATATTTAAAATAAAACAGTTTCAATACATCACATACATGTATACAATGCCTGTAAACCCAATAAGATGATTCCAGTTCCACCTTGTCAAAGCATACTACCATTTAAACACAATCACAAGTTTATTTAGGGACTATTTGAGTGTATCCTATTTTGGTTCGCGGAGGCATTTAGTGGTTTGTAACCTTAAGACAACCCTTTTCCCCCATTTTGATTGATTTAAACACTTATTTGACAACTACTATGTATATACAACTCCAAATGATGACTTTCCAGACTGAAATGACATGATTTCTCAAAATTTTGACAAAAGAGAGTAAGCGCCTTTAACGCAATTTCTTGGATTCTGCTGGCCATATTGTATGAATACTGGCATATTAAACAGTTGCAGTTTTGTATAAACCTTACATTGGGCAATTATTTTATGTTGGGTGCTTAATAATGTGACTATTCCTCATATATATACACAATAACCCAGGTCTGAAACCTAAATGAGGTCAAAATTGGTATGAAAATGTCATTTTGTTGAGGAAAAATCTTCATTTTTTTCTCAAATTTTCACCCCAAAACACAATTTTTTCACATTTTGAGACAAATTTCACTGAAAAATGGAATAAAACCCACAGAAAAATGTATTTCTAAACATTTAAAGTCAAAATATTGAAAATATACATTTTAATTTTTTGGGTCATTTCTTAAGGTCACAAACCACTAAATAAATTTGTTCTTTAGCTCAATGTAAAGTGACAATAGTCAGTCCCAGGTTGATACATGTTAAAGTCTATGGCCAGATGGCAGACATATATCAATGAAAAGAAGGGGCTACCAGCTTTAAGTAAATACAAAAAAAACAGGGGGTCACGTATCATATAAGAAAAATTTTGTCCGTCCAACGCGGTGAACATATTTTTACAGGCGCGCGGACCGACCAAATCCGGGTTTTACCCTACCCTACTTTCGCTTTGGTATTTTGGCCAAAATCTCAAAATATTTAAAATAAAACAGTTTCAATACATCACATACATGTATACAATGCCTGTAAACCCAATAAGATGATTCCAGTTCCACCTTGTCAAAGCATACTACCATTTAAACACAATCACAAGTTTATTTAGGGACTATTTGAGTGTATCCTATTTTGGTTCGCGGAGGCATTTAGTGGTTTGTAACCTTAAGACAACCCTTTTCCCCCATTTTGATTGATTTAAACACTTATTTGACAACTACTATGTATATACAACTCCAAATGATGACTTTCCAGACTGAAATGACATGATTTCTCAAAATTTTGACAAAAGAGAGTAAGCGCCTTTAACGCAATTTCTTGGATTCTGCTGGCCATATTGTATGAATACTGGCATATTAAACAGTTGCAGTTTTGTATAAACCTTACATTGGGCAATTATTTTATGTTGGGTGCTTAATAATGTGACTATTCCTCATATATATACACAATAACCCAGGTCTGAAACCTAAATGAGGTCAAAATTGGTATGAAAATGTCATTTTGTTGAGGAAAAATCTTCATTTTTTTCTCAAATTTTCACCCCAAAACACAATTTTTTCACATTTTGAGACAAATTTCACTGAAAAATGGAATAAAACCCACAGAAAAATGTATTTCTAAACATTTAAAGTCAAAATATTGAAAATATACATTTTAATTTTTTGGGTCATTTCTTAAGGTCACAAACCACTAAATAAATTTGTTCTTTAGCTCAATGTAAAGTGACAATAGTCAGTCCCAGGTTGATACATGTTAAAGTCTATGGCCAGATGGCAGACATATATCAATGAAAAGAAGGGGCTACCAGCTTTAAGTAAATACAAAAAAAACAGGGGGTCACGTATCATATAAGAAAAATTTTGTCCGTCCAACGCGGTGAACATATTTTTACAGGCGCGCGGACCGACCAAATCCGGGTTTTACCCTACCCTACTTTCGCTTTGGTATTTTGGCCAAAATCTCAAAATATTTAAAATAAAACAGTTTCAATACATCACATACATGTATACAATGCCTGTAAACCCAATAAGATGATTCCAGTTCCACCTTGTCAAAGCATACTACCATTTAAACACAATCACAAGTTTATTTAGGGACTATTTGAGTGTATCCTATTTTGGTTCGCGGAGGCATTTAGTGGTTTGTAACCTTAAGACAACCCTTTTCCCCCATTTTGATTGATTTAAACACTTATTTGACAACTACTATGTATATACAACTCCAAATGATGACTTTCCAGACTGAAATGACATGATTTCTCAAAATTTTGACAAAAGAGAGTAAGCGCCTTTAACGCAATTTCTTGGATTCTGCTGGCCATATTGTATGAATACTGGCATATTAAACAGATGCAGTTTTGTATAAACCTTACATTGGGCAATTATTTTATGTTGGGTGCTTAATAATGTGACTATTCCTCATATATATACACAATAACCCAGGTCTGAAACCTAAATGAGGTCAAAATTGGTATGAAAATGTCATTTTGTTGAGGAAAAATCTTCATTTTTTTCTCAAATTTTCACCCCAAAACACAATTTTTTCACATTTTGAGACAAATTTCACTGAAAAATGGAATAAAACCCACAGAAAAATGTATTTCTAAACATTTAAAGTCAAAATATTGAAAATATACATTTTAATTTTTTGGGTCATTTCTTAAGGTCACAAACCACTAAATAAATTTGTTCTTTAGCTCAATGTAAAGTGACAATAGTCAGTCCCAGGTTGATACATGTTAAAGTCTATGGCCAGATGGCAGACATATATCAATGAAAAGAAGGGGCTACCAGCTTTAAGTAAATACAAAAAAAACAGGGGGTCACGTATCATATAAGAAAAATTTTGTCCGTCCAACGCGGTGAACATATTTTTACAGGCGCGCGGACCGACCAAATCCGGGTTTTACCCTACCCTACTTTCGCTTTGGTATTTTGGCCAAAATCTCAAAATATTTAAAATAAAACAGTTTCAATACATCACATACATGTATACAATGCCTGTAAACCCAATAAGATGATTCCAGTTCCACCTTGTCAAAGCATACTACCATTTAAACACAATCACAAGTTTATTTAGGGACTATTTGAGTGTATCCTATTTTGGTTCGCGGAGGCATTTAGTGGTTTGTAACCTTAAGACAACCCTTTTCCCCCATTTTGATTGATTTAAACACTTATTTGACAACTACTATGTATATACAACTCCAAATGATGACTTTCCAGACTGAAATGACATGATTTCTCAAAATTTTGACAAAAGAGAGTAAGCGCCTTTAACGCAATTTCTTGGATTCTGCTGGCCATATTGTATGAATACTGGCATATTAAACAGTTGCAGTTTTGTATAAACCTTACATTGGGCAATTATTTTATGTTGGGTGCTTAATAATGTGACTATTCCTCATATATATACACAATAACCCAGGTCTGAAACCTAAATGAGGTCAAAATTGGTATGAAAATGTCATTTTGTTGAGGAAAAATCTTCATTTTTTTCTCAAATTTTCACCCCAAAACACAATTTTTTCACATTTTGAGACAAATTTCACTGAAAAATGGAATAAAACCCACAGAAAAATGTATTTCTAAACATTTAAAGTCAAAATATTGAAAATATACATTTTAATTTTTTGGGTCATTTCTTAAGGTCACAAACCACTAAATAAATTTGTTCTTTAGCTCAATGTAAAGTGACAATAGTCAGTCCCAGGTTGATACATGTTAAAGTCTATGGCCAGATGGCAGACATATATCAATGAAAAGAAGGGGCTACCAGCTTTAAGTAAATACAAAAAAAACAGGGGGTCACGTATCATATAAGAAAAATTTTGTCCGTCCAACGCGGTGAACATATTTTTACAGGCGCGCGGACCGACCAAATCCGGGTTTTACCCTACCCTACTTTCGCTTTGGTATTTTGGCCAAAATCTCAAAATATTTAAAATAAAACAGTTTCAATACATCACATACATGTATACAATGCCTGTAAACCCAATAAGATGATTCCAGTTCCACCTTGTCAAAGCATACTACCATTTAAACACAATCACAAGTTTATTTAGGGACTATTTGAGTGTATCCTATTTTGGTTCGCGGAGGCATTTAGTGGTTTGTAACCTTAAGACAACCCTTTTCCCCCATTTTGATTGATTTAAACACTTATTTGACAACTACTATGTATATACAACTCCAAATGATGACTTTCCAGACTGAAATGACATGATTTCTCAAAATTTTGACAAAAGAGAGTAAGCGCCTTTAACGCAATTTCTTGGATTCTGCTGGCCATATTGTATGAATACTGGCATATTAAACAGATGCAGTTTTGTATAAACCTTACATTGGGCAATTATTTTATGTTGGGTGCTTAATAATGTGACTATTCCTCATATATATACACAATAACCCAGGTCTGAAACCTAAATGAGGTCAAAATTGGTATGAAAATGTCATTTTGTTGAGGAAAAATCTTCATTTTTTTCTCAAATTTTCACCCCAAAACACAATTTTTTCACATTTTGAGACAAATTTCACTGAAAAATGGAATAAAACCCACAGAAAAATGTATTTCTAAACATTTAAAGTCAAAATATTGAAAATATACATTTTAATTTTTTGGGTCATTTCTTAAGGTCACAAACCACTAAATAAATTTGTTCTTTAGCTCAATGTAAAGTGACAATAGTCAGTCCCAGGTTGATACATGTTAAAGTCTATGGCCAGATGGCAGACATATATCAATGAAAAGAAGGGGCTACCAGCTTTAAGTAAATACAAAAAAAACAGGGGGTCACGTATCATATAAGAAAAATTTTGTCCGTCCAACGCGGTGAACATATTTTTACAGGCGCGCGGACCGACCAAATCCGGGTTTTACCCTACCCTACTTTCGCTTTGGTATTTTGGCCAAAATCTCAAAATATTTAAAATAAAACAGTTTCAATACATCACATACATGTATACAATGCCTGTAAACCCAATAAGATGATTCCAGTTCCACCTTGTCAAAGCATACTACCATTTAAACACAATCACAAGTTTATTTAGGGACTATTTGAGTGTATCCTATTTTGGTTCGCGGAGGCATTTAGTGGTTTGTAACCTTAAGACAACCCTTTTCCCCCATTTTGATTGATTTAAACACTTATTTGACAACTACTATGTATATACAACTCCAAATGATGACTTTCCAGACTGAAATGACATGATTTCTCAAAATTTTGACAAAAGAGAGTAAGCGCCTTTAACGCAATTTCTTGGATTCTGCTGGCCATATTGTATGAATACTGGCATATTAAACAGTTGCAGTTTTGTATAAACCTTACATTGGGCAATTATTTTATGTTGGGTGCTTAATAATGTGACTATTCCTCATATATATACACAATAACCCAGGTCTGAAACCTAAATGAGGTCAAAATTGGTATGAAAATGTCATTTTGTTGAGGAAAAATCTTCATTTTTTTCTCAAATTTTCACCCCAAAACACAATTTTTTCACATTTTGAGACAAATTTCACTGAAAAATGGAATAAAACCCACAGAAAAATGTATTTCTAAACATTTAAAGTCAAAATATTGAAAATATACATTTTAATTTTTTGGGTCATTTCTTAAGGTCACAAACCACTAAATAAATTTGTTCTTTAGCTCAATGTAAAGTGACAATAGTCAGTCCCAGGTTGATACATGTTAAAGTCTATGGCCAGATGGCAGACATATATCAATGAAAAGAAGGGGCTACCAGCTTTAAGTAAATACAAAAAAAACAGGGGGTCACGTATCATATAAGAAAAATTTTGTCCGTCCAACGCGGTGAACATATTTTTACAGGCGCGCGGACCGACCAAATCCGGGTTTTACCCTACCCTACTTTCGCTTTGGTATTTTGGCCAAAATCTCAAAATATTTAAAATAAAACAGTTTCAATACATCACATACATGTATACAATGCCTGTAAACCCAATAAGATGATTCCAGTTCCACCTTGTCAAAGCATACTACCATTTAAACACAATCACAAGTTTATTTAGGGACTATTTGAGTGTATCCTATTTTGGTTCGCGGAGGCATTTAGTGGTTTGTAACCTTAAGACAACCCTTTTCCCCCATTTTGATTGATTTAAACACTTATTTGACAACTACTATGTATATACAACTCCAAATGATGACTTTCCAGACTGAAATGACATGATTTCTCAAAATTTTGACAAAAGAGAGTAAGCGCCTTTAACGCAATTTCTTGGATTCTGCTGGCCATATTGTATGAATACTGGCATATTAAACAGATGCAGTTTTGTATAAACCTTACATTGGGCAATTATTTTATGTTGGGTGCTTAATAATGTGACTATTCCTCATATATATACACAATAACCCAGGTCTGAAACCTAAATGAGGTCAAAATTGGTATGAAAATGTCATTTTGTTGAGGAAAAATCTTCATTTTTTTCTCAAATTTTCACCCCAAAACACAATTTTTTCACATTTTGAGACAAATTTCACTGAAAAATGGAATAAAACCCACAGAAAAATGTATTTCTAAACATTTAAAGTCAAAATATTGAAAATATACATTTTAATTTTTTGGGTCATTTCTTAAGGTCACAAACCACTAAATAAATTTGTTCTTTAGCTCAATGTAAAGTGACAATAGTCAGTCCCAGGTTGATACATGTTAAAGTCTATGGCCAGATGGCAGACATATATCAATGAAAAGAAGGGGCTACCAGCTTTAAGTAAATACAAAAAAAACAGGGGGTCACGTATCATATAAGAAAAATTTTGTCCGTCCAACGCGGTGAACATATTTTTACAGGCGCGCGGACCGACCAAATCCGGGTTTTACCCTACCCTACTTTCGCTTTGGTATTTTGGCCAAAATCTCAAAATATTTAAAATAAAACAGTTTCAATACATCACATACATGTATACAATGCCTGTAAACCCAATAAGATGATTCCAGTTCCACCTTGTCAAAGCATACTACCATTTAAACACAATCACAAGTTTATTTAGGGACTATTTGAGTGTATCCTATTTTGGTTCGCGGAGGCATTTAGTGGTTTGTAACCTTAAGACAACCCTTTTCCCCCATTTTGATTGATTTAAACACTTATTTGACAACTACTATGTATATACAACTCCAAATGATGACTTTCCAGACTGAAATGACATGATTTCTCAAAATTTTGACAAAAGAGAGTAAGCGCCTTTAACGCAATTTCTTGGATTCTGCTGGCCATATTGTATGAATACTGGCATATTAAACAGTTGCAGTTTTGTATAAACCTTACATTGGGCAATTATTTTATGTTGGGTGCTTAATAATGTGACTATTCCTCATATATATACACAATAACCCAGGTCTGAAACCTAAATGAGGTCAAAATTGGTATGAAAATGTCATTTTGTTGAGGAAAAATCTTCATTTTTTTCTCAAATTTTCACCCCAAAACACAATTTTTTCACATTTTGAGACAAATTTCACTGAAAAATGGAATAAAACCCACAGAAAAATGTATTTCTAAACATTTAAAGTCAAAATATTGAAAATATACATTTTAATTTTTTGGGTCATTTCTTAAGGTCACAAACCACTAAATAAATTTGTTCTTTAGCTCAATGTAAAGTGACAATAGTCAGTCCCAGGTTGATACATGTTAAAGTCTATGGCCAGATGGCAGACATATATCAATGAAAAGAAGGGGCTACCAGCTTTAAGTAAATACAAAAAAAACAGGGGGTCACGTATCATATAAGAAAAATTTTGTCCGTCCAACGCGGTGAACATATTTTTACAGGCGCGCGGACCGACCAAATCCGGGTTTTACCCTACCCTACTTTCGCTTTGGTATTTTGGCCAAAATCTCAAAATATTTAAAATAAAACAGTTTCAATACATCACATACATGTATACAATGCCTGTAAACCCAATAAGATGATTCCAGTTCCACCTTGTCAAAGCATACTACCATTTAAACACAATCACAAGTTTATTTAGGGACTATTTGAGTGTATCCTATTTTGGTTCGCGGAGGCATTTAGTGGTTTGTAACCTTAAGACAACCCTTTTCCCCCATTTTGATTGATTTAAACACTTATTTGACAACTACTATGTATATACAACTCCAAATGATGACTTTCCAGACTGAAATGACATGATTTCTCAAAATTTTGACAAAAGAGAGTAAGCGCCTTTAACGCAATTTCTTGGATTCTGCTGGCCATATTGTATGAATACTGGCATATTAAACAGATGCAGTTTTGTATAAACCTTACATTGGGCAATTATTTTATGTTGGGTGCTTAATAATGTGACTATTCCTCATATATATACACAATAACCCAGGTCTGAAACCTAAATGAGGTCAAAATTGGTATGAAAATGTCATTTTGTTGAGGAAAAATCTTCATTTTTTTCTCAAATTTTCACCCCAAAACACAATTTTTTCACATTTTGAGACAAATTTCACTGAAAAATGGAATAAAACCCACAGAAAAATGTATTTCTAAACATTTAAAGTCAAAATATTGAAAATATACATTTTAATTTTTTGGGTCATTTCTTAAGGTCACAAACCACTAAATAAATTTGTTCTTTAGCTCAATGTAAAGTGACAATAGTCAGTCCCAGGTTGATACATGTTAAAGTCTATGGCCAGATGGCAGACATATATCAATGAAAAGAAGGGGCTACCAGCTTTAAGTAAATACAAAAAAAACAGGGGGTCACGTATCATATAAGAAAAATTTTGTCCGTCCAACGCGGTGAACATATTTTTACAGGCGCGCGGACCGACCAAATCCGGGTTTTACCCTACCCTACTTTCGCTTTGGTATTTTGGCCAAAATCTCAAAATATTTAAAACAAAACAGTTTCAATACATCACATACATGTATACAATGCCTGTAAACCCAATAAGATGATTCCAGTTCCACCTTGTCAAAGCATACTACCATTTAAACACAATCACAAGTTTATTTAGGGACTATTTGAGTGTATCCTATTTTGGTTCGCGGAGGCATTTAGTGGTTTGTAACCTTAAGACAACCCTTTTCCCCCATTTTGATTGATTTAAACACTTATTTGACAACTACTATGTATATACAACTCCAAATGATGACTTTCCAGACTGAAATGACATGATTTCTCAAAATTTTGACAAAAGAGAGTAAGCGCCTTTAACGCAATTTCTTGGATTCTGCTGGCCATATTGTATGAATACTGGCATATTAAACAGTTGCAGTTTTGTATAAACCTTACATTGGGCAATTATTTTATGTTGGGTGCTTAATAATGTGACTATTCCTCATATATATACACAATAACCCAGGTCTGAAACCTAAATGAGGTCAAAATTGGTATGAAAATGTCATTTTGTTGAGGAAAAATCTTCATTTTTTTCTCAAATTTTCACCCCAAAACACAATTTTTTCACATTTTGAGACAAATTTCACTGAAAAATGGAATAAAACCCACAGAAAAATGTATTTCTAAACATTTAAAGTCAAAATATTGAAAATATACATTTTAATTTTTTGGGTCATTTCTTAACCGACTTTTAGTATTTATGAAAACAGTGATAGTTAGGGCTGCAGTTAGGGCTGCCCTAACCAGGTTAGGGCTGGTTAGGGTTGCCCTAACAAGGTTAGGGCTGCCCTAACTTAAATTGACCCTGAATGTACGCCATACAGTGAGCAGCATTGTCAGTTTGGACATGTCAAAAACGCGGACAAGCGAGGAAAAGTCTGCGACAACAAAGTAAGTTGACTCAAGTATTGTTCGTTGTGCAGTTCGTAGGTCTTTAAGATAAAAGCAATAAAATAGGCAGCGCATTAAATCATAATTTTATTATTTCAAACGAAAGCAAATATTATTCATATACGTGTCGGTTCGACTTCAAATGAAACAGATTACCGACATAAAGATACTATTATTTAATTTGGTTATTTTGGACAAACTTAACTAGTGAAACTAAATAAATTAATGACTGTAGACAATAAACACGTGATGGTTTGTTGATTTATTTCCGTTGAAATGCCAGAAATGTTCGTCTGAATTTGATATTTGCAAATGTGATTTATGTATTGTTTTCATTGTATGTTAATTTATTATGCGATGCATTTTGGTAACTAAAGACAACATTATAGTTGTGAATACTGTTTTGTTATGGTTTTAGTTATATCGCAGACCTATAAAAGCAGCTATTTGTAGTAACATGCTGATCTGTAGAACCCAAATTTGAAGCATAATTTTTTAACTTTGTAGTTCAGCTCAAGGCCGGTTCGTTAATTTTAATTTTTGTGGAATGATTCTCTGTGGATAGTCTTAACTTTGTGTCTGCTGGCTCTTACTCCGGATACATGTGACTGCTAGGTTTCTTTTGTTTCGTTAGTTTATTTATAATTTTGTGCCTGCTATGTGTATCTTCTACGTGGGATGATGAAAAAGTGATGAGACAAATGCTCTAAAATGATAATTCTTGGTGATATCAAGCATGACTCCGATACGTAAACTTCAAAAATGAGAGCATACATGTGTCTCATTACTTTTGATCCACTCACGTACATCTTCTTCCTCTGTATACAGGGCTTATATATAATTATACTAGAATATTTTACCCGGTCCTAACGTTTATTATACGCCCGAAGGGCCGTATTATGTTATGGCCTCTGTGTCCGTCTGTCTGTCCGTCTGTCTGTCCGTCTGTCGTTAGCAATTTCCCTTCCGCTCTGTCACTCTTGAACCTCTTGATATTTTAAAGAAACCTGACACAAATGTTCACCACATCAAGACGACGTGCAGAGCAAATGTTCTAGAGGGGTCGCTTCAAGGTCAAGGTCACACTTAGGGGTTAAAGGTCATATGACATTGTTTCCCTTCCGCTCTGTCACTCTTGAACCTCTCGAAGGATTTTAAAGAAACCTGACACAAATGTTCACCACATCAAGATGACGTGCAGAGCGCATGTTCTGGAGGGGTTGCTTTAAGGTCAAGGTCACACTTAGGGGTTAAAGGTCATTTGACTTTGTTTCCCTTCCGCTCTGTCACTCTTGAGGGGGATTTCTTCCATTTTTGTTCAGGGCTGAAATTTTGCCTTCAACTGTCAAAATGTTGGTACCAAAACCTGAAACAAAACCCTTCGGGCGTATATTGCCCCGTATGGCGGTGCTCTTGTTATATTTTGTAATATGTGATGATTTTTTACAATCTGTGTGCGATTCATGCGCTGTTGTTTCTGCTTTGTCTTATAAATGTGTTTAATTCTTGTGATATAAAATTATTTCACATCGGCGTGCCCATATTTCTTTCCTTCATAATGAAATAGGTTATATTATACATACCTAACTAATATGAACTAAGGCAAATGCCTATATGGGTATTTAATAATAGATATTAGATAACTGCTAGGCTATATTTGTATATAGACACGGGCCCCAGTTGCTATGCATTATCCAAGGGAGATAACAAATGCATGCAATCATTGTGAATTGTAATCTTTATAAAGCACACAAGTCAATCAATCAAATTGTCATAATTTGATTCCAATTCAATAAAATCAAAGACGTACCTTGTTGTACTGTATTGTAGTATTGTAGGCCTACTTTAAGATGGTTTATTTATATTCCGAATATAGATAATTTACAGCCTCCGATGTTTGTCTTTCGTCCTTATCCGCTTGGAAAATCGAAGATGTTATTACATAAGCAACAACGTATGGACCCTCCTTGTACACAAGTTTGTCCACCACAAATAATTAATGCACCAGTTAGTTGCATCCCCAGTTCCCCCAACCATAGGGATCCATGGCGGATAGCCAGGGAGACAGCCATGTTTTTACCATCCAGCTTCCCCCGCAAGGCAGGGGTAATTTAGGATTTATTCTGAGAAAACCAATAGCCTTAAGACAATATTTACTGGTACTCGAGTAGATGTCATGGGAAATTTTACCATCAGCTTCCCCCGCTGGCCGTAGAAGGGCTGTTGATTTTGACAACTCAAAATTCCAGAGCGCCCTTCCCCGGGGCTGGGGTGCTGTGGATGAAACTAACTGGTACATAAGTCTTATACACACTGACAGTAACAAAAAAATCTCATAAACATTGCTTTGACAAGCTTAACATTGAGACATAGAATTGTTGATTTGCATTGTTCAGTTGTTGAAATGGAACGAATTGTAGCCTACTTACGTTCAAGCATCTGGTATGATCTGAGTGTTGATATCATTGTAAAACTACGTAAAAATGTCTTTTAAAGACCAATTTCATCGGAGATCGAGTACTGTCATGATAAATCGGCTATTTAAATGAAAATTTCACCTTTATTTTTGATGATTCTTAAAACATCTTCCATGTGCAACGGGTACATGGAAATCTCGCAAACGCTTGCAATGAATTGGCTAGTGACACGGTCCACGGTCATGGGGAGTAGAGGTATTTCTTACTTCCCTTTGTTTTTTAAAAATAGTTTGTTTTATTCATTACACATTTTTTTAAAGATAATAATTCATTGAAAGAGAACGATAGGCTCAACCGTTTACAGCTTACTATTTTTTTATATTCCAAGGACCATTCACCTCGGAAAACTGCCTGAAATTTTTGACCGGAAATAACTTTTTTTGAAAGCATTAGTACCTGCTGAGACTCAACGAAGATACGCACGTCACCCGTATTACCCGCAGGCAATTAAATCCCCTATTACGGATCGTCTATGAACTGGTTCATTCATAAGTTCACAAAAAGTGGAGAAACTACACAAATTACTGTAATTTCTAAATATATGAATATCACCTAAATATGTCACATAATTCACAGCATAAAGGGACATCTCGTTATCTGAATAATTATCTTAATTAACTGAAAAATTAATATTCATGAACCTTCGTTTGTTTACTTGTCAGTGAAGGATTGTGGTGACCATGTCACTCAATTTGTTGTTGTGTACATATTTTTTGTTGACGGGCGGAAAGGCAACTTTGTTTGCCCTTGCAATGTCAAATGCATTTTTATCAAATTAATTAAGGACGGAATATTAATTAAGGGCTAAAGGGAATTAGTAATTAGATTTCGTTCCATTAACTTCACAGAATATATCACACGCCCAAGTTCAACTATTGTGAGTAGCGTTAACATGTTTTGTGTACTTAAAAGTACAAACCATTATCTTTTTTGCATGTTTTGCTTTTACAAGTTCACCTAGTCGGAGCATCAATGAATTTGCAGGTAGTATCATTAAAAAGTGGAAGCTGTTTCTGCACGACAAGTCGTTTTACGTGATGAGGGTGTTGTGCCTCTTCATGCGCAATCCACTGTATCAATGATAAAACAACGAAAACATTTGCTTAAAAGAAGATACTTTTCTATGTAAAAACTATAGACAAATACATTTTTTACAAAATACTGTTTTTACGTTTTTCTGTTTATGAATGCTTAAGTAGCCTGTGGTGCAACCCTCCTCCTTTCTATTCCGGTCGTTGACCCTTCCACGGCGTGGCTGCTTAGTCACCCTTTGTCACATGAGACATAGGGCATCCGTAACTTTGTGCTGTTGTCTTTGCTTCTTCCAGGACATGGATAAAGTCTTCATGGGTGCTTTTCACAAAGCATCTTATGGGAAAACTTAAAATTTTGTCAGAATATTACAACTCCCTTACACTACATGTATCAGCTAAACCGGAAAATAAAAATTATCAACTTTTTACATTTATTTGAAGCGTTATCTCGAGCGCTACAATAATCACCAAATATATGGAATATTGCTAGTTTCTGGCAAACTATGTGCGGTTCATTTTTTACTTAATTCAAGTTGTAGTCAAAATAAATTCCCAGATAAGGGATAGATGGACAATGTTATTCGGGGCCTTCCATAGTTTTGAGGGTATGGTCGATACATCGCAATGTCCGCTTCTTTATAGACAATTCTTTCCAATTAGCTAGGTTGGAGATTGTCTCTGACCAGCGGAGATAGAGGATCAGACGCAGATATGTGTTCGCAAAAAAGCACGCTGCTTTCCATGCAGCAATTTGGCGAGTCTTCTGCTTTTCATGCACTATTTTGGCGCGTAATCTGCCTTTTCTGCATTTTTTGCTGCGTTTCTTGCTTTTTCTGCATTATTTTGGTGTGTCGTCTACCTTTAATGCATTTTTTGTGCGTCTTTTGCTTTTCATGCATTATTTTGTCGAGTTTGTTGCTTTTCATGCATTATTTTTTCGAGTTTTCTGCTTTTCATGCATTATTTTGGTGCGTCGTCTGCTTTCCATGCATTATTTTGGTGTATCTTTATGACGCTGGGCTATATAACACGACGAATATCACTTTGTAGTTGTTCAAGAGCTTGCATTTTGTTGGTCGTCGGGTGTTCGTGTTATTCCAAATAAGTCCAACTTACATATTAGGTCGTCCTGCAGCGTGGACTTGGTCAGGACTTAGCTACGTTTCATTCGGGTCACCGCTGTTTTGTAACTTCATTGTAAAAAATGGGGCATCCCGCATTTTGCGGCGTGGACTTGGACTTATATAATAATTTCTTTACGTTGCGTGTGGGATTGCTCCGTGTAGTTGTGGTGTTGTGTTACTGTGTTCTGTGCTTGGTTAGTTAATTTGAGTGCCACCTTCCCTTTCTAATTTCCTCATATCATATTTACGAATACATATCTTACTCTGACACCCGATGTGCTCAACACTTTCGAGGTTCGAATAGTTAAATGATAATGCTCAGCATGATAACTGTTTCTTCTGTCTTTCGTTGTTTGGTACATTTAGATATGCTCATGTCACATAAGGTATAATACATGTCGACTTCAATTACTGATCGATGGGTTTTCTAACATGTATTTTAACCTTTTTTACTGAACGTGAAGCTTAAACAATATAAAATGAAACAAATACTTTACTTTTTATATTGTTTTAGACATGTGCCATTGCCCTGTTCCAGTGTCCAGATTTGCTATTTATATCACAATGACAACCAAATGCATTAACATCAACAAAGTTCAACTTATAGGGATCAGTAATCTTGCAGTTGTCTCTCTTTGTCTGGTCTCGTGAAAATGTTAAATGGTATGACAAGTATCCTCCCTTGAATGTTCTGGTTCTTATATGATATAAACAGTGCTCTTTGTTGTGGTGGTTAGCACTTAACGTGAGTGTTTGCATTGTTTTGATGTGCAATTTAAGGTAATGACACCAATAAATCTCAGGACAATAAAATATATTAACTACCTCAACCATTCACTGAAATAGAGAGAGAAGACAGCACTCAACTTAAACAACAGCCGATCACAGGAAGTATACAATAACAAACTACACTTAATAACACTTAACTAAACTAGAAATGAACCCATGCGCTGAAAGACACATATTGGGCTCTGAAAAAGTCAAAAGCACAAGCCCCAGTCGCCTAAATGCTGGTTCCTGCCTGGCTGAAATACATAGTTTCATCTACGATATTGCTTAAAATGACATAGTTTCAGCAATTAAAAAGCTGATAGACCCAGTAAGAACTATGACATAATTATATTTATGTCCACAATTATATGCCACACATTAATATTAATTAGACCACCTCAAAATTAAGGAAACATATTTTTATCATATAACCCTGTTATATATGTGACTGGATAATCCACATGTGACATCTAAATCAACACAGAAGTATGACTATAAAAGACTTCCAGATGAGTTATATTTTCACACCTGGCCAATTTGTCAGAATGCTAGGTCCGCGCTGTGATTTAGTCACTTACTTACATACATCAAACGCCCCCAGACAGACCTCACAGAATGAAGACTCAGGTACAGTTCAGATTTTTGAATTATTGCACAATTTGCATTTTTATACATTGTTTATTATTGAATTTATTAACCTTGTCTGTCTGACAAGTCCAGACAGACGAAAGGTCATTTTTTCTAAGCCAAGACAATAAAGAGTACTTATATACATATATTTTTTTTAAGAGGATGAAACGGCCTTCTACTAACTTACTTAATGTTCTCTAAGCATTACTAGTGAATTTAGTCAAACATTTTAATGAATAAAATGCCAAAGAACTTAGTGCTTAGAATTAATGAATGCATCTTTAATGAAAAATACTTCAATGCTTTACTTAATTTTGGGATGGATTTTATCCTATTTTGTTACTTATGGTGTATCCAATATTTGCGACTATTTGTTTTTGAAATGCATTTGTAATGAATCCTTTGTACACTTATAGCAACCTGTTCTTCCTTATTGTTTTGAGATTGTACACTTGAATTGACTCTGCAATTAGAATTTGAAGCGCTGAGACAAAAACAATATTTGTTTATAAATGTCTACAATAAACCGCTACACCCCCTTTAATAGAAAGGAAACATTGGACTATGGAACGTATGTACTATAATAAACATAATAAATCAGAATAACATTTTCGGCAAACAATACAGTAAAAGGCTAAGCTAACAAAGCTCATACATAATTATAAAGTAGGTTCCGTGTCGCATACTGTTCAGCTGTGCTACTGGAACTAATTTGATATCTCCCGACCCAATTGCCAACAAATCGCGCAGAATATGGGTTAAATTTTAGCCCCACCTGTTCAGTACAGAATGTTTCCATCTAGCGCTTGGTGTCTCATAAAAAGTCATGATATACATATAACCTGGATTAAGTGACAATTTCAGCTACTGCACTGGAGAAGGAAGGCCTACTCTGACATTGTTATTTAAAATTACGAAGTTAAGCATATTTATAGTTATCTCCCTTCTTTTTAGTTTGCTGTTTCCAAGACCACCAGATAAGTGTCTTTGAAAAATATCCATTTATAAACATATATGTACCGAAGAAAGAAAATGTAGAGGCCATTAACACAGCATGTTAAAAAAAGTAGTTATCGCATATGACCACTCTATGCTATATTAGTTATATAGTGAAGTTCCGCTAATAAGACCAGTAAAATGTGGTCTTAATAGCGAATCGGTCTTATTAGCGGACCTTTTTTGTTCTTAATTCAATACTTTGGGACCTTGAACTGGCAAACATCTGCATGATTTCAAAATAATCAAAGTGGTCTTATTAGCGGAACTTTACTGTATAAAGATAATTATAATTACGCCTTCGAATGAAGCTTCAAAAAGATAACAGCAATTCGGACAAGGAAGGCAGCTCTCGACATAAACAGCAGTATAACACGAAATGCACAAAAAGGATCATACAAATTAAACACAATCACTAACAAATTTAATATAACAATGGTTTACACAAACGTGAAAATTAACTGCCTTAAATGCCTACTTTTATGTGTCAATTTGGTTCCGGAAAAAGTGAAGTGAGTATTACACATTATGAATCGTTAAATCCTGCAATTTATACATTCTTAATCATAAATTTGATTCATTTCAAACAATGACCCTTCGGGGACACCCGACCTAATAATTAAGTTTTTGAAAGTTTGCTTTCAAAGATGGTCGTAAAATTAGAACACTGACGTAAGTGGGATAAATGAGAAACTGGTTAGAACAATGAACCTTCCACAAGATTGCTGTAATTACATCCCGCTAGGGATTCGATCCCTGTATACGAAATATGTTGAACGTACCCTTCTGCAATTTTGTTTCCTATCAAACGACTGCTTCGTTTATTTCTAAACAAGCTCATGTAAACTGTATCTGCTGATTGTTGTTTGTGGGTTGGCCTCGGGTGTAAGACTGTTTTTGTGGTTGTGTTCGTGTTCAGGAACTTGCACAGGATTCATTTGACTGACTGAAACGAAATGTTGTTAGGGTTGAATGTCGTGTTTTGTTGTTGTTCAGTGGTTCGAGCGATGTTGTTGTTTCTGATTAGAGCTACATTCTCTCTATCAATAATGTCACTTGCAAGAAATTTCATTCTCAGTTCAAATATTTCATAGTCAATACGTTAGTTTCACTAGCTACTATTTACATGGCAAAATATCATCGGCGAAATGCCGATCTTATTTATAATTATGATGTTAATATAAGACTTTTTCAAGTCAAGGTCTGTCTCAAGAAGATTTTTCAAGGAGATGCATTTTATAAATTCGTAATAAATTGGGTGATAATCACGCATATGATATTAAAAATAAACGATGCAGAATTTTAATCCGTGTAAGTAAAGGAGCCGCTATTATGGTCCTTATTTGTGTGATTTCTCGGATTTTTTTCTATCAACAATGGTCAATTATCGGGCGTTAATTTCCAAAAAGATCTGTAGTTGTATTAATGTTGTTTTGTAATTCGGTTGATTGTCATGCACATTTCGTACATTAAATTGAGCGTTAGTGCTAAGATACAGTGTATATTTGTACTTTGATAAATGTATATTTCGCCGGGAATATAAAGCGCAAGTATTTTTGTAATTTAGGTCTTTGGTTGATTATTATAAATTAATTTAAAAAATACATTATTTATATACAACTGCTCTTCAAACTAACATCACAATTAACAATATTTTGTTTTTAATATAAGAATTGTAAATCTTAATTCACAAAAAGTGACCTGAACTGCAATTCGAGTGATGGGGAAAAACATAACAAATTAAAGTGAGACAGTTAAGGTGCTATACCCCGAATGCATAAATAAAATCTTGTCAGATGATAAGGTGCTAAAACCCTAACGCATAAATAAATTGTAGGTGCTGTATAATTATATAATGATTTACAATAAACAGCATAGATCCCCTAATATCAAGATAAGCCACCAAGACCATACTCTAAATTAGTTTCACAGCAGGGTACTAATATACAACCAATCAGTACTATCTTGTCACCATCTGTCATCTTAATATACATGTACAGTATATTGATCAGTGTTTTACCTTAAATGATTTACATTGATTGACACTTTTAAATCAACGTCTGGGTTACTTTTATAAAAAAGTATAAATTATGTTTATCCAAACCACGGAGGTCTCTCTAATTCCGTGTCCGAACAAAAAGTGTAAATTAATGGACATGCACCTGTATGACTTGTGCTACAATGCTCATTTTGATGTTTCAAATATATTTTATTGCAATATTTTTACACGTAGACACCATTTAAAATAAATAAAGCACTTTTCTCATTTACTTGTATATGAATTTCAAATGAACAAAGGTTTCATGATGGAAGAGTAAGATTTGAAACAGACTACCTTGTATTGCCAAACAATTTAGTTTTACCTACATACAACAAAATTTTACATAGAATTGATTCTGATTTTAAGTTATTCGTCGTGTGAACTTTTCCGGTGATACCTTACTTTCTTTGATTGCAGTAAACAACACATCAATGTACTCGTGTTAACCCTTAACAAGTAAGCACATGCGGACATGTAAAATCATGCCGCCCGGATTTTAGTACAAACTATATCTAGAAAGAAATTTCCTCCTGTGTAAATTAACGTTTTAATTTCTGGCTGGATAGTCGTACTTTTGAAATGATATAGCTAATTATTCTATACTTTTATGATGTGTGATGAATTATTAAAATACACAATTTCTTTATGCTAGTATAAATGTAAATCAGGTTTCAATGAGTGGATTGTGCGCGCGTGATGCATGGTATTTAGGTTCTAAAAGCATGGCTCTCCTTTTAAAACTTTAATAATATCTTTTAATAATATAATTGTTGGAAAGCTTAGTCTACGCAGTTCTTAAAACTGCAAATAATAAACATTTTGAGCAAGTTAAATGCCAATTGTTGAGTATTGAATTCAGTTCTTTATTTTTACATTTTCTCGCCCTTGAAATTTGTGTTCCGAAAACATGGCTTTTTATGTTTTATTATTGAAAATACATTAACAAAAGTTACATTTAATTTAGTAAAAAGTCTATACGATCTTGTTTTCGTAAGTGTTCATCTTTTAAAAATCGACAGAGTAAAACGTGATTTACAGCGGTTTAAAGTTGACACATTTTTTATTTCCTTTACACGCTAACGGTAATCGGCTCGTGTATTCGCTTTGAGCCCTCGTATGACGTCATCAAAGGGAGACAATTTAATTACGGTCTTAATTGAAAGGGTGTATAGACAAGTGATAAATGAGAGACTGTTGCGCTTTATGTACAAAAAGGCAGCGCACTGATTGCCTGTCATTCATTATAGATTTTAATTGATCAATCATTTGATAGATACTTTTGATGTGGATATGAACTCCTTCTACGTGATTTGTTACAATTCTGTTTCTTAGTATTTTTTAAAAGTTTAGTTTACTGGTGTTTGAAATATATTCTTTAGGGACTGTGATAAGATATATTTAAACTAAATTATTTTATTCAATAACATACATGTTGAGGATTATATGTAAGGCTTGGAAATAACGAATGACAACGAACAGATGCCTGTATCAGTCTTTTACAAACAAAGAATAAATGAGTGTTGAATTTATAGATATTTATCTATTCTTCACGAGTCATGTCTCAATTAAACAGAGAACCATAACAGTAAAATAGTTTCAAGTTTTTCTTATGTCATACTCGGTCGGTAAAAGTAATTGCTTTATTTCATTGTAAATATACCGATACCATGACTGCCAAGTACGAAACGACTACAATGTGCTCTTGGTAAATCGTGTTCAAACGCCGAAGTCTGAACATGAGGTACATAAATTACAAAAAGAAAGATATGTTGTACTCCTAGTTGGCTTGCTACCGCCAGAGACATGGATGCAGTTTCCAAATTTGAGCATCATCTACCCAACAATGACGTTTGAACAGGACATTCGAGAAAATAGTCTAGTTATATCGTACATAAGCCGGTCAAGAGTCATTAAAACTACTGGTAGATTTAAGTCCTTATGATATTTGACGTTGTCTGCAAAAGCTCTACAGCCCTCCTTCTGTTTGTGATATGAATTGTCCACTCTCAGATAAAAGATAAAATGATGAAAAGTGTCGATGTGACTTTTCGTTTTAGAGGTTGCCGTTGTGATAAGTTATTTCTTATTAGCTTTTACTTCGGTTTTGATGTTCTGGTGTGGTTGTCTTAGTGCTTGGTTAAGGTTTTGTCATATTCGTTAAACATCTAATTGTTTATGTGCTATGCTGTTTCAGTGGAGTGCTTTTTTCCCGTCTGTCCGATCTATCATCCCTTTATATGTATATTGCGTAAACATCTATAACAAATACCATCACATGAACCCATATATACACATACAACTTAACTATTACAAATATCTACAGTTTATTATTAACGATTCATTATTGTTATTTTAACAAACAAGGCTTTATATGAGACAGAAGTCAAATATCACAAAATGGAGCTCAGTGCAATATTCGAATGCATCGCATCACCATTCCTTGACCACCTTCAAATAAACGCAATATAGTTCAACAAATAAGTAACACTATTGATATCGGATGTCCTTTTATTGATGCTCATGGTGGTTTGCATGAACAGTGGTGACTGCCAGCTGTCGACAAAACGTTCACACGACAAACGATTAAATATATCACAAACGGTCAATAAGTAACTAAATAATTAACAGCCAATTAAAATGTTCCGAAAGACTACACCAAGTTTCATCATTGTCACATACTTGATTGTCAACAATTTCTCTACGGTGAAGTGTTAACAAAACGCTCAAATAGATCCACAGCTCCAATCTTTATTCTGTTAATAATAATCTTTCAAAGATTAGAAGTGGGTCTTTTAAAAATCTTGCTACGATGGTTTTCACAAATCTATTGCCCAAATGCTAGTAGTTGATTTGCTTGTGAACACCAAGAACCTTTGAAACCGTCCTCATGTCAACCATACGTATCAGGTGAAAACATCAGTGAGTTGTACAATGAATGCTTCTAGTGAGTCATGATTGTCCACTGAAATAGAAAATTGTAAACACTTGTAAACGTCAAAGATAGATAAATATATGTGGGAGAAAAAATGTTATAACAAAAGAAGCATTAAGACCACGTTAGAACGTTCGTATTGTTTATTCACACCATACGCTGATCTCAAGTGTGTGCCACCCAGACTCTAGATAGTTATTACTAGTTACATATTAGTTTTGTTGAACAAACGATAATTCTTGAGTTGACGTTCGCTGACGAACGCTGTTGTACTCTGACCAGCATTGTGTTTGGTGTTTTTAACATCCAAACCCTGTATAGACGTTGGTGTAAGTTGTGCTCTGTTTGAAAACGTTCTTGGACACAGTTCTAAATAAGTAATTGAGTACGAGTATGTTTTAACGCTGGTGGTGTTTTCCACCAAATGTTTGTCAAACGAAGACCAACAGATACCAGACGAAATGATCGTGGTGAACTTTCTAAATCATCACTGAAAGGAGGCCAACGATAACCAAACGAAAGATGATATAAGAAGCTAGCCATTGCGAGAATGTCTCATGTTACTTAAGTGAACAAAAGTTCCTAACAAAGGCCAAGTCGGCGAATGGTGGGCACCATACTGTAGAATAATATAAACACGGTAAATTGTACGGAAACGGTCGTAAACGTTAATATGCACCCAGCATGGAACTTAATTTTGTCGATGTTTGGGTACATGTTTTAGAATTTTGAAGCGCTGCCAAACTATGGCAAGACGACTTTTCATGGGATAAATAAACAAATCCGAACCTGTAAGACTAAGAAGGTTCTTATGATTTATTTGAACTTTTCCACTCCCGTAATTCAAATGGTAGTTGAATATGTCACATTTTAATCTTAAATTAAGTTGTCACGCTCTAGACTCTCACGTTTGTTGCGTCGAATGTGCCTGATACCCGGTGGACTCCGATGACTTCCCTTTAAAAACGGATGGGGAAATTCACCAACACCACAGTATCTTGACAAACGTTTGCCAACGGACCAACTCTGTATAACTTAATAAGACATTGTCTTTTAATGATCAGGGCCGGTATTTATAAAGCATCTTAAGTGAAAACTTAGAATTTTCTTAAAATCTAAAATTTTCATTAAGAGTATCAGCTAAACAGAAAAACTAATATTAACAATTATTTACATTGCTTAGAAGCAGTATGGAAAGAGCTACAGTAATCATACATAGCAAACGTGGGCTATGTTTCGTTTCTTGTGGAATATGGCCAGCCAATATTTTAACTTAAAGACCTGCATTTTGGCACTGGGCCAACCAAATTCAGTCATAGTTTTCTCAGCATGAGGTTACTGATTTTTAAGATATCTGACCATATTGTACCCTATTACATAATATTATGCAACATTGCACAGCATGTTAATTAGTTTACAAGAGGCCCTAGTATTAGATAAGAGACAACAAGAGTTCCCTTTATGACAGGAAGTTATAAAATATCTGTTGGCCTATAGTAAAATTAAATTGATATATAAGTTTTTGTAATATTTTATTGTGGAAAAAACCTGAACCATCAAGATTGACATACTTTTGTTTGTGTTGCTTGAAAACGACTGTCGTGAGATTAGACACAAATGCATGCAAATTAATGTACAATTATAAAAGTGTTTAAAAAATCTGAACATATATAACTTATATACCGGTAGCTGTATGCCTCATGATTAACATTTCTTAATAATATATTCAATGAAATGAGTGAATTGATATTATTCATAAGATATAAAAATGTTATTTTTGATGTTGGTTTTGTTTTGATGTTTTGAATTAAAAAATTAAAAGAATTATTAACTAGATCTATGAGTATTATGTTATCTTATATTTATAAAAAAAGGTATATTCACAGACATACAATCAGAATTTCTGGTTTGGGTGTGTATTTATTAAAATAACTCTTAGGGAATATTAATAACTAAAATAGTAAATATTTTGACAAATAGTTTTTACACACTTAAACCAGATGGAAACAAAAATCAAAGAAATATATCTAATTATACAAACTAAACAAACACACAATGGTAGCACATATTTTCAAGGGTACATATTACAGTAGCACATTATTGATTATCAGTAGCTATATGGGCCTCTGATCCCTTACACTGACCAGTTACAGTGTTTTATGACCCCAGATAATCACCGATAGTGATCTCATGCTGGCAAAATGCTGGCATCATGCTGGTCCCTCTATAAAGTTCTGGACCAGAAGCAAAGAAGGAGGAATGTAGGGCTTTAAGTCAAATATTTAAGTTTTCACTTAAAATGCTTTATGAATATCGGCCCTGTTGAACTTTAATGGTATTTCGGTAAAATAGAATCTACTCAGCCACCATTTACGGACATCAAGAGAACCATCAATTACCTAGAACAAACTATGCTGGGTACCAAACAAGAGTCATTATCATGTTAACAGATATGGCATATATCACAAGGCCATCAAGGATGGATGCTCCAAATATATAAACAAACACCATTACAAACGGAAGTTATATAATTGGTCCTTTCACAAAATAAACTACGACATTACTATCTCATAATAACATACCGTTGTCAAATTTATATCAAATTCAAATGGTTTTAATTACGCTGATAAATAAATAATACATTTGAAATATGGAAGGAGACGTAGAAATTGAAGGTTGTTACACAAGCTAGCCATATAACTGTCGTCCATGCAATCAAAGACGAACATTTAAAGGGAAGTGTACGTAGTTTAAGTGCTGAAACATGCTAACTGTCACTTTACGTCATAGTAATTATTCACAAGCTGTCTTAATCAATTGCTCAAGTTTTCAAACTTGAGGGACAAACGCTACATCTGATGAGATGCAAATTCAAACTTTTTACAAGCTCATTTCTCATCTTCTTACACCGGAAACATGTGTCAAAATTAACAGATGTCCCTTGCAATATATTCCTACACTTCTATTTACCTACTCACGATGATGCGTCAACCGAACAAAGTGTCAAACGTTTGTCGCCGTCGTTTCCATCATCGAGGCAACAATGCATGCTTATGTCGAATTTATTACCAGTAGGAATAATATTGTATTATATTATCATGCGCTTGCAATCATTTTTAAGTCTATTGTTTTCATTATTTTACGTATTCTTAAAATAAGAACTTGTCAACGTTAAACTAAATATTTCATGAATACATTTATTTTGAATGTTGACACATTTATGTGCGATGGTTCTAAGGTGGTGAAAGCTAAGCATTTAATTAACACTTTCCATCAGCTTTGACTTTAAAGAATTCATTCGATTTGTTCTAAGTACAGAACTACAAGAAAGTTGTGAATTATAACTTATTCGGTACAAATTACAACGCTAAATGAGAATACGGTCATGTCATATTGAAGCGCGCATGTAATATTGTTGCCGTGGGAGAATAAGTAGAACAATTGTATGTAGAGGAAACAGGTAAAATCTGTCTGAAACTACAAGTACTCTTTATTTATGGAAAAACGAACGATGCATTTCATTTTTGTCAACCTCTTTCTATTTACATAACGATCCGATGTAAGGGTGCACAGTGTTGCATATTTCAAACATGTATGAGCCTATTACTGTATGCGGTGATAGTGTGATTCAAACTTTGTTTCAAACCATCAATTGACAACAGCAGTGTTGGTTTGTCCAGTATTCTTTTCTAACGTATATGGTTTGATATCCCTGTCGAAAACATGTTTGTTGTAAATACGGTAACAAATTGACCTTAACCGTATGTCATATGAGTGCGTCAATTAGTAGAAAGGCTGTTATTTTCACTTTTTGAGATCTAGTCAATTGTACCAATTATTGTCACCTTTTACAGTACCGGTATTCGACGAATTGTGACAGTAGATATTATAATTTAATATATACTTACTTAATTTATACAATAATTAGTTGTCAAAGGCACCGTTGTCATCATATACTAATGTTGTGGTCAATGCTAGTGCTGCGATTTCAGCCGCAGTTAATGGTCCTCCTTTGTTTTCTGACCCTTCTGGTGCACATGGACATGCACCGTCACAGGCTGCAGACTCACCCCTGAAAAATTGCGTTACTACATTAAACTTCATTCTTTTTTTAAATGCCGAGCATAGCCGTTATTTGCTAGTCAGCTTTCATATGAGTGCTTCCAGATTAAACATCTAGCGCACTGACCACTGAGCTTATTATTTAATACTACATTCTTGTTTTACTTTTTGAAGTCCGACATTTGTTGGCTTTTGCATATTTATAAACAACGTAAAGTACCAGTAATTTACTCAGTGTCGTTCTAATAACGTTGTTCCAATTGGAAATAAAAGATAAAGTTCATGAGAGAGCTGTTTTGAAGAATTACATGATAAGTAAGGGCTCATTGGGAACCTTTAGAACAGTAATGTAAAACCATGAACATGCTTTGTAACGACATTTAGCCTTAGTATCAAGAGCAACTGAATCAAATCAAAAGATGAAGTTTATAAGAAATTTCTTTATAAACTACTAAATGTTTTTGTAGTGAGATAATTACAAATGATAGCTATACTGAAATACACTTACTTGCACAGTATGACGCATTCATTACCATAGCTATTGCCCATAGTGGAGCATACTGGATTTGGCTTCATTTTTCTACATTTTCTTACACATGCATCGACTGGTGCTTTAGTGCCGGTTTTGGCCTTACCACCGGTCTTCTTGCCACCAGCCTTCTTGCCACCAACCTTGCCGCCTGATTCACCACCTGATTCACCTCCAACTTCACCAACACCCTGACCACCACTGTCAGTGTTGCCATTATCACCGTTGTTGCCTGCATTATCTGCACCGGCTGCCACAGCGACATATACGACACCACCTGACGCAGCATTATCACCAGCGTTACCATTATTACCGGCGTCACCGTTATTTCCGGCACTACCGCTACCTCCAACGCTGGTAGCAACATAGACCGTATTGCCTGCATTAGCGTTGTTGCCAGCGTTTCCGTTGTTGCCATTATTACCGGCATTAGAGTTGGTTCCAGCGCTTGCATATACTACTGGAATACCGACGCTGCCAGCGTTTGCGTTGTTGCCATTGTTTCCAGCATTAGCATTGTTTCCAGCGTTTCCAGATGGTGCTAGAGTTGCAACAGTTGGAGGAGCTGCTTGTCCTGGAGCTGGACATGGACAGAAACCGTCACATGACTTCTTGGCAGTTCTGAAACATACGGAATACATAATGACATCATAGCAATGGAAGTAAACTACGTTTGCTTGAGCAAATAGGCCGGGTACTAGTAATAATCATTCTAGCTAAAATGTGTGAATAAATATACAGCATAGAACGAATTCGCTGGAACTTTGAAATTTGCCCGACATATGCCGGGGCTCATGATATAGATGCTCGTCTAAACGAAGTGTTTCTGTATTTGTTAAATCTTATTTATTTAAATTTAGTTTTTACCAACCAATTTACAATTGCTTACAAAATTAATTTAGATTTTTGCATTTAGATTATATGATGATTATAATATTAGACGACATTAAGCAATTTTAAATACAAGTAACACTTACATTGGTATGTAACACTCCGATAGGTATGTGAAACCATCATCTCCACAACATGGGGCAACCACGCTGCAATCGATATTTTTGTTGTTATTACTTCCAGCATTGTTGTTGTTATTGCCAGCATTGTTGTTATTATTGTTGCCGCCATTAAATCGGCCATTGTTATTATTGTTACCGCCATTGTTATTGTTATAGGCGCCATTGTTATTATTGTTGCCTCCATTGTTATTATTGTTGCCTCCATTGTTGTTATTGTTGCCGCCATTGAATCCGCCATTGTTATTATTCTTGCCACCATTATTGTTGTTATTGCTGCCGCCATTGTTGTTATTGTTGCCGCTATTGTAGCCAACATTGATGTTACCGTTGCCGCTATTGTAGCCAGCATTGTTGTTATTGTTGCCGCCATTGTAGACACCATTCGTGTTACCGTTGTTATTATTATTGCCGCCATTGCTGTAAGTGTTGCCACCATTGTTGTTGTTATTGCCGCCATTGTTGTTGTTATTGGCGCCATTGTTGTTGTTATTGGCGCCATTGTTGTTGTTATTGGCGCTATTGTAACCACCATTGTTATTGTTGTTATTGCCGCCATTGTTGTTGTTATTGGCGCTTTTGTAACCACCATTGTTATTGTTGTTATTATTGTATCCGTTATTATTCATTCCATTATTGTTGTTATTATTACCATTGTTATTATTATTACCATTGTTATTATTAGTATTACCATTGGAAATACTATACTTGCGGTTGATATTATCGTAGACTTGGTTATTATTGTTGTTGTTGTTATTTCCGGAGTTTGTGTTTTGATTGTTATTATTATTATTAAAGGACTGAGGTGTAGGCTGCTTTGGTTGATAACCGAAGTTATTATTATCTGGTCTGTTGAAGTCTGGTTGGTTAAAGTCTGGTTTATTGAAGTCTGGCTTGTTAAAATCTGGTTTGTTAAAATCTGGTTTGTCAAAGGATGGCATATAATTACTTTGTTTAACATATGTTGGTGGGTTAAAAATTGGCTTTGGTGTACCGTTATTGCCAAAGTTTGTATTTCCGTTATAGTTGTTATTATTACCATTGTTATTATTGTTATATGTTGGTTTAAAAGTGGCTGGTTTAACATAGGATGGTGTGTTATAGTTTGCTTTTTGTGTGATGAACACTGGTTTTATGGTGATGGGTTGGTTGTAGCTGGGTTTGTTAAACTCTGGTTGATCTGGTTTATTGAAATCGGGTGTATTTAAGTCTGGCTTGTTAAAATCAGGTTTGTTAAAGTCTGGTTTGTTAAAGGATGGCATATAATTACTTTGTTTAACATATGTTTTTGTGTTATAGTTTGGTTTTGGCGCACCCTTATTGCCAGAATTTGTGTTTCCATTGTAGTTGTTATTATTACCATTGTTGTTGTTACCATTGTTATTATTGTTATTACCATTTCCAGTACTATACTTGCGGTTAATGTTATCGTAGACTTGGTTGTTATTTCCGGAGTTTGTGTTTTGATTATTATTATTATTATATGACTGAGGTTTCTTCTGCATTGGTTGATAACCAAAGTTATTATTATCTGGTCGGTTAAAGTCTGGTTGGTTAA
This sequence comes from Spisula subtruncata, assembly GCA_963678985.1. Taxonomy (NCBI): domain Eukaryota; kingdom Metazoa; phylum Mollusca; class Bivalvia; order Venerida; family Mactridae; genus Spisula; species Spisula subtruncata. The sequence continues at coordinate 46,269,245 of OY787664.1, read as the reverse complement.
AGTCTGGTTTATTGAAGTCTGGTTTGTTAAAATCTGGTTTGTTAAAATCTGGTTTGTTAAAATCTGGTTTGTCAAAGGATGGCATATAATTACTTTGTTTAACATTTGTTGGTGGTTTATAATTTGGTTTTGGTGTACCGTTTGTATTTCCATTATAGTTGTTATTGTTGTTGTTGCCATTGTTATTGTTGTTGTTGCCATTGTTATTGTTGTTGTTGCCATTGTTATTGTTGTTGTTGCCATTGTTATTATTGTTATTATTGTTATATGTTGGTTTAAAAGTGCCTGGTTTAACATAGGATGGTGTGTTATAGTTTGCTTTTTGTGTGATGAACACTGGTTTTATGGTGATGGGTTGGTTGTAGCTGGGTTTGTTAAAATCTGGTTGATCTGGTTTATTGAAGTCTGGTTTGTTAAAATCTGGTTTATTGAAGTCTGGTTTATTGAAATCAGGTTTATTGAAGTCTGGTTTGTTAAAGTCTGGTCTGTTAAAGTCGGGTTTATCAAAGGCTGGCACATAATTACCTTGTTTAACATACGTTTTTGTGTTATAGTTTTGTTTTGGCCCACCATTATTGCCAGAGTTTGTGTTTCGATTATAATTGTTATTATTACCATTGTTGTTGTTACCATTGTTATTATTGTTGCTGTTACCATTGTTATTATTATTGTTATTACCATTGTTATTATTGTTATTATTGGAATTACCGTTGTCATTGCTATACTTGCGGTTAATGTTGTCGTAAACTTTGTTATTATTGTTGTTATTATTTCCGGAGTTTGTGCTTTGATCATTATTGCTATATGATTGAGCCTTCTGTTTGTACAAAGCAGGGCCTGCTTTCAGTTGTGTTGGTGGATAACCGACGTTGTTATTATCTGGTCGGTTAAATTCTGGTTTATTAAAGTCTGGCTTATTAAAGTCGGGTTTGTTAAAGTCTGGTTTGTTAAAGTCTGGTACGTTAAAGTCTGGTTTTGGTCCACCGTACGTTGGTTTCATTCCCTTGTACACTGGTTTCTGTGCTCCGTACGTTGGTTTCTTGCCCTGACAACTTGGTTTGTTGCAGTCTGGTTTTGGGGCTCCGTAAGTTGTTTTCTTGCCATTATTGTCTGGTTTATTCTGATCTGGTCGGTTGAAATCTGGTGTATTATAGTCAGGTCGGTTGAAATCAGGCGTGTTGTAGTCTGGTTTTGGTGCTCCGTACGTTGATTTCTTGCCAGCATACACTGGTTTTGGTGCTCCGTACGTTGGTTTCTTGCCAGCGTACACTGGTTTTGGTCCTCCGGACGATGGTTTCTTGCCCGCGTACACTATTTTTTCTGATTTGAAAGTGGGTTTCTTGCCTGTGTTATCTTGTGTATTATAGTCTGGTTTTGGGCCACCGAACGTTGGTTTCTGGCCCTTGTAATCTGGTTTATTTTGATCTGGTCGGTTGAAATCTGGTTTATTCTGGTCTGGTCGGTTGAAATCAGGAGTGTTATAGTCTGGTCGGTTGAAATCAGGCGTGTTGTAGTCTGGTTTTGATGCTCCGAACGATGGTTTCTTGCCAGCGTGCACTGGTTTAGGGGCACCGAAAGATGGTTTCTTGCCAGCGTTCACTGGTTTAGGGGCACCGAACGATGGTTTCTTGCCAGCGTACACTGCTTTTTGTGATTTGTAAGTTGGTTTCTTGCCTGTGTTATCTTGTGTATTATAGTCTGGTTTCGGGGCACCGAACGTTGGTTTCTGGCCCTTGTAAGCTGGTTTATTTTGATCAGGTCGGTTGAAATCTGGTTTATTCTGATCTGGGCGGTTGAAATCAGGAGTGTTATAGTCCGGTCGGTTGAAATCAGGCGTGTTGTAGTCTGGTTTTGGTGCTCCATAGGTTGGTTTCTTGCCAGCATACGCTGGTTGTGGGGACCCGAAAGATGGTTTCTTGCCAGCGTACACTGGTTTTGGGGCACCGAACGATGGTTTCGTGCCAGCGTACACTTGTTTTTGTGATTTGTAAGTTGGTTTCTTGCCTGTGTTATCTGGTGTGTTATAGTCTGGTTTCGGGGCTCCGTAAGTTGGTTTCTGGCCCTTGTAATCTGGTTTATTCTGGTCGGGTCGGTTGAAATCTGGTTGAATCTGGTCTGGTCGGTTGAAATCAGGAGTGTTATAGTCAGGTCGGTTGAAATCAGGCGTGTTGTAGTCTGGTTTTGGTCCTCCGAACGATGGTTTCTTGCCGGCGTACACTGGTTTTGGTGCTCCGTAGGTTGGTTTTTTCCCTGTGTTATCTGGTGTATTATAGTCTGGTTTAGGGGCACCGATCGATGGTTTTTTGCCAGCGTACACTGGTTTTTGCGCTTTATAAGTTGGTTTCTTGCCTGTGTTATCTTGCGTATTATAGTCTGGCTTTGGTGCACCGAACGTTGGTTTCTGGCCCTTGTAATCTGGTTTATTTTGATCTGGTCGGTTAAAATCTGGTTTATTCTGGTCTGGTCGGTTGAAATCAGGAGTGTTATAGTCCGGTCGGTTGAAATCAGGGGTGTTGTAGTCTGGTTTCGGGGCTCCGAACGATGGTTTCTTGACAGCGTACACTGGTTTCGGTGCTCCGTACGTTGGTTTTTTGCCAGCGTACACTGGTTTTGGTGTTCCGTAGGTTGGTTTCTTGCCTGTATTATCTGGTGTGTTGTATTCTGGTTTCGGGGCGCCGAATGATGGTTTCTTGCCAGCGTACACTGGTTTTTTTAATTTGTAAGTTGGTTTATTGCCTGTGTTGTCTGGTGTGTTGTAGTCTGGTTTCGGGGCACCGAACGTCGGTTTCTGGTTTATATAATCTGGTTTATTTTGATCTGGTCGGTTGAAATCTGGTTTATTCTGATCTGGTCGGTTAAAATCAGGAGTGTTATAGTCTGGTCGGTTGAAATCAGGCGTGTTGTAGTCTGGTTTTGGTGCTCCGTAGGTTGGTTTCTTGCCAGCGTACACTGGTTTTGGTGCTCCGTATGTTGGTTTCTTGGCAGTATACACTGGTGTTGGTGTTCCATATGTTGGTTTCTTGCCTGCATACACTGGTTTTTGTGCTCCGTTTGTGGGTTTCTTGCCTGTATTATCTGGTGTGTTGTAGTCTGGTTTTGGGGCACCGAACGATGGTTTCTGTCCCTGGTAATCTAGTTTCTGGCCCTTGTATACTGGTTTATTCTGGTCGGGTCGGTTGAAATCTGGTTTATTCTGGTCCGGTCGGTTGAAGTCAGGCGTGTTATAGTCTGGTCGGTTGAAATCAGGAGTGTTGTAGTCTGGTTTTGGTGCTCCGTAGGTTGGTTTCTTGCCAGCGTACACTGGTTTTGGTGCTCCGTAGGTTGGTTTCTTACCAGCGTACACTGGTTTTGGTGCTCCGTAGGTTGGTTTCTTGCCAGCGTACACTGGTTTTGGTGCTCCGTTTGTTGGTTTCTTGCCATCGTACACTGGTTTTGGTGTTCCGTAGGTTGGTTTCTTACCAGCGTACACTGGTTTTGGTGTTCCGTAGGTTGGTTTCTTGCCTGTAATATCTGGTCTGTGGTAGTCTGGTTTTGGGGCACCGAACGTTGGTTTCTGGCCCTTGTAATCTGGTTTATTTTGATCTGGTCGGTTGAAATCTGGTTTATTCTGATCTGGTCGGTTGAAATCAGGAGTGTTATAGTCTGGTCGGTTGAAATCAGGGGTGTTGTAGTCTGGTTTTGGTGCTCCGTAGGTTGGTTTCTTGGCAGCGTACACTGGTTTTGGTGCTCCGTAGGTTGGTTTCTTGGCAGCGTAGACTGGTTTTGGTGTTCCGTATGTTGGTTTCTTACCCGCGTACACTGGTTTTTGTGCTCCGTTTGTGGGTTTCTTGCCTGTATTATCTGGTGTGTTGTAATCTGGTTTTGGGGCACCGAACGATGGTTTCTGTCCCTTGTATACTGGTTTCTTCTGGTCGGGTCGGTTGAAATCTGGTTTATTTTGGTCTGGCCGATTGAAGTCAGGCGTGTTATAGTCTGGTCGGTTGAAATCAGGCGTGTTGTAGTCTGGTTTTGGTGCTCCGTAGGTTGGTTTCTTGCCAGCGTACACTGGTTTTGGTGCTCCGTAGGTTGGTTTCTTACCAGCATACACTGGTTTCGGTGCTCCATACGTTGGTTTCTTGCCAGCGTACACTGGTTTTGGTGCTCCGTTTGTTGGTTTCTTGGCAGCGTACACTGGTTTTGGTGCTCCGTAAGTTGTTTTCTTGCTCGCGTACACTGATTTTTGTGCACCGTTTGTTGGTTTCTTGCCTGTATTATCTGGCGTGTTGTAGTCTGGTTTTGGGGCGCCGAACGATGGTTTCTGTCCCTTGTAGTCTGGTTTATTCTGGTCTGGTCGGTTGAAATCAGGCGTATTATAGTCTGGTCGGTTGAAATCAGGCGTGTTATAGTCTGGCTTTTGTGCTCCGTATGTTGGTTTCATGCCCATGTACACTGGTTTTTGTGCTCCGTAATTTGGTTTCTTGCCTGTGTAAACTGGGTTTTTTGTTCCGTACGTTGGTTTCTTTCCCTGACAGTTTGGTTTATTGCAATCTGGTTTTGTTTCTCCGTACGTTGGTTTCTTGGCGGTGTTATCTGGTGTGTTATAGTCTGGTTTCGGGACTCCGTAAGTTGGTTTTTGGCCCTTGTAATCTGGTTTATTTTTGTCTGGTCGGTTGAAATCTGGTTTATTCTGATCGGGTCGGTTGAAATCAGGAGTGTTATAATCTGGTTTTTGTGCTCCGTATGTTGGTTTTTTGCCCGTATACACTGGCTTTTGTGATCCGTACGTAGGTTTCATGCCAGTGTATACTGGTTTTTGTGATCCGTAAGTTGGTTTTTGGCCCTGACAGTTTGGTTTGCTGCAATCTGGTTTTGACATTACGTATGTTGGTTTCTTGCCTGTATTATCGGGGGTGTTATAATCTGGTTTTATTGCTACTCCGTAAGTTGGTTTCTTGCCCTTTTTATCTGGTTTATTCTGATCTGGTCGGTTGAAATCTGGTGTATTATAGTCAGGTCGGTTGAAGTCTGGCATTGGAACGCCGTACAATTGTTTCTTGCTGTTGGTTGGTTGGCTCTGATATGGTTGGTAGGGTGCTGGTTGCATGTAATTATTTCCATTATTGTTGCTGCCCTTGCTATTAGTGTTTCCTTTTTTGTCATTGTTATCTGGCTGTCCTGGGTTGCCATAATTGGGCTTGACAGTTTTTTGGCCGATTGAATAAATATTTTTCAAAGTTTGAAGTACAGCATTGCGACTGAGAGGACTAAGCGATGTAAATCCATAACCTTTGTTAACGTTATTATTGTTTTGTTTTTTGCTGTCTGACCTGTCCGGTCGATTAAAGTTCAAATCATTTTTCCTGTATATACCTTTATTGTTGTAATTTTTATTGCTTTGTCCAGGCTTGGTAGAGTCGTATTTACCGATGACGTTCTTGTTATTATTTTCAATTTTTATATCAGTTTTCCTGTATATACCCTTGTTGTTATAACTGTCTTGTGTTTGTCCATTACTGGCAGTTTTGGTTGAGTCGTAGGTGGTCTTTTTACCATAACCGTTGTTACTCTTAGTATCTGGCTTATCCGGGCGATTGAAGTTCGGTGTTTTCAGATCGGCTGCCTTATACAAAGGTTTTGGTTGTGTGTTAGTGTTCTTTGTCTGGTCTGGTTTGCCGAAGTAATCCATAGTTTTCTTATAACCAATTGAATAAATGTTTTTTAAGGTTTTGATTACTGCTTTGCGAGTCAAAGGACTCAACGAGGTAAAGGTTTTCAAATAGTTATTGTTTTTACTTTGATAGCTACCAGTGTTTGTATTGTTTCCATTCGTTTTGTTGTTTCCGTATGTACCGGTACTTTCAGGTTTTACATAGCTACCAGTTTTTCTATTGTTCTGATAACCACCGGTATTTCCATTGTTTCCATAGCTACCAATTTTTCCATTGTTTTCGTAGCTACCAGTTTTTCCTTTTCCATAGCTACCAGAATTTCCATTGTTATTATTATAACCACCAGTTTTTCCATAGTTACTATAGCTCCCTGTGTTTCCTTCGTTTCCATTGTTATTTGCAGCACTTCCATCATTTCCTACGCTACCATAGTTACCCTTATTTCCATTGTTTCCATTATGTCCATTTCCATTGTTACTATCAATATTTATATCACCTATACGATCCGGTCTTCTACCCCTCTTTGTTTGTGTTGGTCCTAATTGATGTACATCAAAGTTATTGGATACAGGCTTGCCTCCATATGCTAAGTTGCGTTCACCTTTCGGTTCTGGATGAAGAGATCTGACAGACGATGCTGAAATACACGAAGAACAAAATCTAGAGATTGGTGTGCGCATGAGCAGTGGTTTTATATTGGATTTTGGTAAAGAAGCATAAATGTATGTAAGAGGCAATGTCTATTTTAGAATGCAAATATCAACAGTATAAGTGCAGTTTTGACCAGTCAAAAGTTCATGTTATAGACAATGTGAGGCATCTCAAGAAAGGTGAGGTGTACTAGTTGCAGCTACGTGTCATCTTGTTAATATTGGCAGGTAATAATTGTACTTTTTATACCACAATGCTCTTCCATAAACAATGAACACATATTTGATCCTGGGTCGATAGGTGGTCTAACGATCCACATATAGTTTAAGCTTTTTAATTTTAACATGCGGAAATCCTTTAACTGTTTAAGGTAGAAATGTTGTTTGAGCCAAGTTTATATGTATTCATAGCTTGTAGATTGTAAACTACGAAAGTTTTGAAATAATTAATGAAGAATTGCATGGTCAGTGTTATGTGCATTATCATAATTTTACTTTGTCTATTTTATAAATGTGTTAATGCTATGTTGGTAGCTTGTTTAAGTAAACTGACAGGCATGTTCTATTTTTGACGGAGGAAATGACATCTTGTCCGCAGGGGGAATAAAGAAAAATAAATATTTTATCATAAAACGTTTGTGCGTTGTCTCTTTTAACATTCAACATTATGAACAATTATAAATTAGCACCATTTTGCAATACATGTACACTCAACCGCTTTAAAAACGCACCACAAATGAAATATTGGTTTTAGGGATGAAAACGTCAATCTATGGTTATTTTCTTTCGGATTAATAATCATCAGTCTATACACAACTCGTTGTGTAATTGTCATGCCATTATTACGAGCTAAAAATAAAGTATGACATAGATAACACAGTGACCCATGAAAGTAAAAGTCACAATTTCAAAAGCAGTTATAAGAGCCCGCTACATTGATGCATATACGTGATTTGTCCTCCTAAAGAATAACATTAATTACATAATAGGATAGAATTATGTTCGACGTGATGTTTCTAACCATCCAAGCAAAGCTTAACTTGAATTTTAAATGTCATGTGACTTTGGCTATCTGGCTAATACCATTCGACCGTGTACGATCCAGATATGCGCATTATGTGAACCTAAGATGGTTTCCAGCCTTATTTAAACTTGACATCTTGGTTATGAGCATGAGACTGTCAGGATATTATCCATGGTGCTTATATGGCACCTCAAATCAGCACTATGAAGGAGCTTTAAGACAAAACGTTTTGACATTCAGCTCTTAGCGGGAGAAAACTCGTTAAAAAGTGTACTAAAATATTTTTTCCTTTTTATTGACAATTATGAAAAGAATAATTACGAAAATGCAATAAAGTACTTTTGGCTTGTTTATTGACACTGTGTGCAGCCATGTGGAACCAATTACAGTGGCACAACCTGCGTCATGTTTCCATAGCTCGGGCTCAATACCTTTAGCTTGTTTCATCCAGGTCGGTCTTTGACTGTGTCATTCGCTAGGAATTGATGTTCTTAGCCCACATACGTTGTGTGGAGGCAGCTGAACCGCCATGCTAAGGCACCGATGCTCTTTTCAGTTGAAAGCGAAGGCACAATCATCCGAACAAATGTTCAAGATATTTGCAGCATAACGATACCATTAACAAATACTGTTTATGTTGTTTGTTCGATGTGTAAACCAATGGCGTACAGTTTAAAATCAATATTGACCACATAGGTCCACGCGAGCGAGCTGCACGTGCAAAACATGCAAAATTAAAAAAGTTTTTTGAGCGGGGTATTCCGAATGAAAACTAAATCGATTTCTTTAATAAGGTCAAGCTTATGAACTGAACAAACCCTGTAAACTATTAATTTTAGCCAAAAAATATTTTTGACAAATTTTGATTATTTTCAATAGTGGTGCGTTTTTAAAGCGGTTGAGTGTATATTACTAATATAATTATGGTATACACAATAATGGTAAATTGTATGACATAGAAATATTGCATTCATCTTTTGTCGACAACTTTAAAAAGTTTCAAACTCCATTTATATTAACTGTTAACATTTTGACACCTGATATGAGGAAAATGTAGTATCGGAAGAACAAATTAAATAGTATCAGTCGATAACAAATATTTTGTGGGCAAATAAGTTACCAAGAAACTGCCAGTATGACTGAAAGGAATGCTATTAAAAAATCCTTAATCAAATATTGCGTTGTTTTTCCTATCAACTTGATTACGTGTATATTTATATTGCGAAACACATTTGCTTAGTTTGTTTAGTTTTGTAAAACAATTAAGTAACGAATAAAGTATGATCACTTATTCAATGATATCAAATATATTTAATGTTCATAATATATGATACTTAGAACGCAAAACACCGCAACGATATACAAGGAAAATCATGTGATTTAAATGGTTAATAGTGAATATATTATTTTCAATAAATCACTTTTACTCGGATAAATAAAAATATAATATACTAGTCCCCATCAATTATTTGTCAAACGAATGGCATTTCTAGAAATGATATGGGCGACCGAATGTTTTGACAATTGTTTTGGCTTTTAAACATAATTACTATACGAAAAACTATACGAAAAAATTAGTTATTCAAAATATATTTTATTATTATAATTTGAATACACTTTATAACATGACAGAACTAGTCTATCAGAGCAATATGATGTTGAAATAATAAATATGTCACATAATAAAAATATTCGATCAATACATCTCTAAATCACAACATTGGATGTTGACAACTTACATTTTGATTGATTATTATAGTTTGAAATTATTATTGTTCAAGGTTTTGGAGTTTAATCAAATCTAACAAAAGTTCCTAGTAATTTATATTTAGCCACAAAACAAAGGTATTGATTCAACAGAAACATCAGAGTACAAAAAGTGCACAACGAACAAGCAAACATACCTACTAAGTAATATGATTGGAGGCCACAAGGACAACTACAAAACCTGAATAAGAACAATGACACTGAACAGTCACACAACACGATACAGGTATCTTACTGTCACATCAGTCAGTTGAACATATCCGGAACAAGATCCATCAGACAAGAACGAGTAACCAGAACGACCACACATGACAAGGTCAACCAACAATGCAACACTCAGCAGAAACTAGAAATGTGTCCATGGGACACGGGTGTCCTTATTTGGGATATATAGCAAAAATAAAAAATAAAGGGCCATGACTCTAGTAAACAAATGACCCAATAAAAATTATATCCTTTTAGGTCAACAATACATAAAGGGTGTTAATCGGTGAAAGTTTGAATAAATTCCACCCAACGGTTTGTTAGGATCAACACAACGATTTGTGTTATGTACGTACAGACGTAAAGATGGACGGACGGACGTGGACAGACAGTATCTATGGTGTGAGGGGGTACAACAACAAACATGTTTTCAAGAAACTATGAGGCTTATGGTAGACACATATCACAAGGACAACACACAAAGCAACACAAATCAGAAGAATTCTTTCTGGAAAGAAACGCAGCGGCCTTATGCTGGACCATTAATATACACAAGTAAGTACCATAGGCATCGCTTCTTAAATGGTGACCACATTACACAACGACAACCCATAAAGCAATACTAATCAGAACATGGACCACTAATGTACATGAGGCCACTTTAAAATGCCACAGCTACTAAGCCTTCAGGAGTTTTCAGAATTAACATGCAGTGGACACGATCCACATAAAAAGTTGGCTGTACATTGGGCTTCTGTCTTGGTACGTTTTAAAATGTTACCGTGCACCAAGTCTCACACAAAACATCACACACAGTTGTGAGATTACGGAACGCAACAATGTAGACGGAAGTTTGCCACACCGTAACTCCCTCATACAATAATGCCAAAGTGACTGCTAACAAAAGAATGTTAAACTAGAAATATCATACATTTAATAATGTAACCCAGAAAGTATCAAATTACCAAGAGAAAAAACCAAGAGAACAAAATATTTTAGGACATGGCAAGACAAATTGGTCGACAAACATTAGCACTTGTAAAGCTGCCCTCATTCGAAAAATGAAATAGGAAGAATACGACAAACTACAAATGGGCATACCACTAAGCATGCAGTTCAGTGCAAAATTAAAGGATCGCATTATGTACGAACGCCAAATCTGTATAAGGTATGATGGTACATTAATGTTTTAAAACATGTTTATATTTGACAAAGGACTCGTAAACGCAATGATCGCAGATAAATGTTATGAACATCCAGCAGAGTTCATTTCAGAAGAAAGTTGCAGTTAATGTAAACTAATTCGAAAGCAGTTTTCACTTATGATGTCACATGCTAAGCTCAAAATCGTCCAAAAAATCGTCTGCTATTGCCAATCAAGTTTGCCTTCAAAATGACAAACCTTTTAAAACAAGGGAGGGTAATCTTATAAAATTGTATTTTTTACGTTCGTGAAAGTAAGAAAAAAGGCCTGATGAAGCACCAACATACTGTCAATATTATTATTCGCCATTTTGACCAGTGTCACTTTTATGAAGAGAAAGCAAATTGCACATAGTTCTTTATGTGGTCTTTTCATGCTCTGCTATTTCTGCTGAGTGTTGCCTGCGAGATCCGAATTGTTATTGTCTTAATCCATGCATTTAGTAAGCTTGCTCACACAGTAAACACTGCGATCGTTGGCACTTAAATAAGGGATCGTCAAACAATTATATTAAATATATATATTTGAAAGTTTATAAAAAAAATCGTCCGTGATATTTCCAAAATCTCGTAGCTACTTTGTTACAATTTTTGTTACATTTCGTTAACTGTTCATTTTACGGTTGTAGATACGTGTATCGTTGCTCTGCGACAATTATAACTCTGATTAAAGCCGTGTTACTAAATCTAGTAGCAACATAAATTGTCAAAATCTTGATTTAATTTTGTTACTACATTTTGGCAGTGCATAATATATAACTTTACACAAGTATTTTGATGATTTGGTTTTTTGTCTCTCCTGAAACATTTGACTCTGGCACTAAAATTACATACGAGATTTTGGAAAACTACTGGCGATATATGCGATCATGAAACGCTAAGTAAAACAATACATATAATCGTGTGTATAAATACAAGAACCTCAATACGGAACCACAAGTATATTAGTAGATAAGTCACTCTGTTTCTCAATTTGTAGATGTTTAAGTCACAGAAACACATTTTTACACAATAACATAATGTTTCCATTCAAATAAAAAATATATAATCTGGTATCCAGCTTTCGGTTTCTGGCTTTTAAAAAAGGATTTTGGCCAAAATGTTGAGGAACAGAGTGACATATCTTCCTTTAAATGTCCACTTCAAATAATACAAATGTTTCATATACGAACAGCATAGACTAATGTAAATGTTTGACAGGCAAGGTTACAAAAATGTTATGTGCTTTTTATTGTATTAAGAAAACAGTCATTGCAAATTGACATCGAAATATACTAATATGAACTAAATATAATTTATGTCGTACTTTATCCCCTTCCCTTTAATATATAGGTGACATTAATTGCACGTGAATGTTGTCTTTAAACAGAAATAAGTACGCCACACAAAAACATACACGAGTAACGAAAGTCGTCAACTATATGATGTCTAATTGTTTACTAGTATGTTAAATATGGCAAATGGAGCGCTTAAATCAGCTTGGTTTAAATTAAAGAGACAACAGATGTTATTGTTAAACATCAAAGCAAGTTACGTCCCAAATGTCGCAAAGTTAATTTTGTATGCATGAAAAATTGCAATGCTTGCTTGGCTTCATTTAGTTAAAATTGACCAAAACTTTCACTAGTCTTCCATTTTACTCTACGCTGTTTTCTCAGGAATTCAAATTTTGAATCTGCATAAATGTCGGAGGAGGAATAAGTTGGTGTAATTTCAGATAAATTGAATTGAGCGATACCAATTTGTACTTTTAATATTGATTTTGGGTGAGAAATGCAAGACCTCATTGTATTGAGCAGGAAATCGAAGGCATAAACAGGAATAAATAAGCATAAATCATACTGGGGTTGAAATAAACAAATATATGTTTGGAATGTACAATATAAGGAAATGCTAACCTGTCACTATCACAATGAACAACGCCACTCCCCACATGGCAGATGGTTATTCACACTTTATCCGAAATACCGAAATAACAAGACGGCAACGATACACCTAATATAGTAGTCGTTATTGTTACGCTTGAATAATTTTAAAAACGGAAATCCATTGTGGTGTGCATTGAAATATTGAAAACCTAACGCTAAGCACTCATATAGCCGCGCGAATGACAGTTATAATTTAATTACGCATATATGCAAATTTATTATGAAGAACAAACTATGCTTTGTCGGGCATTAGCTATCGTTAATATGCTAGGAAGTGAGAAGTGCGGATAGAATAGTGAAAATGGTTAAACTCAGCACATTTATTCAATTTATCATGGTATATTTTGGCGAAGCTGTCTGAACAAAATGCAATTTTTGACAGTTTCATGACAATGCTGAATAAATTAGAAGCTTCTTTAAAAACCTAGTGGTTTACAGAATTTTACTAGACATCCGCCCTAGACATAAACTTGCTCAGTACGTTAAATTGATTTCGTTAATTTAATTATTACGATGTAGCTGTAATTGACACTGTAAAATTGTGTAATGGTTCACACAATTAGATATAACTTTCTTTGATGATCATAAATCGTGATTACGTAATATAATTTAATAACACAAATTCAAATGGTAATGAAATGGTCATCATTTTAATAATGTAATTTATGATTATTCAAGAACGTGTTACTTGATTGCTGCTTTGATAGATTGATTTGTGGGTGTCCTGGCCACCCTCGTAAAATATGACACTTTAATGGAGATATGATCGTATTGTGTTATTCAATTAGTTTTGAAATTGCAATCAAGACACCAGAGCGTTGTTATTAGTAGAATGACCATGCACAAATTTTTGAATATGTTAATGCTGTGTGGATGGCGGCGAATTTACATTGATTTGTACTCGTTTACCTACATCTATCTGTGCTACTGGTAACGTAAAATGATATTAAGAATACGGATACAGAAGACACCACTCAATAGAAACAGCAAGGCATTAAAGGCACAAACGAATAATATTGAAGGACACATAAAACTTTTATAACTAATGTACTTTTCTGGTGGTACAGAGACACACCTATTCAACGTATACTAAGTAAATTTAAAATCAATATTCATGTCCGTACCACTTTAATTGAGAACAACAAATAAAGAAACCTTTGTTCAAGTATTGTTCAAAGGATATTTTTATCTGCTGCTAAATTAAAAAACGTATGCATGCGTTGCATTTGTTATCCGTGTATTGCCATAATGCCGTATCGTTTGTGTGTTCTGTTATCACAATGTCTGATATGTGTCACAAACATTTTAGTGCAGTTTGTGTCAACAGTACTTAGACGTCAAATTTTGAAGCACTCTTTAATCGTTTAAAACATTAAAGATGTAACATCGGCCCATCTTATTTAATTAGCAAACTATTCACAATAAAAATGTGTTGGCCATTGTCAAATATTGAGTAGTATATACTAGTTTAGTCCTAACTGTTCTTGTCAACAACAAGCTGACCATTCCACAAAAGGACAACCAACAAAGCACCTAGCAGAAGCAGTACACCAGCCGTTTTGGAACAATACACAGAGAAACAAGAGACCCCACCCCCCGAAATGAACTTTTAACAAGAAGGCACACTGACAATATATTGATTTGTATGTTTTATTCCTTTTTACAAATTATATGAATAAAAAACTACAGGGTCTCCGCTTGGTACGGACAAAATTACATTTACATTTTAATGCGGAAATTTCTTTGCGAAAACATATCACTAATAATTTGGATTTCAGAAAAATTGATAGCCTTCAAACACCTTTACTATTTGTAAATTACCTACTCCTTTAAAATATATTCATTAAGTTTGGTACAATTATATTCACCTTTTCACACTCATTGGAAATGCGTATTCAAATAATTCGATTGGAGAGAAATGCTATTTGTCATTCTCACTAAATGTCATCAGTATCACATGATTTACGATGGTCGTACACAATTACATGCTGTAAATAGTCATCAGGATAAATAGTGCTACTTTGTCATTTACACATTTCTTTGAATTGTCCTATGCAAAAAAATAAGATTCATCTCTGGCATCGTGCTTTGCAATTGCTTTGCCATAACCACTAATGAAGATGTCGCAGTTGTCATTTTAGACGCATATCCGGATTATGTTTTTGACTTTTTTGCTAAAATACAATGGATTGCGCACGGACACATTTATTGATGTTTATCATATGCGTTTGGATTAGCATACATTTTATCAACTCCCAGCTATTTTGACAATAAATGTTACTTATTTCCCCTAACAAAAATAATGTATGACATTTTATTTCATAAACATGCTATTAAAAAGCAATTGAGTTATTGATTGTTGACGCTTTATACAGGTATATGGGAATGACTGGTGTGAGCATGTGTCAGTTATACCAAATATGTGCTTGAAGAAATGGTCTGTTTCAGGATGTTATGTAATTAAAAAGACATTAATTATATTTAAAACATGCTATTTAAAGCCATTGTTGATGATTATATATGAACTTTACAGTTTATAAACGTGTTCTCAGCAGAATATAATCTAATTTTATAACCTCGTATATAACATTAAACTTTTGTCACTCTATGATAAGCATACACGTTTGGCATTTATGAATGAGTGCATAAGCTGATCAAATTTGAAGGTACAACATGTATTACAGAGTCTGTAAGCGTTCACATCTGCACAATACAAATAGCTAATTGTCATTTTGTCCTTTTATCAGGGTTGCTGTAAACAATCAAAAGTGCGTTCTATGGTAGCAGTTGTCCCGTGTCCTCATGAACTACCTTGGTCACGTCCTTGTCTTTACCAGTTTTGGACACTCAGATAAATACGAATTAGTACGCTATGGTAGCAGACAGGATATCGTCGTTTTTAACGTTTATTCTTAATCATTGCCTGCAACCATACACAGTAGCTTTCTCATATCTCTAACAAAAATTGTGTATAATACAAATGGTATGCGTAGCTCATCAAAGTTTCAACATGTTTCAAGTACATATTTTCTTCAGTTCAGTTAAATTAATGTTTCTCATAAATGATTATAACTACGAGGGTTATTCCAGAAATAATAGGACTTTTCTCATAACCTTTTACTTAACCACCACAATTTAATGAAAATTGTCCCATATGCATAGCAATGTATGTTCTATATGTTGATAGCAACATAATTTCGTTGTTGTTGATGATGCTCATACAAAGCGTTGTCATAGAAACCATGTAACGCCATGGCAGGTCACACTATTATTTGTCATTACCATCCTTGTAAATGTAAATATCTCAATAACCACTTCAAAAATATAAATACCTATTTGCATGACATTGCGTGGATGGCTTTGACATGAGCATACACACTTTTAAAGAAATCACTCCATGATTGTTATTGTAAGTCAGTAATCAAGTGCATGTATCCAAGCGCGTCATGGATGAAAATGACGTCAACACCAATAAACAGAAACTGCGCGATTGTCAAACAATGATTTACATTGGGAAAACCAACAGTGCTAACCAATGAAACGAGGCAATACGCATAATGTAGAGGCATTAAGATGGCACTTGTGTTCTGTTGGCTCAAATTGTTTACACGTCGCGGATCTATGAACTTACAAATAAACACAGGTGGGAGTTATAGAAAGTTAAGTTGACGTTAATAAACGCTGTTCGTACACTGCTAGGCGATCCAATGTTTGAGCAATTTCTAACATAATTACAACAAATGTTTTGTGACCAGTGGTACGGAACACATCAAAACAATCGGAACAGTGATATTGGATCTGTTTAGATAGTCAAGATGACTATAAACAAAAATATTGAATGTTTCTAAATGTTAAAATACTGCGCTTGAAATGTGACGTCATAATAACGTAACGGTGAGACCCGCCTCATTGGTACACAGTATATTTAAAGTTTCATAAATTTATTATTTTTCAATCAATTCCTTTGATATTTTCGTATATTTGTCAGTGAAAGATCAAAATTTAATTATAGACAACTAGTTTGAATATTTTCTGATTTGCCGTGCTGCTATGAAAAAATTTCTTTTAATTGTGGAACGTCCCACGTACATTGGGTTCACGATTGCTATAAAACTAGCAACCGAACATGGTTTATTTCATTATTTTGATCCGTCTGACCTCATCAATAATAAATGCATTTAATGTTACAAAGTACATGCTGGGAAGTTCAGTTACGATCGTAAGTAACATCATTTTGATATACGGAAGTTTCGTCGAAGGTGAAATACCTCTTAAAACCTTAAATAATCAGTTAATTACATGTTAATTGACAATAACGTAGATTTAGGTGAACGAAAAAGTCCGGGTGGTCCAATTTCCATATGGTATTTAACACATATTATTCTAGAGTGACATTGCTCTGTGCATTTAATTACATTGTTTAAAAAACTTTTATACCACTTTACAAGATTCTAAAATCTTAAACAAGTAGATATAGCAGAAAGGATCGCATTTCTCATTTGCCAAATGTGTATTATTTTGTTTGATGTTTGTTTCCTTAGTGTTGCAGATCTTGATTCTCCTTACTTTGACATTGAGCAATTAAGTTTTGGCATCATGTGCTTATTTTTTGTTATAAGTATGTGCTTCGTTGAAATCGGATATTCAATGGCTAAGTTTGCTACTGAATTGACATGCGGTCGAAGTTGGGTATATAGTTTTGTCGCTTTGTAGTTTCATTTCAATCTTCATTCGTTGCGTGTCCTTGAGCTTCTAATATGTGATGGCTGTTTCGTTTGTGTTTTCTTGCATTGGTTTCCTTGTTGAGTGATGTTGTGCTATGCCATTTCCACTGGACGCTGTGTCTCGCGATTGGTTAGAAGCGATGTTAACTAATAATTTGGTATACAACATTGAATGTTGTCTTTTCCCCATTAAACGTCACAACATTGATTATTTTTGTCACCCGAGGTCCATTTGTCAAAGTTATGATGCACTTCGTGATGTCATAATTGTTGCAACATGTCATTGTCATGACTGACTGATACATGTTCTGTGATGCACTGGATGCATAAGAGCATCTACCAATTATTAGCAGTAGACCCCTTGACACTTGTGTTGTCACATTACAGTGTTTATTTCGGGACAAGAGTACTGCAATATAAATGGTAATCATCATAGTATTAATCAGTCACCAGAGATAAATGACATTTAACAATATTACGACTTTACCAGACTGTTTCGGATTAGTTCGCGATAAATCATATAAATTAGAAACATCCAATAATTGTTGACATGATTTGTTGTCAGCCAGTATACGGTACCATGTGGAAATCAAAATCACAATGCGACAATTGCAATATTAACAGAAATATGGCCTGTGTCGAGAAGCACCTGAACCTTATTTCATCTCAAATACTGGCCTGTGTCTTTTAGTTAATTTTTATGGGAGTTTGGGCTCGAAGCTGTCATAACAAAACCGAAACATTATTCTGAATTGATAACAGAAAATTTCATTTGCTCGAACTTCCTATTTAGGGTCCTTGATTCAGGCCCTCAGGAGATTAGGTTCTTTAGACTCATCTTGGTCGACTCATTAGGTTTACTTGAGTGTGGCTGTTGGACAAAGAATACCATCTCTGTAATGTTACCAGTGTGGGCATTGATCTGTATAGATCAGAACGAACATGCCAAATAACCCATTTTTGTTTATGAAATATTTGAAATGTGTCACACTTATGTTGTGGTAAAAGATTGATATTTCTAATGATACCAGCAAGAAATGCTTGTCCTGATCTATACAGATCAATGACCCCACTGGTAACATTACAGAGATGATATTCTTTGTCCAACAGCCACATTCAAGTAAACCTAATGAGTCGACCAAGATGAGTCTAAAGAACCTAATCTCCTGAGGGCCTGAATCAAGGACCCTAAATAGGAAGTTCGAGCAAATGAAATTTTCTGTTATCAATTCAGAATAATGTTTCAGTTTTGTTATGACAGCTTCGAGCCCAAACTCCCATGAAAATTAACTAAAAAGACACAGGCCAGTATTTGAGATGAAATTAGGTTTAGGTGCTTCTCGACACAGGCCATATTTATGTTAATATTGCAATTGTCGCATTGTGATTTTGATTTCCACATGGTACCGTATACTGGCTGACAACAAACCATGTCAACAATTATCGGATGTTAACAGTTTATATGGTTTATTGCGAACTAATCCGAAACAGTCTGGTAAAGTCGTAATATGGTTGAATGTCATTTATCTCTGGTGACTGATTAATACTATAATGATTACCATTTATATTGCAGTACTCTTGTCCCAAAATAAACACTGTAATGTGACAACACAAGTGTCAAGGGGTCTACTGCTAATAATTGGTAGATGCTCTTATGCATCCAGTGCATCACAGAACATGTATCAGTCAGTCATGACAATGACATGTTGCAACAATTATGACAACACGAAGTGCATCATTAGTCATTTGTCGATGTTAAACGCTGTCTATATATAAAGTGTTGTCATAAGGTATGTGTTTCATCAACAGTTTTGTTGTGTGTTGCTAAATTTGGAGCAGCATTTAAGAAAAGAATGAATTGTCGTTTGTATTATTAGGATAACACAGTGTGACAACTTATGGCTGATATTATGGTTACAGAAATAGATACACTCTAGGCAAAACATTTTGCTTAAAAAAAAGAACAATTTAAAATACTCCAAACGTCTCTTGATGCTGATGCATTGTGGTTGTATTTTGACATAAACAATTTCCTACTTATCGTCAATTTTCTGGCATCACAATGTTCTATCATAGAATATATTTAGGTATATATCAAGTGTTGGGGTAAAAGGTTAATTATTTTGCATACTGAATACCCGAAGACGATGTGATAAGTTGGATGTTTACAGTGAAAATTGCAGCTGCGGAGATGTACGTTGTGTCTTGTCTATTTCATTCATTGTTACAGCATTGTACAGCAGTAAACATTGACATTGAACTGTCGTTTAAAAATATTATCTGGGTATATACGAGGGTATATCCAAAAGTAATGTCACTCCTCCCGTGGTTTAATTGTTTATAGGCCGAAATGCATACATATTTTATCAAAATGTTCAGCAATTCAATTCTGATTAATATAAAACGTGCTGCAATATTCGATTTTCATAACTGGATTATATGAACATTTAAAATATACCTATGACGTCATATCGCCGCACACGAAAATTACGATTGTTTTTCATTATCATGAAAATTTTCTTTTATGCGTTTTTATAAAAAATAATCATCGAAAGCAGACAATACTTTCGTGACGTGATAAAACAAATGTGTTTTGTCTGTTGCTAAAAATTCAATAACGTCACTCAACTTTTAAACTCGTAATATATCTTCAACGCATTGATTACTTAGCGAAAACAAGGCAAATTTGTGACAAAAAGACCCTGCGCGTAGTAATGCACTTTTCCTAAAAGTTTTGAAAGTCACCTACTGAAACTTTAGTTACACAAGGCGGCAACATAGGCTCATGTGTATGTAGTATAATCTTTTAAGGGGGCATATATCACCAAATCATAATCGATAGAGAGTTATATGAACGGTTTTAGTAGATCCGAAAAGAACACCACGAGTATTTTTAACGCCGTCAATTCAATTCGACGTTCAAAACTGCAATCATTATGTGGTGAGTTAAATATTTTGCTGTGAGACTTTTTACAGGACACTTAAAAATAATTTGATTTCGCAGAGAGTAAGTGTCGGGTGAGTTACATATTTTGAAAGGTCTTGGAAATGACTGCATGGTTTATGGGTCGTTAGAAATCACCAGGGATGAACTTCTGCTGGATGAGTAGGTGTCAGCAAGTAACGTCATTGTGACGTCGTTGACGTCGGACTTGCGGCGATATTCGTAAGTATGTCTCATGTAAATGGTCATATCACCAGAACTTTTATGTGCATTGTTGTGAAATTTGGTCATCATATTCAAATTAGACTGAAGTTACGGTGTGAAAAATTTCGTGGTTTTACTGACATTTTATACG
The DNA here is from genome assembly GCA_963678985.1 of Spisula subtruncata. Taxonomy (NCBI): domain Eukaryota; kingdom Metazoa; phylum Mollusca; class Bivalvia; order Venerida; family Mactridae; genus Spisula; species Spisula subtruncata. The sequence continues at coordinate 46,248,798 of OY787664.1, read as the reverse complement.
ATTTTATAGCATCAGTGACATTACTTTTGGATATACCCACGTATACCATATAGATAATGAATGTAGTACCGAATGTAATTGATATAAATCATTATACATACATGTGGAAGTAGCCTTTCTACCGGACTACATTATAGAACATGTCAAAACGAAGTTCAATGACTTTCGCAACCTTTGAACATTGAACTTTGAACGACTTTATAAGACCACACATATTTGAAATATGTATTTTTATGCAAATAGGACGTGTCGTCTTGACATTAGACCTAATTCCAGACTGTTTGACGGACATTCCGCATGAGCAATACACACGTTGCTTTGTGTCTTTTGTGGTATGACAGGCCGTGACTTAATTATGCCATCATTTGACATATCGTTTTTTAAATTTAAACAAGATGATTTTTATAATTTTGGCAATATATCGTTCACCTTTGTGCCATGACTCAGTGTCATGAATAACAACGATGTGACTCCTAAAAACATAAAATCGAACAGGAAAGGCTGAGTACAAAAGGTTCAAAGAAGAACATACAAGCAAATTGCAGACCACAAGTACATGCCGTATTATTTAAATCGACATTTAAACGAGCAAGAAACGATGACACTATTTGAACAGCAGCTACAAAGCCTACCACTCATATGGTAAAGTTTGTTTATTATAGTGTTACCCCTAATGAAGGGCCAGTCAATTCTGACTTATGAGACACTTATCTTTCATGCTTAATAGCACAGTACCTTCTCGTAACGCCGGACGCCTGGCAGAGATGGGCTTACGGTAGCCATTACTAGTAATTTAACAAGCGGGCGGCTGACCAACCAGTCTCATCAGTTCCAACCCGGCTTCCGCCGACATTCGAACATTCGACCTCCCGCTTCCTAGGCGGACGCCCTAACCATTCGGTCGCGGTATGTGTATTTGTGTCCAACTAAAAGTGGATGCAACACTTAATGTAAAAATAATTACTTAGAAAATGTTAACCCTGTACCTGCACTGGGATTTCTTAACGGCAACAAAGTGATTATCCATGTGTCATGGGTGTCCAAATACCCCCAATGAAGTGTGTGAGCATCACAGAAAATTGTATAACCAGACTGCTGTATGTTCGATTGTGATAATATAACTTCTGTATGCAGTTGCAGAGTTCAATATATTATTTGCATATATTTGATAAAATGATCATATCGTAGCAAACAGCAACAGGGTCAACCCCTCTTGTCATATTTCGGTGTTTTGATTTTTAATTTTAAATTGAGTTTAAGTAATTTTCCGAAAGTCTGCTATTAGGTGTAAGATTTTTTGCTTGAGACGATATACGATTGTTCAAATAGAGTTAACAACTGTGACGATAATCATTAAAGAACTACTGTTGTTATATTATTTATATGAACACTTGCCAAAATGAACCTGAAATTATATATAATAAAATGATACGACATAACATATTGGTAGCGGGTAATTTGAAAACAGAAAAAAACCATCGTAAATCATAAAGAAAATTGCTACAACAACGTGCACTGTTGTGGAACTATTATTTTTGCAAGTCGCCGCTTTTAATGAGACAACATAACATGATATACTAGTAGTCAATCTTTCGGTTTTAATACTGAAGTGCTTTTTTACAAAGAACCAGTATTATATAAATTTGAGAAGACAATCTGAACATGACACCGACTTATGTTCATATAATAACAACCTACGACCTGTGATGTTTTATGCCATGCTGTTTTACAAGGATCTATTGTTCTACGAGATACGTAATACATGCTCGCATAATAAATTTCATAATTAGAAGCACGCGAGATTAATTAAAAAGAACTAATCTTGAAGAAAAATGTAATAAAAATGGTATCCATATATATGTTGGCGAACAATCTGTCAGCACTAAAGATTGTTCTTATTCATCATTTGTATCAAGGTATGTTCAAGGATGATATAAACCACGGTGTATACCCGTATCGGCACCCTCTCTGTGCAAAACGCTGTATCGGCACCCTCTCTGTGCTGGCACCGGACTTTCTCTGTGCAAAACAATGATTTATGGGAACAAAATCGACACGAGAGGTACGAAAATCATTGTTTTTGCCAAAAATACAAATTTTTGCTTAAAAAGCGATAGCCAACGGAACAACCCAATGCTTAAACACTGTCCTCATGTTGTTCAACTTGTTATATCAGTTGCCATAAGTTCAGACTAAGATGGAATGTTGACCGAGGTAACTTGTTAGAATGAACACGGAGTTCTGTTTTGGACAGTTAAATGCGATTTTTCATCAATATACGAACTATCTCGCACCTAAGATGGAAAGTCCTTGAACCAATATGGCCTTTAAATACTTTTTATGTGGTTATTTCCATCAAATTACGTTAAAAACAGCTTACTTTCGGTTTAGTTGTGGCACCGGCACCCTCTCTGTTCTGGCACCGGCACCCTCTCTGTGCGTTGCAGCTTACTGGCACCGGCACCCTCTGTGCTCACAATAATAAAAGCGCTGATTAGCGCTGAAAGAACAGTCTGGTTCCCGTGGTCAGACAACTATATTTCAAATGACAAAGACTGTGACACACCCCCTGAGCGTGATAATGCATAATGGAAGAATCGAACATTATTAGTAGTTAAAGCCCTTGATAATCGCAGTATTCAATATAAACAAACACAAATTATGTATAAAGTAAGTTGTTGTGCTAACTACAATAAGCAAAATACGCGTTAACATAATATGTGTCAATTTCCATTACGGGATAAAATAATAGCATCTTCATATTTATAACTAAATCATGCGCGTTTTAGTAGAAACAGACGTATGCGAACAATAGTATTGCCTTAATGTACACCCATGTACAAATATGACATTCCCCACCTACGTTTTGTATGCAAAAAAATCAAATAATATTATATCAATTTTATTCGTTACTATTACTGCACTTAATGTATTTCATTAACTGTGTAGGATTTTTCATTTCTTTTTCAGCTCTTTGAAGCGTAAACGGAAATCAAACTTTTTGCTCCATCAAGCAAAACGACGCAGATAAGCAGTAAACCAGAACCATGTTCGGTCAACTGATCATTCTTGAACACCAAAAACACAGTCCACATACTCGGCAATGGTGATCAGTCCATACGTGCAACTAATCGAGCATGGACTCCAATGTCCTCAAATAAATGGTAGCATCTGTAACGATGTTCTACCTTTATATGTAACTGATCCTATGTGGACTACACTGACAAATATAATTCAGCTTATCCTGGAACTGCAAAGCTTAAATCTACACCTTCAAAATGCAAAAACGAAAATGTGCCAACGAAATAAAACACAACACTTATTGATGCTGAATCAATGGATGTTCTTCGAAAAGAAATGAGCGTAAAACTGCCAACCATACTGTCACATTTAGAAGCAACTGAAAAACATATTGATTCAGCCAGTTCTTTCGACGCGGATATATTTCCTATAAACAGCATACGTGTATCATGTTTGCTTCTGTTGGATTTTTAAAGAGGAACTCGCTGCATAATACTTTGCAGATGATTCATAAAATGGATATAATGAAGTTTTTGAAGACATTATACCGACTCTTTCAATGTAAAGCACTGCAGTTTATGAGTTGAGAGAAGTCACCTGAACCGAATATGACAAGACTCGGATTGATTTTGAAGGACTCAGTACCATATTATATAAACGTGCCAACTTCTGGTTATCAAAATGTGTTGTATATTCAATGTGTATTGTAAAGTATCACAATAAATCTTACTTTAATTAATGCATATATGTACATATAATAGCTAGTCTTTATCACTGCTGAGAGGGCGTGTGTTTATTGTTGAATTTATAGACATAACTTCAATAATAAATATTAAACACTCATTGAGTATCTTAATTTTCTACCGATAAAATAAGTCAAAATACGATATAGTTTAAACAATAGTTTTATATTATAGCGGAACAACAACAACGTTAACTTATCAATCTAGAACATGTAAACAAATTGTGTTTTAACAAGTGTTAATTTCACACGCATGTATAGCTGTTGAAATACAATATATCAAATTTAGATATATCTTTTGTTTTGGATTTTAATACATATTTCGTATGAAGTGTCGTTTATGTACATTTTTATCAAATATTGTTTTAGTTCTAAACATACTGAACGCCATGTCTTTGTGCCATTTTCTATTGGCTAATCAACTTGTAGGATACTATATTCTAAGTAAGTTCGAAGTTTTAATGAATACAAATGACTTGTTACGCTTGCACCGGTCGGTGCAATCATTACACATAATCTGACATATTCCTACAGTTTTATAATATAGCATCCTATTTTAATTGGCAAATACAATGTAGATTTACCCACTAACATCTGACACATCTAAAGGGACAACCTATAAAGTATGGTGTTTATTATATAACCACCACAAATAGATCTTTAGTACCATTGGTTGAAAATGTAGAACTGATTCGGTTGACAATCGTGAATATACTCGCACATGCTTTAAGGTACATAAACAAACAATGTTCAAATAATGTTATAATATTTCAAGATCATTTAAGTCACTTCTGTAGTTAAATCCCTTTCGACATGCATCACAGAAGAAGGCAAATGTAGACTTATGTGTATTATTTACATGTCGTGTCAGTCCGAGTTTTGAGCTACATGTATACCGAATCTGACATGTGTCACAGACATTTTAAATGTAAATACAGCTATGCATTGGTAAAGATTACTTTTCCGCATCACACATATGGCACTCCCATTGACGCATGTCTTTGCATATGTCTTTTTTAAGAACTTTTTCTACCAAATAATTTATCACAATATGTACATTTTAGTGCAGTTTTCACTCTCATTTCACCACTGACGACATTATTAACACTAATTTTAATTAAAAGTCCTCATGTGTGTTGTCGTTTGAAACAGTCCCATGGTATTGGGGACTAAATATTGGCGTCCATGATCGATTGGTCGCACATATGGAAAGATCACCGATGCTTTCATTTTACGTATGTGAACTGTGTTCTGGAGCCCAAGAATGATCAGTTGACCAAACAAGGGTCTGGTTTTCTGCTGATCTCCGTTGTTTTGCTTGATGGGTTTGGTTTCCATTTACGCTTCAGAGAGCTAAAAAAGAAATGAAAAATCCTATACAGTATAAGACAAATACGTTGAGGGCAGAAATAGTAACGAACAAAAATTGATATATTTGAAATATAGTTGTCTGACCACGGGAACCAGACTGTTCTTTCAGCGCTAATTAGCGCTTTTATTACTGTGAGCACAACGAGGGTGCCGGTGCCAGTAAGCTGCAACGCACAGAGAGGGTGCCGGTGCCAGAACAGAGAGGGTGCCGGTGCCACAACTAAACCGAAAGTAGGTTGTTTTTAACGTAATTTGATGAAAATAACCACATAAAAAGCATTAAAAGGCCAGATTAGTTCAATGACTTTCCATCTGAGGTGCGAGATATTTTTATATTGATTAAAAAATCGCATTTAACTGTCCAAAACAGAACTCCGTGTTCATTCTAACAAGTACCCTCGGTCAACATTCCATCTTAGTCTGAACTTATGGCAACTGATATAACAAATGGAACAAGATGAGGACAGTGTTTAAGCATTGGGTTGTTCCGTGAGCTATCGCTTTTTAAGCAAAAATTTGTATTTTTGGCAAAAACAATTATTTTCTTACCTCTCGTGTCGACTTTTGTCCTCTGAAATCATTGTTTTGCACAGAGAAAGTCCGGTGCCAGCACAGAGAGGGTGCCGATACAGCGTTTTGCACAGAGAGGGTGCCGATACGGGTATACACCGTGTAAACGTATATAAAGTATCAATGCCAAAATACAGGAATACATAATGTAAAAACATTTTAGACGAAGTTAGGCGAAAGTGTGGTATACTCAAGGCATCAATGTAGAATTCGTACTAAAAATCTTAGAAATAATTAGCGTATCGGCTTTACATGATAATCAAAGTTACTGATATGTATACCGATAGTTTAAAAGAATTAGTTAAAGAGCTTCTAAGACCAAATGTAATATCTGAACATGTCGTCGTACGTAGCTACACATTGTATGCATAGGCTGTTAAGACCTATAGTCCAGTCATTGAAGCTAAAAAATATGGTCAACCTCAAACAAATTGCAAAACAGAGTTTCTTTGCATTTTCATCATCTGCATACTTTATCAACTACAGACAAAACGTCAAATATGCGACTTCAGTGGGGGAAATACATAAACATTGACATGTTTAAGGTAACTTTTGGTAGTAATTTCAGCATTTTCCTAATTTCATATTACATGGAGAATTTTAAGTTCTAATAATTCCCGTGTAAGTCGTTAAATATTTACTAATTGCACTTTAAAGCTTATATTTTCTGAAAAATACAGCCTTCTTCTATCGAATACTAATAATGATTTTATCATCAGACAATTTACTATTCATGTATATATGCCAGTCTACGTGTTGGTATACTACCCATTTAAATGTCGACAAAATGACTCAAAATAGCACTTGGAAGAGGAAACAAAAGTATTATTCATTTCTTTAATATTAATCCAATTTGTTTAAAAATTACACATATCATGTGTTGTATACATGTTTGTCTATTGGAAAAGGATATTTGTGTTTGGACAGTATAGATAATGATAATATACATGCATCTATCGATTCGGGAGAAATAGCGATTGTTCTCTTTGTCTGTTCGTCCACATGACCTGGTTTTATGAAGATAAGGTAAAAAGGGCGCCTTCTAAAGATTTGTTCTATTATTTGGCCTAGTGACCTAGTTTTTAACTGTTAATCCAATTTCACACATGACCTTGATTTTTGTAAGATGATCATTGTGACTAAATTTCACAAGTGTAAGGTCGAAATTGCGTCCCCTGGTGACTATATCTTGTTTTTTCTATGTTTTGACCTAGTGACCTAGATTTTGGCTCCGGTTAACTCAAAATTTTATTTTGCCTAGATTAGCTTCCGATGATCATTACTGCCACGTTTCATAAAAAACCAGACCAAAATTGCGACCTCTAAGAACGATGTAAAAATAAGTTACTGATACAAGTCAAGATTTATTTACATCTTAAATGACAATTATCGCGTCGAAAACAAGTGACAATTCAATATATTTGCAAATATCTCAAAAAGTCCCACGGATATTCAATTAGGACATTTTGTTCATTGCTAAGGATAGTTTTACGCACCATATAAACACAGAACTGTTTGTTTTGCAATTAGTTTGAATAACTGGACTACTAAACAGCAAGTGGTAAGTAAATATACAGACAGTAGACACATAATCAAATTATTCAATGAGAAAAAGTCGTTAATCCGATGTTAATCAAAACAATATTGACGTGAAATTGTAAGTATCTATTTGCATAGCTATTAGATTAGTTTGCATTTAAATAAGAAGTCAAGAGGCATTAAACAGTGACATTCGACATGTTGACCGATTTTGTTATAAATATAAATCAGTGCATGGAAAGCACAACATATCCCTCCGTAATTACGTCATATATTCAAAATTTGACAAGGAAACAGCAATTGTCACATAAATAATAGGGCGCAAACAAATACATCAAGGAAGATTAATAGAAACAGATAAAGGCACATTGAACGCCAGCAGATATATATATATATCCACGTGTCACAAGTCAACAGTACATCATTTCAATTCATGCTTGCAACCGGAGCAACACTTTTATATAATCAGAAGTACAAATACCATTTAGAAAATATAGAAGCCAGTAGTATGTTGATTCATTTCGCGATTCATTCTCAGTTTTGAGAAGCGTTGAAGACACCAACAAACGAAGTTCTGAGATAATGATAGTTTTAAACCATGTGCACTTTATGTGAACCTGGTGACATGTCAATGACTTTATGTTTACTTCCTTTTAACGATCATTCAATGGTCGTTCCATTATGGTGTTTTTCCAATGTCAGAATGGTTTATCGATGTCTTTGAGTTTGAAAGAAGAGTCGTTTGTTGCTTACTTTGTCAAATACCTTGATACATTCTAAGACAGAAGTGTCTCTGTGTTTGGTTTAATTGTCCATTGCCAAGGTCATTGTATGGAAAGTAAAGGTTGGGTGTCGCTTGATCGTTTTTTAAAAAGCTTGGTGGAAATGAGTCAAATAGGGACATATACTCTTACATAAAATTGCTGAAGATGACATGTTTAGGAGTTAAAGGTTACTGAACTCAATGATGTAAAAACTAGGGACACGTCTGCCCCTTACCTATCAGATGATTGTATCTTAACATGGTCAATGACAATTGGAAATATTTGTGAAAACCATTTGACTTCGGTACCGTGTGTTGGGCTTAAATAGTACAACGTATAACGCTGCAAGTATGTGTGTGATGTTTAAGATGATGGCTTCATATTTGTTACAATAAACGTCGATTACTCTTCGCATTAAAATGTAAAGTCGAGTTCGTGACTCTTGCGGCATTAATGTATTTACACTGATAATTTATGACACAGAACTATTTATTTAATACACGCCAGTGTGTCAACATCACAGGTTGCCGAGTTTGCTACAGTCGTCCCAGGCAACACACTATCATAGCTAAAGGCAACTCAAATCTTAAGTGATATGTGCAAGCAAAGTTTAAATAGCTGATTGGCTCCTAATATGAACTTGAACTTTATTTATTGGCATATCTATTTGTTAATTGTCAGTCATTAATCACCGATATTACATAACTAAATATCATACAAATATGGAACGGAAGAATTATGTTTGTAGAGAAAATAAATTTTGACGTCTGACATTGCCAAATATATTTGTGTTAACCGAATATGGAAATGTATAAACACCCCGATGAAATATTAGAACGACATCTTATTGTCTTGTACATGATATTGTAATGTTATGTTTGGTGTTATGTTGTATTAGTTATGGAGATGTTGCTAATCCTTATTTCGACATTGCATAACTAATTTGGGCCACTTGTTTGCACTTTATAATGCTTTAAATGTACATCTGCTTGCCTTACGATGTTCGCAACAACATCAGAGTGGTGGCACGATGATATCTATATACTGTTCCTATTGCTGATGAATCGTACAGTATGTTTTACAACTTAGATATACGATTGCTTAGTTGAGACTTGGACATTTCATTTTTTCGGTAGGTTTAGTGTGGATAATGTGTCGTGTATGTGTGTTATGTGATGGTGTTTATGTTGTCTGTGATCTGCCTGTCCGATTTCCTAATATCTTTGTATTTGATATGTCATTAAGCGTCATTGGGTGATGATTTTGGAGCTCTGACATGTTTCGTTATCATTTGCATAAGCAAGATTGGTGACAATTTTCCAAAGTGGTGATGCTATCGTATCAGATATCTCATGAATTCTTGGCATTATTTTATCGCGAACTAATCTGACCGAAACAACATGCCAAGAGCATAATATGGAATATGGTTGAATTCAATTTATCTCTAGTGACTGCTTAAACATAACCATTTACTGTTTAACTCAATGGTGCTTACAATTAATATGGTAGTACTGCTCCCCCGAAATAACCATGGTGCAATATAGTGTGACACCATTCGTGTGAAGGTGACTATTACTAATGAATCGTAGATGCTGTTCTGCATCTAGTGCATCACAAAACATGCATTATTCAGTCATGAAAATGACATATGGAAATAATTATGACATCACGCCATGCATCAGTAGTAATTTGTCGATGTTAAATGTCTATACAATAAGTGTTGTCATAAGGTATGTGTTTCATCAACCGTTTTGTTGTGTTGCTAAATTTGGAGCAGCATTTAAGAAAATAATGAATGGTCGTTTGTATTATTAGGTAAACACCGTTTGTGACAAATTATGGCTGACATTACGATGACAGAAATAGAAATGCAGTTGGATAAACACTTAGCAGCAAAAACAAACCAAACAAAAACCCTAAAAGTCTCTCGATGCTGATGCATTGTGGTTGTATTTTGACATAAATAATTTCTTACAGTCCAGTTAGGATAAAAATCCAGTGACACAGTGGAACAATCCACTAGTATGGTGTAAAAACAACTATAAAAGCTTATACCAACAGTTTAGTACCAAACTAAACTCTACCTATTTAAGCAATGGCTTTAATCTTTTGGGTATACATTAACGATGACCTCACTGTCAGATTACCCTAGCTGGACTATACATATCGTCAATTTTCTGACATTACAAAATTCTATCATTGTTAGCATGACAAATAATGAATGTTTAACTGCTGAGACAGTCCTTATAAACTAGGGTTCGTTATACCATAACTGTTAAGATAGAAAATTAATTACTTCATTGATTATTGTATGGTCATGCGCTGTGTATCTGAAGACGATGTGATAAGTTGGATGCTAACAGCGAACATGGCAGCTGCCTAGATGTTCAGCAGTAAAAATTGACAATGACATTTCCTTTTATAATATCCTCTCGATGTCTATACCATACACTAGCCTTCAAAAGTTCCTTCACACACTTTAAATTATATGATTTACTTCGATTTATTAACACCACTGTAAAATATATCAAGTTTAGTGCTGTTTAATACATGTAATGACAAAATACTAAGCAAATAAGAAATGAAAAGAACAATCATTTTCAAAGGTTTAGAAAGAAAATTATGAGAAATAACGTCTTAATCCATAAACCCATGAAAAATCAGTTAACTGACTCTCAAGTGTGTGAGCAATCAATAATGTGTGTATCATTAACTGGATTCAACTTTGTCACTTACCACAATTGTCAGTTGTGTGTACCTCCTAAAACCATCATTCCATGAAAGTTCATGAAAAATTGCTTAATTGAACTGCCCGCTGCCAGAATCCTAACACTGAAGCACAAATGCAATGTCAAACTGTACATTTTCAATCAAATTTAAGTCTGTCGACTTTGGTTTCCTGATTTGTAAACTCATTTTGCATGGGTGTTTGGATAATATCGTTTTCCTCATAATTAAAAACCATTGAAAATGATTATTTTTATTATCATTATATTTGCTTTATATTATGTAATTATTTAAGAGCAAGAAAATATGTATACTTCACATAGGCGTTTATCAATCGAAGTAAATCATATAATGTGTAGAGTGTGAAGGAACTTTTGGAGGCTAGTGTATAATATACGAATATAATTAATACAAGTTATCATAGAAGTTGTTTTTCTATCAAACTACATAAAACAAGATGTCAAAACGAAGGTCAATGATCTTCGTTACATTTGAACTTTACGACTTTATAAGCCACACATATGTACGAAATCGACATAATAAGGACTTGAAATGATCCCATCTTCATGATAATCGGAAGTGTCGTTATGACATAAGATCTCACAATGGACAGTTTGACGAACAATTCAGAATAAGCAATGAATGATGCGTTACTTTATGTCTTTATGGTATGACAGGCTGTGACTTACTAATACCACCATTTAACTGATCGTTTTTAAGTTTAAACAAGATGATTATAATTTTGGCACTTGATCGTGCACCTCAGTACCATGACCCAGTGTCAGGAATAATAACGATGTGACATCTTAAAATATAAATGCTATCTTAAATATTGGCCCGTGTCTTTTAGTTAAATTTCATGGGAGGTTAGACTCGAAATAACTATCACCAAACTGATACATTATCCTGGGTTGGCATCAGTAAAATTTCAATTGCTCGAGAAAGGATGACAATTTGTTATTTATACGAATGCCATCAAGTGTAAAATGTACAGAGAAATATCACACTAAAATAATATGTGTTAAGATAAAAATATGTAAATTGGACCGCCAGACGATCAATGCCCCACACGTATACGCGTTTTCCGTTCACATAAATCAACGTTATTATCAATTTGTCAAAAAATATGTTAACTGATTATTTAATATTTTAAGAGGTATTTCCACCTCCGATGAAACTTCCGTATTTCAACCTGGTGTCACTTACGATCGTAATAGAACTTCACAGTATGTACTTTGTAACATTAAATGCATTTATTATTGATGAGGTCAGTCGGATCAAAATAATGAAATAAACCATGTTCGGTTGTTAGTTTATAGTAATCGTAAACCCAATGTAGTTATAATCATTTATGTGTAACATTAGTTTAACTGAACCGAAGCAACTACTGTAAACTTATTGGAACGTTTATGAGGTACGCATACCATTTGTAGGATATAAGAGTGCTTCTGTACATGGGGTACAGGCAAAGGTGAAGAAGAAACATTACAAACGACGATATCCTTTCCGTTACCATACCGTACTAATTCGTATTCAACAGTTGACTGAGTGTCAAAAAACGTCGAAAAACAGGGACGTGATCAAGGTAGTTCACGAGGATTCAGGACCACTGCTACCATAGAAGGCACTTTTGATTTTTACAGCAACCTTGGGCAATTATTGTTATGATTGTATGTCCACTTTATAGTAACACAGAAAACTAATAAAAATATATGGATCATTGCCTTTTTGTAACTGTATTCTTATTAGAGATGGGACCGAATATTCGAATATTCGAATATTCGAAAATTGAACGAATATTCGAATCCAATTTCAATATTCGAATATTCGTAAAAAATAAAGAAAAAATGTCAATTTCACCAAATATTGATACATGTAAATTCCAATTATTTTCGTATGCTTAATAACAACATAATTTGTAATATAGCGTATAATCAAGTCCCTAATTGACCCTTTTATGACATGTTCATCGATATATTAACTGTATACTCTGAATAAACATTATGACACTTCTCCAAAATACTTCCGTAAAACGATTGCATTTTAGACACCCGAAACGCTTGCATTTCGTCTGTATTCAAGCGTCGTAATAACACGGAGTTTGCAGGCTAAATTAATTACCTGACAAATGTGTGGGACTCTTTTGATTTGGGGGTTTCATCCACTGTGTGATTAGCTGTTTGCATAGATGAATAAAGTTGTAGTTGTTAGTAAAAGTGTCAACACATTGTCCGCGGTAACAGTGTGAAACATCCATCGGATGATGACAACTTTTTTTCAAAACTGCGTAGTCGTACACATTTTCACAATCTTCATTAGAAATAACAAAACAATGAAACTCATTAAAACTTTATTCACACGTCCCTGAAGCCCGAAAGGTAAAGCAATACGACGATTTATAGATCAAAAACATGTTTATTACTTTCAAATCAGGTTGAATGTATATCAATAGTTCAAAAAGAAATATTAAGCTAACGAATATCGTAGCTTTGCATAAGAGCGAAAATGGAACTTTTGTTCAATCGGGAAGTGAAAAAATGAATGAAATTTTTGACATCGATGAATTTCGAATATTCGAATATTGATTTTGGTATTCGGTCCCATCTCTAATTCCTATTGTACATGTTCTGATGCAATTTTGCTATTAACTACATTGCACATTGCCGGTGCATTTTTGCATCACGTATCCTTTCTGATGGACTGTGCTTCTGTCCCTAGTTTCATAGTTTTTGGTAAAAGCTATTTATTTAATACTATGGTGTTGGTTTTATATTCTAGCTCCAAAACCGTTTATAGTGGATATTTTTAGTCTAACGCTTCCAATGTGAAGTTAGGCATCGTTTGGTCGCTAGGGTCACCGTTATGGCATATGTTGTTTAATAACATATAACTAGAAATATGTTATGTTTCCCCCTCCCTCCCTTTAACTGGTGTGGCTTGCCTGGTTTACCGGGGGAGAAACTATTTTAATAAGGTAACTGAGCTGTTATGCCTCATTTGGTCGCTAGCGTATGTTTTAGAATTACATATACTAGTAGCTAAATTACGTTATGTTTATCATCTCCCTCCCTTTTTCAACTTGTGGGTTGCCTGGTATGGTGGGGGTAACTATTATACTTAGGTCACTGTACACGGTGTTCGTAAACTAGGTCACGTCGCAGTTAGTCCTCGTTTGGTAGCTTGGGTCCCCAGTTTAACATATATTTGTGAAACTATGTCATATTTTTGCGGCGAGGACTTTTAATTCTTTGGGTTGTGAGTGGGCAGTGCTCTGTGTCGTTATGATGTGATGTTACTGTTCTTTACTCAGCTGGTTAAGTTGAGTGCTGCCTTCCCTGTCCGATTTCCTCATTTCTTTTTAGAAAAATAATCCACTTCATACCCTTTGCTGATCTATACGACATTCTGTTGTACGTCGTAATTCAGGTGCGTTTTAGTAATCGGTTTGTGTCCTAACACAATCGTAAGGACATAGGCGTTCGGTGTCTTGATTCGTCTACATGACCCCTGCCATCGGTCAGTCACCTACATATGTGTAGGTTTCAAGTACTTAAAAAGGCAATACAACATTGCCTTATTTGCCCTTTGGGGGGAACGTTTTGTCGATTTGGCAAGGTGATTGACCCTTTGCATCGGTTTCAAATTTTAATTTGATGACAAACTGTCAATCTATTCCAATCAATTTAGTTTACCTATCTGAATTCTAAATATGCCAGGCTATGACAAGTAGAGCAAAACGCAAGTGTTCCTTTCCAAGTTATAACTTAACAGATTGATTTTTAATTACATTGAGATTGAATGATGAATTTCGGAATATGTTTGACAAGAACGTGTATTACTGAACGACATGCTATAAATACAATGATTAATGTTTGTATGTAGGTTCATTGTTCTTCGAAAAATGTGATTATGTGGATTCGGAACTTGATTATTGTTGGAGTACAAACGTGGATGGGAAATTACTTTCGTCGTAGCACTACAGCATGTTGCTCTACTAGTATATTGTCATGATCAATGTAGCCCAGTCCGTCAGGGAAATGAAATAGATACCTCGGGTATATTGAAGGCTCAAGAACAATTCATTTACATTTCGTGCCTGGTCCGTTTTCCCGATGGTTAATGATAAATGATTTATTGTGTTTTAAGTCACGTGGTACTTCAATCGCTTGTTCAAACTAAATAATTCAGGAAATGTGTGGGTGTTTCCATTTCCATGCTGGGTACCATTCTGTAAGTCATTTTGATCAACGAGTCTATAAATTTATACAGTTTACAAAAAATCGGGAACATTAATTTAACTATCCACCAATAACTATTGTTTAAATTGAAATAATAAGCGTTATGAGTTTACGCTAGTAGAGTGATTTAGGCCTTGCTATACAGCTTCATTTCCAGCAATGATAAATACGAACGCTTTTGAGCATTTTGTTATTACAGCACCCCAAAAGCGTTACCCGAATAGAAGTTGATGCAAATATAAATCATATCACACCACACTTATAATGACTTGATATACCACTGACTAGTAATTATGTACGGGGACTTAAGGTGTAGTGCCAAACTGTGTATCCTTTTCAATAATTGTTTTCTTTCTTTTGCATTTGAACTTTTTAAACATGCTCGTTTGTCAAATGCCATAAACACGTTTACATATGCCCGGTTGTGACTGAAATAAAAGTATTGCTGTTTCCGTTCGTTGTTTAGTTTTACATATAAGTTCGTTCTAAGTCCGTTCCAAGACAAGTTGTAATGAATGTTTGCATTAATTTATTAATACGTACCATATCGTTTCTGACGTACATAATTAAACTTAATTAGCAAATACATTAACAATTATTGGTGGTTTAATGCAAAGTTCCAAATCAGCGTTTTCATTCGTCAACATTCAGAATAATGCATATATCATATTGCAAAATTATACAGTTCGTCACCTGCTAAACATGCGACGTGAGTTGGAACATGCCACATTGTATATACGTACATGTTTGTTCATGGTTAAAACTTTCATCGGTGTAGATCTAGGTGAACGTCAATTTTTTAAATCCAAGAAAGCGCTTGTTCTGCGAGTCTCCAGCATGTACCAGTTTTGTAGATGTAGAGCCGTCATCTACAACTGCAGGCGCCCTGCGATATGAGAAGGGGTTCGTATCGGGAGGTATCTGTGTGCAAGAAAATAGATGTATCATAAGTCAAATTGGCTGGTCCTTTGAAAAGGCAGAAAACAAAGAAGAAAAGCTGACAATGTACATTAATTCTTCATTAACATTACGTTCTCAGAAAACAGTGAATGTACAGTTATTGATTGTATTTGTCTCACAGCCACTCAAGTTTCACAACTGGTGTTTTTGGTGGTTAAAGTCACAAATAATCACTGAATGTCAATATCAAACAGTGCTGCTGTTTTATTCCCGACCTTTCCAGAAATAATGACAAGGTTACTGGCCGTATATTCTATCAGACCACTCTTTGTTACATTGTTTTATAGAAGAAAAACTAGACACTGTGTCATTTTGAAGTTATCGAGAATTTGACATGTGTTTTCTTCCTGGAGCGTTCTTACTGAAACACAGACGCATGCATTTTGTGTTTCAGTTTTTGAAATATATTGAAATAATGATCAGCGGTCAAAGAGCAGACATAAAAACATGCCCCATATCCGATTCTGGAGAACGAATCATATTAATATCGAGTGTTCCACCTACTACATCCAAAGGCGGGTATAGACTTTGCTAATAAGTACTGTGTTTACAGATTTCTAAGGTACATGTAAATATGTACGAGTACTTGTATTTTATAACAATAATGAACAGACCCACAATTTAATTTAAAAAAGCGTATAAATCATAATCTGATTAATGTCTAAGAGTTTTGTAATCCGCTTTAATGTCGTTATAACGACCATAGACGAAGTTTTATTGCAAAAGGAAACATAATGCAAGGGAAAAATTTGAATTGTCTATTTAAAGGTACACTCATGTTTTTTGTTTGTGGCCTACATGCACTTGCATGGAAGTTAGAAATTGTTAGAAAATGTAATTTCTCTTTTCTTTTAACATATGTACAAAAAATGTGTCCTGCAACTAGGTTAGTGTTATAACATCTTAAGAACCATGTTTGTCATTCCCGGTTGTTATTGGCGACCATAATAAATTTAATGAGTTACGTAATATTGTAGAACTGGGAAGTTTAATAAATAAAAAATAAATATTTTTTACAGAGATGAAATCTCTTGTACACTTGATGAAAACTTACGCCAGATTACGTCACGTTATTTGTCAACCAACACTTTGTATGTAATTCTCATTTTTTGCAAACTCATAACTCTTGAACCTTAAGTAAGTAGGCTTCAAATATACGGCAGTACATGTCTTAGAAACGTCATATATCGTGATAGCAGTGTCCGATTATGCGCATAATACAGACCCGTACGACAATGACCGATCCACTTAAATCATACAATGTTAAGTATAATTGTTTGTTGTCAGTCGAATGTAAAAATGTAAAATATTTGGGACGAAAATTTGCTGATGTTTGGAACTTGAGCACAATGCCAACATAGGCTACTTTAGGAGGTTATGAAAGATACACCAGCCTACGGACATTAAAATATCATGTTTTATCAATTACTCATTGCAATGAAATTTGTACAACTTTGACATGATTTGACATTGGTATGAAAAATATGATTTGTATTGTCTGAATCGAAAGCAATTAGTTTGCTGTTGTTTATATGTCACCATTTAAAAGACATGCACAATGTATTAGACAATGCCATCTTGAAATGATCTAATAACTAGATAACTACTGGCGTTTCTACAAATGGTATATATATTAAAAATATATCTTTGTAATTAATAATGACAATGTTTCGTTAAAGCAATTGCTGGATGTTTTGGCATAGTTGATTGGTTTCGGATCTATTTACTGTTATATTTCAAAATAAAAACTTTAAGATGCTCCTAACCATGTACACCTGATTTCGTTCTACTCTTTATTAATATTAAAACACATAATGTTGAGACCATCACACTATCCATTTGCTCATGACATTTGCTTTAATACATTTGGCATATGTTCGTGATAGATCCACCGCCTACTACAAGTTGGGTGTGGCATGTCCTCATTCTTATAATCAGAAACACCACATTTGCTCTTCCAATGAGAGAGTAATGCTATCTTATCAAGTGGATTGGTACAGATGACAGTCTGAAATATTGATGCGCTAGTTCCTCTAACAAACAGCGTTTCGATATGTTTGATTTTTCATTCAGCCAGGAATTCTTATTTGCAAACTGACGGACGTTTGGATTATAGCATTGGGGTCAAGCTGTTGAATATATATTCAAATTATTTTAAACAATAGCAAAAATACACCAATCAGTGTGTTGCTTATGTACGTACTAACAAATTTCTTCACTTTCATTTATTAAAGACAAAGTTATGTAATTAAATCAATAAACACGTGCTTCAATCGCCTCCTACAGGGGTGTAATTAACATACTACTAGTAACTCGTTAAAAAATGTCCAGGCTTGACACTTTTTATGTAGAATTTTGTTGGTAATCCGTATGTATTTGAAATTACTGTTGTACAGATAACGTTTGGTTTTTTGACTGTATTTGGTTGATCATTCAGAGTGTATGAAGTATTGATGTTCATAATCATGGTGTTTTAAAGGCTTGTCTGTTATGAAGACAAGGTAATCTCGCGTTTGTTGTCTTTCACGTATATGAACGTAACGGTTTGATAATTCAGCCTGATTATCAAAAGAGTCAATGAAGTTAATGTACTAACAATGGTCCCCCGTATACCCTTTTTGGATCACTGTTGTTTTCTGTATTAAGCCAAACACTATTCGAAATAGTATAGTCGACATAATGTTTCCTTGTCTCATTCCAGAGTGGATGCCAAATGGTTAAGAAATTTCATACTACAGAAGGTACTTCTTGTAGGTTACCAAATACATATTTTACTTTGCGTCAAAATCATCAAAATCTTAAAGAATATACATTACATATCGTCGGTCGGCTGCCAAAACATCGTATCTCATTTTTTCAAGATTTTCAAGATTTTCGGGAGAAGGAAAAAACAGTTTTTTTATATTTCTTGAGATACAACATTTTGACCCATATTTTGCATCAGAATATGAAATACGACATTTTGAATAATTAAATTTTATTGTAATTATGTATTATATTGCCAATAAATTTCAGGTTTAGTCGAAATAATTCATATACATTTAAATACCGTTGTAAGAGTTGATGAATGAGTATTTTTCTTGGCTTTTAAGTATTTGTATTGGTATTATATCATTTGTGTTTAGAGTGAGATACCACGTTTTGACCTGGGCTCCACAAACCAATCAGAGAGTTACGATATTTCATCACATGACAGAATATCGGGTAACAATTGGCTCTCAGATACGATGTTTCGAGACAAGGAGGGAGACAGGTTTGTGAATATCTTGAAGTCAAAAAGCCATTTTCCTCAAAAATAGAGTTACGAGGTTTTGGCAGCCGACCGACGATATATTATGTTTATTGTCATTTCCAAATGGCCATTTTGTAACATTAATTAGTCACAAGGGAAACTTATGTCATTACCAGTAACACTTCTGTTTTGTTGGTGATATTGCTCCGGATTGATAGTAAAGGAGGCTACCAAATGTAAAACATAACTCATATGTTCCATAATTTATATTATATTAAATTACGTAATGAGCGACAACTAACAAATAAATATGTCAATAAATAAAGTTCAAGATCACATCATGAACCAATCAACTAATGTCTATTTATAGCAAAATCGTTTAACATGTCGAATGTTTAATGCCTCTCGATTTCTTATTTAGAATGCAAACTCCTATAAAAAATGTCAATAACAATTGTCATGTCAAGTGTCGTTGATGCGGCACATTTATGTCCGCAATGTCACATTTGACACATTCCCGTAGGCTGAACATACAAAATACATCAAACTCATCTATCATACCTATCTATTCTGTAGCGGAATATTTTGTTCAAATATGTTTAGAAAACCGTCAAAATGATACACGCACGTCACAAAATTAATTTGTTTGAGAAACATACGAGTAACGACTTTTCCCCTTTAAAAAATTAAATAATAAGGCTACATGTATACTACTTTCTTTCGGTGTGTTAACTTGCTACCAGTTTGCTGGTATTAACTGCCAATTCGTACAATATGTACATTCTTAGGTCCACATGTTCAGAAATTGAATGTGGATTGAGTAGCTCTTTACCTTTAAGTCTTTAAAACTACCGGTATATGAATCCTGTAATTCCTTGGTCCTACTGGGATTGTTTGAGTAGCGGATGTACTCCCGAAGGGTTCCACTGGTTTAGGGGAAGCTTCGGTGAAAAAATTAGAAAAAATGTGATAGCCCTGTTCCCAATGCATTCCGAAGCTAATTAATTTAAATCGGGAGTAAATCGGCGACCCCAAATAAAAGCTCAGTGAGACCAAGGCATACTCTTGATTCTCTTGATGCCTTAAGGATAACACACTTTCGCTTAACTTCGTCTAAAACTTTTTGCATTATGTATTATGAATTGAAGAGAGACGTAACCTATTAGCCTTGAACCTACCGTGATACAAACGATGAATAAGGACAATCTTTAGTGCTGACAGAGTTTCGCCAACATATAAATGGATACCATGTTTTATTGCATTTATCTTCTATATAAGTTCTTTTTAATTAATCTCGCGTGCTTCTAATTATGAAATTTATTATGAGAGCATGTATTGCGTATCTTGTAGAACAATAGAATCCTTGTTAAACAACCTGGCATAAAACCTCACAGGTTGTACGTTGTTATTATATGAACATAAGTCCGTGTCTTGTTCAGATTGTCTTCTCAAATTTATATAATACTGGTTCTTTGTGAAAAAGCACTTCAGTATTAAAACCGAAAGATTGACTACTAGTATATCATGTTATGTTGTCTCATTAAAAGCGGCACCTTCCAAAAATAACTATACCACAGTAGCACACATTGTTGCATTAAGTTTCGTTCTTTTTACGATGTTTTTCAATTTTCAAATTACACGCTATTTAGAATTTACTCCAATTTATTATGCTTGAAACTTTTTATTACATATAATTTAAGTTTCATTTTAACAAGTGGTCATATAAGTTACATAACAACAGTATTTTATTATAAATAGTTATTGTCACTGTTGTTAATATAATTGCAGTTGCAGGGTTAAAATGTTCTTATGACTTATATTTACATATAATGTATTATTGAATCCACTTTTAGTGGGACAAATTAACACATATTAGTAGTAGACTTTGAAGTCGCGGTTCAAAATAGTACAGTAACTATTGTTTCTTTTCTTGCTCATTTAAATAATATGGCATGTTTTTGTGGTCTGTGATTTGTTTTGTATTAATTAAAGGAAAAAAGTCGTTAATCGGATTTGAATAAAACATTCTAATTTTTTGTGTATGAATCCTTCTAGGAGTTTTCTAAAAGCATTTGAACAAAATATTCCCTTTACAGAATGAATATGGATAATAGATGAGTTTGATACATTGTGTATGTGGATATACAGGGATGTGTCAACGATGACATCGAGAATATAAATGTGCCTCATCAAGATGTACATCAAACAAACACAATACTAATTGCGACGATATTATTCCATTACATGTTACTGTACATACGTTTAGCATATATTTTACATTTGTTTGCATTTTAACATGTTGACCGATTAAAGTTATAAATAGACATCTGTACATCGAAGGTACACCATATCTCTCCGTATTGTAATTACATCCTACCTACAGAATATGACAGGGAAGAAGCCAATTGATACAGTTACAATAGGACACAAACACAAACTCGTACATCAGAAAGAAAATAAGAACATACATATATATCAATCTGGATATCACGTGTAAACTCAATTCCATTTAATTCATGCTTGCAATCGGAGCAATATCACCAACAAAACAGAAGTGTTACTGGTATTCAGAAATATACGACGCAACATCATACTGATAATACTGTCGTTTCGTGAGTCAGATATTGGTTAAATGTCGAAGACACAAGCATACGAAAAGCTTACTTAATGCTTATTTGACACCTTTTGGAACCAACTGCAATTGGTGGCATGGCAATGTCAAATACAGTATCCAACATTCGCTATCAGTTAATATTTGATGGGTTAACCTTTGCTAACTTGTTTTGAAAATCATACAATAGTAGTTCCAAGTCAATTGTTATGAGTATCAGGATGATTTTATCGCATCTGTTCGGTTTAGAAAGGCCGACTTTATCAAATGCCTTGTCAAAGGCAATGCCATTAATGGTAAGCATACTCACGTATGTCAGATATAGCCTAATCGTTTATTTCGCAGCCGTGTTGGAAAGAAGTAAGACTGGCTTTTGCGTAATATAAATCAAACTTATTGATTTTGTCTACAATTTTATGTAGTTTGTCGTTTCCCTGTTTCTTAAGACAGGCGCACATTAGCTGTTTTCCATTCATATCGAATCTTACATTGTTCTTTATAAGTTTGAAAACATCCATCGTTTGAGCTTATACGATATATCGTTTAAGATAAAGCGAAGCTTGCATGTGATGTTTAAGAGGATGGCTAAACGGTTGTTACGATGAACGGCGAGTACACTTATTATGACAATATTAAGCCAACATCGTGACTCGCGAGGCATTAGTGTATTTACACTGATCATTAATGACGCAGAAATATTTGTTTATTTAACGTCAGTGTGCCACAACCACATGTTGATGCGTTTAGTGCAGCCGTTCTAAGCACCCGACTATCACAGTGTAAGACAAATAAAATCATACGAAACATGTTCAAGCAAAGTTTGCATAGCCGAACCGCGTTTGTAACCGGGACGCTGATAGGCTCTCAATATGGTCTTGAACTATATTCATTGGCGAACTTATTTGTCACTTGTCGCTCATTTGTCATTAGACTGACAGTATAAAATATAATGCAAATATGGAACGTATGAATTAAGTTTAATATTGGGCGACTTCATCTAATATCAATCCAAGTGTTCTCACGGCGGACGAACATTTCATTCAAAGTGGCATGACATAATTTTCTATTGTGATTAATATATGTTTACAATAAGCCACAATAACATTTTATGTACATTCGTTTAGTTTTAGATGACCGTTTTGGCACACACTCTGTCATCTTTTTTTAGGTATTGTACCGGAAGCACCTTTTTGAGAATGACAAGAATGACATCTTTGAATGTTACAATATGTCGTCAATACGATTTCTTAAAGTCATTGAGTGGATACAAAGAAAAGCCAAACAAACCGGACTTAAAAGACGGGGTTTACAGTGCCAGTAATTTAGGAGATTGTGACTTTGCTAATGATCTAGTTGAACTGATAGTTAACCAACCTAAAGGAAAAACAGCAAATATTGTCTTGTATTTAAAAGATACAAACATTAACATTAATTTAAAACACCGATACTTAGACAATAAATGAACATCTCGAGCATATTCTTATCATTGTAAATCCCTTGAAAGAAGGTGAAGTAGACTAAGTAATATTGGCAATAGTACAGGAAAGTACATAAAAGCTAAAATATATTCAACAGTTGCACAAATTCAGGAGATCAACCAAATGTAGTCTTCACATCAGTTATGATTAGTCCAATGATAATCAGCTTTCTTCGGTGTTCGAAGAAAAACATTTTCGTGGCATTAAGTATGATATCTTCCTTGAGTACCAGGATCGTTTCGCACCATTTTACACTTATATGTCTTGATGTGAAGCATTTCCGTATACACATAAATGTGTCAAGGCTAACTGCATTTTTTAATTTACGAGGTACTAGTAGCGTGTTTATAACACCCTTGTAAATTTATTCATTGACGTACTTAGTGTTAGTTGTCGCTCATTAAATACTGGCTTTACGTTATTAAATATAGTAAAATATGGAAGGTATTCATTATGTTTAATATTGGGCGGTTTCCTTTACTATCACTCCGAGTGTTCTTACAAAGAAAATTTCATTCAAAGTCGCATGACAGAATTTTCACTTGTGATTAATAAACGTTTAGAATTACCTAAAATATGCACATTGTTAAGTTCTTGATGATTTTGACGCACATTCTGCCATCTTTTTAGGTATCATAACGGGAGCACCTTTGTGAGAATGACATCTTTGACGTCAACTCCAGAGTCAGAAAATGTTACATTATGTCGTCTTTAACAAGATTAGCTTGTCTGCAAAGCAGGCAAGTCTTAACATTAATACAAAATACCAACACTATGATAATCACTACACCATCTGAATGTCAGCGTGTGATTGCAAGTGACACTCGAAAGTTTGTTGCGAATTTTCGAAACAGTCGTTTACCAAAAATTAATTCTGACCTAACAAATTTATCAATAAACAAAAAATGTTACTCTATTAAAGAATATCACAGCGGAACTATAAAAACAGAAATAAAACATTAGATGATAGCACCTACGATGTGAATAGCACCAACAGAATTCCCAAAATAGCTCTACAATGGACATCAAAATGAAATACCAAAGAAGCATGAAAAAACCAGTAAAAGCAGAACTTGTGGACATGGCATATTCATGTTGCCTATCCAAATATTAGAACATAGTACAGGTCAGAAAAATGAAGATAACTTGTTGTAGCCTTATGTCCCACCGTGATTGAGGAGGATATATAGAATAATTTGTTAGTGTTGTGGATGAGTTAGTTTATCTGGCAAGGCGGAGGAATGTATCGGATGAGCCATAGGCGAATCCGATAATTCCTGCAGCCGAGCCGGATCAACTTTTACTCACTCAAAGGCACTAACCTATTGTTTTATTTATCCGGTCACTACATTTGCTTAAATAAGGGATAAAACTCGGAACCACTTAGTTATCTTTTAATCATATCCGCATAACGTCAAGTTCGTTCACTAACGTCACGATAAAACGTGGGGAGCGGTGGCCTAGAGGTAGGGCGCGCGCTTCGGGATCGAGAGGTCCCGGGTTCGATCCTCCTCTGGACCACTGGTTAATTTCTCTGAGCAAGACCCACAGCTCCACTCCACCATGGTGTAAAATGGTACCTGTGAGGGCAGTGTCTATTCCTGGGCGCCGCAGATCGATGTTGGCTGCCACACCACATGAGAGAAATAGTCTCCCCAGGGGACACGAGTGTAGGTTTCCGTATGTAGCCCAATGGCCTGGGGAAGTTGAAGTGTCAAAGGGTGCTTGAGTGGCATAACAGCTGTAAAGAGCCCTAGAAAATTGGTAACTTTTCTTTTTTTAAAACAACAACGTCGGACAACTTGATAACGCCATGTACATACAGGTAAGTCGTAGAAAAAATCATCGATCAATTCGAAGCAATTTCTTAAATATAATATATACAAAAATTCAAACAGATATTTGCAAAGATAAATAACAAAATTTAATGAATTTATCATGATTCTGCCTTTCTGTCTTCTCACAATCAAATGGCTAGAATTAAAGAAATGTTGAAGCAAACTGGTACCTAATTACCTATACAGTATACAAGTTACCAATGGGTGAAAATCTTTATTCATGTTACTTAGCAACCGTAGAAAGATTATTTAATACCAATGATTGAACATTTGAGTTGACATTGAATAACATGGATATTAAACAAGTCAAAACTTGGTAGCATTATGTTTTTAGAAAATTTCAGATAGCATGAAGTCTGTTATTTCCAGAATAAACTTGAATTATTGTTTTCATGTAAAAATACAGTTGTGAATATCAACATTGTCTAGTTGTAACAGAAAATGACCACTTCTTGATCGCTGTCCTGATCACATTTTACATATATTGTACCACACTGGGAGAATCTGAATGCCACTATTTGACACCAACATTCCAAGATAGGCCAGATTGAGTAGGTCCAGTCATCTGTATAAATACAGCAACAGTCCCATTTAGTCCTGAAATTAAAAAAAGTATCATGAGACATGTGTGAATTTATTACAGTTAAATTGTATTCGGCAAGTAAACATGGAAAACTATTATTCATGGTTTTTAAAAAAGTAATAAAACAATCTAAGCCATTCATGATAATAACCTTTTTTCTTCCACATATCAAGCAGTTATACTTTTAGGCTTTGCATAACAACATTTCATGTTTGATTTTTACCATGACTTTATTGAAACCATTGCTGTTTGGCCTTAACCTGCCTAATATTTTTACATTCAGTAAGGTATGTAAGTATATACTTTTATTATTACTTGTGTGCAGATAAAATTTACAACCTGTGCATATTTCTTTTTGAGTCAAGGCAAAGGATTCCATCTAGTGATGAGCCATTGACACACTACTTTTTGACCTTTTCTTCCCACTTTACTAACTATTATCAGTCAAACAATTCATCACAGCCAAAAGGGACATTATCAAGTACCAAGTACCATTTGTAGAAACGTCAGTATGAGACAGACAGAGTAAAAAAATTAAGTCGTCACAATGGTACAAAGTTCATTGAAAAGAGCTCAAAATAAAAAAGTATTGTTGACAACGAATTAACTTGTAGTATCGTCTATGTAAGCATCATAAAACCGTAACATCAGCAAGTTTCAGACCTAACTATTGTTACATAAACTGTGAGAAAATTGTTAGTCATTATTTAAGTGCATCGGACATTGTCACCTGTTTACGCAATAGTCTGTATTATGCACATAATCGGACAGTGCTATCACGATGTCTGACGTTTCTAAGACATGTACTGTTGTATATTTGAAGGCTACTTACTAAAGGTTTAAGAGTTATGACTTTGCAAAAAATGAGAACTACATACAAAGCGTTGGTTGACAAATAACGTGACGTAATCTGACGTAAGTTGTCATCAAGTGTACAAGAAGCTTCATCTCTGTAAATTATTGTTATTTTTTTATTTATGAAACTTTCCAGTTCTGCAATATTACGTAACTCATTAAATTTATTATGGACGCCACTAACAACCGGAAATGACAAACATGGTCCTTATGATGGCATAACACTTACCTACTTATAGGACACGGTGTTTGTACATATCGTCGCTTCCACTATAATATGCCGGACCTACAAAACACCAACTTTTCAGTAGAAGCAAAAAACTGTTTTTCGCGAAATATCTATATTTTTAATAACGCTTATTAACATGTATACATATTGAAACATTCTAAAAACAAGCTTTAATGTCAAATTGACTACACACTTGATATTAAATGAGAGATTAACAAATATGTTAGTTCGGTGTTTTATAATACGAACTTTTACACAAGACATGTTAAAATTAACCCGAAGCTACATCTTTAAATTGTAGTTCCGGACTTTTATACACCGTTTCATATGGTTTTAAAGTGTTATAAAATGCCGGACATGCATATTTTTTGCAGCTCCGGTCTTTAATAATTAAAATTAAGGTTAAAATACTGACCAATGAAGATCCGGTATTTTATAAAAGCGCCAAAAAGACTGTTTCTGATTGGCTTACGGGCCTGGTTATTATATGGAACGACGCGAAAAAGCATGTAGATGAAAATAAAAATGAAATAAAAAAAATCATAAAAATGTAGGTCCGGGATATTATAGTGGAAGCGACGATATGTACAAAGTAAAGAGAAATGACAATGTCTTACTTCCTGGGAAGTGCATGTAGTTAACGCTCTAGCCTCAAACAAAACAATGCGAGCATCTTTAAATAGGCAATTAAATGTTTCCCTGCAAAATATGTTTCCTTTTTCAATAAAACTTCGTCTATGGTCATTATAACGACATTTATGCGAACTGCGAAACTCGTAGGCATTAATCAGATACTGATATTTAAACGCTTTTAGAAATGAAAATGTGGATTTGTGCACTCTTTTTATAAAAACACAAAAAGTACATGTACTGATAGCCATAAATATTATAAGCAAAGGTTATACCCGTCTTGATGAGTAATAGTTGGGAAAACTTGATATGATTGTGATTCTATATGACGATCTAAATGAATACATGTATTATGATACGAGATAAAGATCGCATTAATTATGTAATTACCAAGATTCGGTTGCTTGATGTTTGCAGAAGACATTTATTTACTGACTGAAGTGTTATTTCCACAGCGTTCCATGCCTAGTTACAAAACTTTGCTTTTGATTGTCACACGGTTTTTCTTTTTTTCTAAAGCAACTGAACTTCTTCCCGCATTGGGACAGTTTCATGCCGTTTTACAGCAGTTTGATTTCTTTTAACACACAATACTTGACAATGGGGTTTCTCAAGGAACGGACACGGGAGCATGTTTCTTTGTCTACACTTTGACCACTTAGCTTTATTTAATGTGTATAAAAAAGTTTATGTCTCTATGCTTCAGTAAGAACAATCCAGGAAGACAAAACATGTCAAATTCTGAATAACTTTAAAATGACAGACTTCAGTTTTTTCTTCTATAAAACATTTTAACAAAGAGTGGTCTGATAAAATATACGGCCAGTTACCTAGTCATGATTTCCGGAAACGTCGGAAATAAAGCCACAGCCCTGTTAGGTGTTGATATTCAGGTATTTATTTGTGACTTTTACCACAAAACACACCAGATTTGAAGATTGCCTGGCTGTGAGACAAGTACAATAACAGTGCATAAAGTTAAGTCATTTACTGAGAACTAGTTCAAATGAAGACTCAATATACATTGTCAACTTGTCTTCTTTTTTGGTTCCACTTTTTTAAGTATTTCATTTTTTGCTCTACTGTTGTGTACTGCCTCCCCTGTCCGTGATTTTAAATTGGTCGCTTACACATTCCTTAAAAATGTTTAAATAGTTATTTGCGAAACTTTGATTCAAGTTCACAAAAGTAGCCTTATTTTTCTCACATAAGTCGAATCTTTTTCTACGACATGTCTTTGAAACAGGTCCCTAGCTGGTAGGCATTTGATAATCTTTTGTTAAATGATGGTGACGCACAGAAGGGGAAAGTTTAACCATCTGTACATACTGGTAACAAACAGAACAAGCGCTTTCCAGAATGTGTAAAGTTGACCTTCTTGAGCAGATGCAAACTATAACAGATGCAAAACAAAACGTACACTAAGTGGCATGTTCCTACTCACGTCGCATGTTTAGCAGGTGACAAACTGTATAATTAAATTACGTAATATGATATTCGCATTATTCTGAATAATGACAAATGAAAACGCTGACTTAAAACTTTGTATTAAAACACTAATTATTATTAATGCATTTGGTAATTAAGTTCAATTATGTAAGTCCGAAACGAAATAGTTCGTATTAACGCAAACAGTCCTCGAAACTTGTCTTAGAAGGGACTTAAATGCAAAACTAAACAACCAACGGAAACAGTTTCAGTCAAAACCGGAGATATGTAAACGTGTTTATTGCATTTGACAAACGCGCATGTTCAAACAGTTCAAATGCAATTCAAAAGAAAACAATTATGACGTTAGTCACCGCACCTTAAGTCCCCGTACATAATTTTGAGAGTGACATTATAACCATATCATCCCATTAATGGTTAGTTTGATGTAAAATTTCGTCTACTAGTATTCATGCAGCTGTTATAGCAAAATTTCCATGCAGACGCTGACTCCTAAAGCTGATAATTCAACTAAAACAATCATTATTGAAATATAGTGATATTGCAGTGATAATTTCGGAAAGTTAAATTAATGCGCCCGATATATTTTTGTAAACTGTAAACAATTTGAGACTAGTGACAACTCGTAAATCATTACATACGTAAAAGCAAATGACTTACACAATGTTACCTTACGTGGAAATGGAAATGGAAACGGAAACACGCACACGTTAATTATTTGAACTTAGGGATTGATATACCGTGTGATCTTAGAACACAGTATTTCATTTATCATTAATCATTGAAAAAAAAACGTACCAGTCGTCACGAAATAATGACGTACATGAATTGTACATACTTTACCCTTCAATATACCAGAGGTATCCATTCCCCCTGACGAACTGGACTGCATTGATTATGACAATATAGGTGAAAAGACGGTTGTCTTACGACGAAGTAGTTTTTCAGACACGTTTTTTCCGAATCCAAAAAAAATCATATTTTTCTTTAAGACCTTCGAAACTTCATACAAACATTAATCAATGTATTGACAGCATGTCGTAAGGTAATTCATGTTCTTGTCAAACATATTCCGAAATCCATCTTTCAACCTGAATGTAATTAAAAAGCATTATACTCCGTCATGCCCACTGACTCTATTCATAAAGTGTACATTATTTCTGTTAATGTACACTTTTGTGAGACTTCTTCTCAAAATGATTGGTCAATTTAAGCTTCAAACTATTTCAGATTTGCATAACCACATACACAGTTAAATAAATGTCTCTGCTGATTGCCTGAAGACTAAAAATTGTAAAAACACACAATGAGGGATTAACACGACTGTGCTACTGTAAACTAATCATATTTGCAGCATTACATTTTAATTAGTGTCTCATGTGAAACTTAATAATAAAACAAAGAAATGAAGCGTTAAATTTTGTATATTATATTTTTTAGTCTTGGCTTAACTAAATACTAAAACAAAATAATCACAATTTATCTACACCTCAACAATAATAGGGCATTGGCTAATCCTTTAATATTGCTGTCGACTAAGTTAAGAGCAAAATCCATCAAAATTGAATGATTTTACGTTATTGGTTATCAGGAGGAATACAGCAAACCTAGAAACAATGTATAAAAAAATAATATACATTGTGCAACCGACAAGAATCCTGAATTATTATTATACAATGATCGAAAGCAGTTATAACTTTCTACTTGTTTTCATGAGCACAAGTGATGCCACTTAGAATCACTCAAATACAACATTATATTGTAGTTAGTAATCATCAAATTATGTAGCCCTATGAAAATGAATGTTTAAATTAGAACATGAGTCAATTCATTACGGCGCTATTATAGACCCTTTCAATTAAGCGATAATCGTATGTACAGAGTTACCTCCCGTAAACCGGATGTGACGTCAAACGAGGGCTCTACAAATTAATGACACTATAAACGCAGTAGCGAAGAGATTATTTAATCGCTTTTTTCGTTAATTGCATGTTTTGTAGCTGTTGTTTTTTCAATAAATAAAGATGTTTATAATGTACTAACAATGTATGTATAATATGTTACATGTTATGGATGTGGAGGAAACATGTGATTTTTCGGATTTTTTTCTATCAACAATGGTCAATTATCGGGCGTTAATTTCCAAAAAGATCTGTAGTTGTATTAATTTTGTTTTGTAATTCGGTTGATTGTCATGCACATTTCGTACATTAAATTGAGCGTTAGTGCTTAGATACAGTGTATATTTGCACTTTGATGAGTGTATATTTTGCCGGGAATATAAAGCGCAAGTATTTTCACCTGGTTCTTTCAATACTACATCATTACCGCCATTAGACCTAGTTAACTCTGGATCATTGCAATGTCTCATTTCTTTTTACCCATACAATTCACAAGTTATGTGTTGTTTATTATGGATTGTAATGAAACAAAGACATAATTATTTAGGCCTTTGAATACACGTATATTAGAGCCACAACGATTTATTGGAATGTCCTATCTGGTTACATACGTGCCATTTCGGGCAAATTCGGCTTAAAAAGCTGTATAAATGACGATTATGATAGCAGTTGATTGTTATAAATTAATATAAAAAATACATTATTTATATACAACTGCTCTTCAAACTTACATCACAATTAACAATATTTTGTTTTTAATATAAGAATTGTAAATATTAATTCACAAAAAGTGACCTGAACTGCAATTCGAGTGATGGGAAAAACATAACAAATTAAAGTGAGACAGATACTTAAGAAGTTAAGGTGCTAAAACCCTAATGCATAAATAAAATCTTGTCAGATGATGAGGTGCTAAAACCCTAACGCATAAATAAATTCTAGGTGCTGTATAATTATATAATGATTTACAATAAACAGCATAGATCCCCTAATATCAAGATAAGCCACCAAGACCATACACTAAATTAGTTTCACAGCAGGGTACTTATATACAACCAATCAGTACTATGTTGTCACCATCTGTCATCTTAATATACATGTACAGTATATTGATCAGTGTTTTACCTTAAATGATTGACATTGATTGACACTTTTAAATCAACGTTTGGGTTACTTTTATAAAAAAGTATAAATTATGTTTATCCAAACCACGGAGGTCTCTCTAATTCCGTGTCCGAACAAAAAGTGTAAATTAATGGACATGCACCTGTATGACTTGTGCTACAATGCTCATTTTGATGTTTCAAATATAATTTATTGCAATATTTTTACACGTAGACACCATTTAAAATGAATAAAGCACTTTTCTCATTTACTTGTATATGAATTTCAAATGAACAAAGGTTTCATGATGGAAGAGTAAGATTTGAAACAGACTACATTGTATTGCCAAACAATTTAGTTTTACCTACATACAACAAAATTTTACATAGAATTGATTCTGATTTTAAGTTATTCGTCGTGTGAACTTTTCCGGTGATTCCTTACTTTCTTTGATTGTAGTAAACAACACATCAATGTACTCGTGTTAACACTAAACAAGTAAGCACATGCGGACATGTAAAATCATGCCGCCCGGATTTTAGTACAAACTATATCTAGAAAGAAATTTCTTCCTGTGTAAGTTAACGTTTTAATTTCTGGCTGGATAGTCGTACTTTTGAAATGATAAAGCTAATATTCTATACTTTTATGATGTGTGATGAATTATTAAAATACAAAATTTCTTTATGCTAGTATAAAATGTAAGTCAGGTTTCAATGATTGGATTGTGCGCGCGTGATGCATGGTATTTAGGTTCGAAAAGCATGGCTCTCCTTTTAAAACTTTAATAATATCTTTTAATGATATAATTGTTGGAAAGCTTAGTCTACACAGTTCTTAAAACTGCAAATAATAAACATTTTGAGCAAGTTAAATGCCAATTGTTGAGTATTGAATTCAGTTCTTTATTTTTACATTTTCTTGCCCTTGAAATTTTTGTTCCGAAAACATGGCTTTTTATGTTTTATTATTGAAAATACATTAACAAAAGTTACATTATTAAAAAGTCTATACGATCTTGTTTTCGTAAGTGTTCATCTTTTAAAAATCGACAGAGTAAAACGTGATTTACAGCGGTTTAAAGTTGACACGTTTTTTATTTCTTTTACACGCTAACGGTAATCGGCTCGTGTATTCGCTTTGAGCCCTCGTTTGACGTCATCAAAGGGAGACAATTTAGTAACGGTCTTAATTGAAAGGGTGTATAATACAAACATTTTTTTAATATCTATAAAATAAAACACACTGTCTTAACATCAACTGAGAAGTTTTAGATATATATAAGAATCGGCTAACATGATCCTGTTTGAAAATAAACATTAATTTTATAAATATTTCCATGACAATCTTCAATTTTTTTTTGAATGAAGACAAATAATATGCTATATACCTTTGTGCATCAAGCCTTAATCCATGAATGTGGAAAATAATTGCTTGTGTAATCTTAGCTTTTATATGTTGTATTAATAGTTTCTTGATTTTTACTCAATCTATATGACAGTTAATCCCTCAGATGTGTTAGGCCAAGGTTATTATCTTACATAGAGTCAAATTTTCTAAAATTCAATATGTGTTCTGCTCATGCATTGTGCCAGAATTGATTGTGCCAATCATTGTCTCTCTGGAAATCATTTACTTTTTGCCGGAGTATAAGTAAGATAAAGTACAATTTTTTGATCAAAAGTGTCCTCTTACAACCGTTATAGGATAGTTTTGTAAGGACGAACAACAAATTATCCTCGGCTTCGCCTCGGACAATTTCTTGTTAGTCCTTACAAAATTATCCTATAACGGTTGTAAGAGGACACTTTTGATCAAAAACTAGTACTGTATATATTACATAACTTTGAAATGGAATTCAATAACACCTACGTTTTACTATAACTATCATAGCCTGGTATATTCAGAATTTAGATTGGTACACTAAATTGACAGGAATTGATTGTTAATAGTTTCTTACAAACCGATACAGGGAGACAATCGACATGTCCAACCTACTGTTGGTTGGCGGAACGTTTCTCTAATATAGGACAAAGAATACGTAACGTGATTATAACGTAAGGGACAGGGGAAAACTTTTTCCAACGACATTTTGTCTCCTTTTAGGTTCTTGAAACGCCCACCAAAGCACAATGTGAATTATAGTTGATTTATATTAGGAGAGGAGCTAGTCATCACCGTTAACAAGTAGTGAAATACGCCTTGAAAACAGTTTACATATATTAACAAACCCCTGACTGGCATATCTCAGTGGCAATTTAGACAAAAAGAGACCAAATTGCTCTGTGCTTACGATTGGGTCAGAACACAAACAAACATGCTGTCGAAAATGACTATAGCATATCCGAAACACGACGTACAACAACAGTATATTTTAAAATGTAAACTATCATCAAAGTGTATTTAAAGTGAATTCTATTTCCAAGCCTAATTGTTTAAAAAGAGCTTTATGTTGACTTTAATACCTTAGTAAGGTTTGGTGCATAGTATGCAACGGGTTCAAATGCGATGAAACATCCCGCATAACAATATAACGCCGCAGATGGGAACGCATAATGGTATGGAAACTATGTCAGCATATAATTTAGTAGAGTCAGGAATTAAATTAAAATTCAGTCAACTTAAAATTGCAATATTTACAGGCTTGCCTAAATATCATACCAAAGCGTTCGTTCTACTTCATCAGGGAAGACAATCCGTCACGTCAAAACGACTAATTTGACGTTTCATTGTATCACATCACGACAGAGTCTTTCCATGGATCGTGGATCCTTACAATAACTAAATTTAATGCAATTTGAAGAATTCTTATCATAAATTAGTCTCGAAAAATTATATTCGAGTATATCTTCAAAATATCATAATATAAGCATGTCCTTAACATGTTTATTCGTACAATTTGTGCCAGTGATAAATATCATGTAGACACAAAAATAGACAAGATAAATATGTAAATACGAGAATGAGATGCTTTCGGCGAGATAACACGAGAAAAACAACAGCAAGGTGCTATTACGTGCCAATCAAATGTCGTTTCATACCAGAACTAACTGTTCCAACTAAGAGAGTCACTAGAGCATGTACGTGGATGAATCAAAAAGTTCGTAGAAAAATATCATAACTCACAAACCACAGCTTCAAATGCTCTCAAATTTTTATATAACATGATCATTAGTATAACAAAACTATTTGTCAAATGTCATTGAATTAGTCAAAACTACATGATTTTTATATTGAAACGCACACGTGCTGTATCAGCATACCGGAGCACGTCAGCGTCATTTGATGAACGACGTCAAACTTACGCCACGTTTGTCAATACTTACGTTTGGGTTTTGACTCATTTTCGCTTCTCGAAGTGGCTAATATGTAGGTATTTTTGGATAACCATCATGACCATAGTGTCCCCATTTTCAATTCAATATAACATGCGCTGTCCCATAAGATTAATCTAAGCGTTTTGCTATGGCCGCTATTATATAGCGCTGGTCCTCTTCGACGACGTTGAGAACCAACGTCACCAATAGTGTGTGTATTTTATTCGGTTGTCAACTTCTAGTATCTTACACGAAAGCACTAATTCCACTTATAAATCGATGTCTATTTATATCAGGATATATACGTACACGTTTCAAACCATGTATTGTTTCTGATGCCGTACGTATATTCCAGTTTCACGCAGATTTTGATAGCAGCCCGTCGTTCCGTAAATTCCGGTATACCCGTTTTACGTAGGTATTTCTATATAGTGCGATTATGCAAATGTCGATTGAAACATTATTTATCGGAGATGACGTCTGAAATTTTAACAGACTTTATAAATGATATCATGCAATCAGACATAACATTTTGACGGTTTTTGGAGGTCCTACAATTGAGATATTTTAGAAAAATTAATAAAATGTTGTTCAAATTATGAGTGTGCTCCGGTATACCTAATTGCCTTTGTTTAAGATATAAATATTTTTAAAAAGGTTATCATCAAATCGCTATAAATATGTGTATGTAAAGAAAATACCAATGTATTCATTCAGCATAAATATGACGACAATAACTCTGAAAATAAAACAGTTATGGCAAAATTATACGAACTTTTTTATTCACCCACGTACTTAGGTCATGTAGAAGTTCATCTTTGATATGAGGATTTGTTTCCGCTTTCATTTTGATTGGACGAAACTGAAATGAAAATGTTTCGAAAAAATCCTTTTTTGCATATAATTTCACACAAACATTTATGATAATTGTAAG
Source organism: Spisula subtruncata (assembly GCA_963678985.1). Classification (NCBI taxonomy): domain Eukaryota; kingdom Metazoa; phylum Mollusca; class Bivalvia; order Venerida; family Mactridae; genus Spisula; species Spisula subtruncata. The sequence continues at coordinate 46,212,705 of OY787664.1, read as the reverse complement.
AAAAGCGTCCTTACGGACTCATTAAAAACAAATTAGAAAATCGGTCAGTGAATGTAGCACTCGACTGAACCAGCCGAGTACACAACAACAGTAATACCACAACACAACTGCCTGGAGCAATGCTTACAAAAAGCAACGTAAACATTGTTAGTAATTCAGTACATAGGGGACTATAAAGTCATACTTCAAGTGCACATGAAGTATCGACAAATGCTATTTTAAGGACTTCAATATAATATGACCAAACTATGAACTTAAATGTATTCATTATTTTTTACAAACAAAAGCAGAACAAAATATTGTCTTAATAACACGAATTGATTAAACGTAAACTTATTTTAAATCAATAAAATGAATTAATCTATAAATCATCTTTACATGTAGGAGAACACTTACTCATGTTCACGGTATGTAATATAATTACTTTTATGTGTTACTCATTAACTACTATTCCCTTTGCCTGGAAAATTGATTGTTCTTACCATTCATTTTATGTTACATAGATCTAATAGGGATGTTCAAACAGTAGGTGGAAAATTCTCTTGATGATGCGACCGATACTTCTCACATATGTCATGAGGACTTTAAATTACGCACCGTAAGCATCAAGCATGTGAAAATGACTGTTTATGCTTTCTGATTAATTGCTTTGAAAAGTGTGTGAAAATGTGAAACATAAAATGGTCATAATATTAGGATAATGTATTTGCATCGTTTGTAAGAGTAAAGAATTAAGTAAACAATAATTGCGATATGAGTTGTGCTTTCTTGAAACATCCCTCGTATATAAAATGACACAAATGTTCAACCTGCTGCATAAAGAATAACACATTCTTTGAAAATGAAACCGTTTGATCTTTTGATTAGTCCACAATTTTAATTTGATGCTGAATCGTTTATGATGCGACATCGCCTTTTGTAATCCGATTTTGGAACGTTGCATTGGAATAAAATCATTTTAAAATGCAGCACAAACTTCTCAGACGAGCACACTTCAAAATAAAATGGTTTTAATATGTACACGCGCCAGTGCCTGGTACGAATGATGCGCTTTAATATTATTCAGTTTTACCTAGTTGTACTGAGGAGAGAGTGTGTGTTGTGTTGTGTGTGTTGTTTATTGTTTATTTTTACAAAAAGGACACTTTAAAGAAAAAAGGGTTACTCTTGTTTCCCAATCATTCATCATTTGTACGTTGTAATACCCTTGAAACATGGACAAAACCCAGCAGCTCAATTACTGTTTTTACATCCACTTATAATCTAATTAGACTTTCAGGGAGTTATTTGTAGCTGTACTGAGCTGTGTAGTACATGTATTTAGGGAAAGAAGAAGACGATCAAATCACATAACTAGTATTCAGACACTGCTTATAGCAGTTATTAAATAATTATGTTATGGTATGTTGGTCCATAGCCGAGTCATACCCAAGACGGAATACAAATGGAAGCAATTAAAGGGAAATATGTCATCTGTCTCTCAAAGTCTCGTGAAGCTCGGTTCCATCACAAATGATGTGTCGAGAGTGACTTACATAAGTTGTAAAAACCTCAATTGCAAGAACTTGCTTCACAATCGACCTAAAGTAGGTTCGTATGATATATCATGTTTTATTTTAAGTTATAGTACGTATCTACAGCGTCAATGAAACGGTTCTATTCAATTAATAGCTCTTATAGTGCGTTAGCGACTAAGCTGGACCCCCATAAACCTTAAATATCTTAAAAACTACAATGCCTATTTGAACAAAAATGGGTAATGTCTTCGTAAAACACCCTTACCAACTCTGATAAAATAAAACAGAATTTTTAGTTCACTGAAAAGTGTACTTTGCATAGACGCCTAATGCAAACTTTTAAGTCTAAAACAGGGTAAATACGTATGGGTGATAGAAGTGATCGGAACAGCAAAGATCAACAATTTGGTCCAGTATAACTGTACATTAAGTCACACACCAGTGACTGTTAAAAATATATAATGAGGCCCATCTTAGCCTGTATAACTGGAGCAACTTTGTAGAAATATTTGCAAGAAAGAACATTGTATATAATGTTTGTACAAATGATCATTACAATCAGAAGATGGGCCTCAACTATATACACATTGATGACCAGACAAATTTTGGTCAAAGTTATACGATAATTCCGTTATAGTTGTTACACAATACAATAGCATTATTCTAACTAGCTGATCGTAATAGATTACTTTACTCCCTGGCTATTTGTTGATAAAAAATACCAAAATAATACATAAGACCCAATGGGGAAAACATTAATTAGACATAAAAAAATCTGCAATTTAAACACAGAGTTGGTAAAGGTAATTTAGTGATCTATGCCAAATTTCAATAAAATTGCATAATTACTTTTAAAGATATTTAAGGTTTATGGGGGTCCAGCTTAGTCGCTAACGCACTATATCATATTTCAAGAACTATGTGACAATGGAATGTGTCAATAAACGGTGTTTATATGATTATTAAGATCAAGTCGATAGCAACACTTGTGGTTATTTCAGATCAGAAGATAAGGTTAGCATTGGTAGAATTGCTCACTACACATATAGTGACTTGTTTGACATGCACTCTTTCGTTGGTTGCATACAACTAGCATAAGTTAAGCTACCAATTTTCTAGGGCTCTTTTCAGCTGTTAAACCGCTGAAGCACCCTTTGACATTTTAACTTCTCCTTAGGCTACATACGGAAACCTACGTTCACGTCTGACTGGGGAGACTATTTCTCTCCTGTCGGTGTGGCAACCAACATCGATCAGCGGCGCCCAGGAATAGCGCTGCCCTCACAGGTACCAAATTACACCTTGGCAGAGTGGAATATGTGGCTTATTCCTGCTCAGAGAAATTAACTAGTGGTCCAGACTGGGGTTGAACTTGGGACATCTCGATCCCGAAGCGCGCGTCCTATCTCTAGGCCACCGCTCCCATATCATGTTACTGTATACAACACGGCGCTAGATGGTGCGCTGGTGTCATTTTGTGGCTAGGTTACTGAATTAAAACGGTAACAAAAACTATTGTTCTATTATGTGCAGTCATATAATCTCAAAGATTCATAACAATCCGACGATTTTCGTTTTATGTGAACAACATCGACAGCCACCTTACACCATCGAATTCGGATCGTTTAAAAATATTATGACGAGTTATATGACCTCACAATGTCAGCTAAACAGATACCGAGAAAATGATATAAATATTTCTGTAACGAGCCAAAACAAGTCTTCAAAATATTAGGTTTTGGTCAACACGCTTGAATGGCTTTATCCCATTATTATCTTTAAGTGGTTCTTTGTAATATAACGCCGACAGCGATAAATTATTATTCGGATATATTCGGATATGATATTTTACCGTTATGTGATCAGGCATAATTCCACATTCTATTCACGAAATTTATTTACATAAACCATGTTGTATTTTAGCTTTTTTTGCCAGCAAAGTGAGAATGCGAAAAGTGTAAATACGATAAGTTGTTACGAGAAAGCGAAAATAAGCTACCTTAGGATAACACTCAATACTCAATTGAAGTAGGGACCTGTCGGGAATCGTAAAGCTCCCCGGACACATTATAAAGTTGATGGCACTGACGGGATCGTGTATAGTTGGCGTATATGTTTGGTATGGACAATTTGTGTTACAGACGACCGCCACTTTTATCATCAAATGACTATTGGCATATTGACTTTGTGGGCATTTACTGTCGATACAACAAGAACACTAAACGATACTTAACACAATACAATATATCAATGATGCAGACAATACGGACGTTATGTTACACTGATAAAACAACGAAAGGACGATGTTGAAAGGTCGGTATTGTTTCGTGTTTTCACAATTGAACTTTCGTCGGTTCGTACTGTTACCTTCTCATAATAGTATTGTTCGTGTTTTCACCATTGAACATTCACGTCACACTGGTATATTTCTCTTGGCAATGGAGAATTACTATACTTCGTTTCGAATAAACACATTGCTACGAGTATTCATAATATTGTTTGACCAAGTGACATTATGGCCTAAACAAAATCTTATTTTAGCGATACATGTTCTTTTTTGTCAGCGTACCAAAATGTATTTGAAGAAGTTTCCATAACCAATATGGTTTTATTTTGGACTGCTAACCCTGTGCGCACCAAACCCAATTCTTTCTCACACGGGCTTTGAACTAGCCATGTGTCGTGACCGAGTTAGGAGTATTGCATGAATGCAGTGAGTATATGAAGTTCATGTAACTATCTAAAACATGTTTGTTCGGTTATAGTGTTTATATAGACTTTACCACGAAGAAGAATTATTGTAACAATATTAAATTAATCACTTTATGCCTGAACGTGTTATGTCAATTTCCAATATAATGAGCAGAAACTGTATACACTACCACACATGCTGTACGCTGTTTGCACATGGCAGAGAAATCGAAAATAGTTGAAATGGAAATGATATAGCAAATTTTATAAGAGGTATTACATAACATATTGGTATTTGAACAAGTGCTTTTATGTCAGTGCTCTATTTCGTTGCTAAGCAAATTTAGAAGACAATTGATACAGCACAGCAATGCGACACCATCGTAATTCTGGATAGATAATGTTTTTAAATTTATCTATTTCTTCTTTCAAACTTTATACTTTATTAGGGCATTTGTTGTTGCAACCTTTCGGCCAATATATGTTTTAATGAGCGAGATTGATGGTACAGTTAGTATAGAAAACTTGCCATTCATAATTAGGATCCGAATGAGAATCTCTGGTTGGGAGGGTTATGTTTTTTAATGTTGCTAATGTAAGATAGGCGCGTTGCTAATAGAAGAACTATCTATCTTACATTAGCAACATCTTACTTACATGAGCAACCGTACGTGAATTTATTTCGATCTTGAAGGGTCTATTTTTACTTCTACTACGTCTGCATAGTTCAAAAACGTGGTCTTTAGCTAACAAGAAGAACAAAAATAGGTTCTTTACTATTTAAGACCCGTTTTCTAAGGCAGAGCATAACAGTGTAGGCATATGCTTTATGTACGACGTTATGTTATCGATTGTTTTGAATGCGGACGTGCGGCAAATGCCACGTTATAGTGACGTCACGTTGACGCCGCGAACGCTCGATAATGTAAAAACTCCAATTTTCTCGAATAAGGTTGAAGAAAAATTATCCATCATGAGACAGTCTATGCAGGATAAGGAAATCTCACCCTCGGGGTCGGAATTTTAACCAGGCAATTCGGCAAGTCTCGTCCCTTGTTAAATCCGACCCCTCGGGTGAGATATCCTTATCCTACATAGAAGCTCATGGTTGATCCTTATATTCTTCTATCAAAGACAGATCCTTAGGACATACACAGAACACGTTTAGGTTTGCAAAGAACTTGCTGTCATGCTTCAACAAATTTGCTTTTTTGAAAATTTATTTGTGTCTAACCTCAATTGGAATTGTAATATGATCATAATGCAATGCCTATTTTATCCGACAAAAGAAATTGAAAACAAAAAACGTTTTTGAAAAAAATAGTACTATTTCACTCTATTACCTTTAATCATTGACTGGTTACAGCATATAACTCACAAACGTGCTTCCAATCCCCAATTACAGAAACCAAACCAGCACCATGATTGTCATTACATGTCCAAATAATACATCAAACACTCCCTAGCGACAAATTGGTTCTAGTTTAAGGGAAATTAAAATCTTACAACAAGCATACCAAACCATAATTGATATCAAGTGCAGACAAAAGAAAATACAATTGTGCAGCAAATCAAAATCAACAGGCATATCGTATAACGATATTATTGTTAATGAAGATTCTCATTGTGTAGTTGATTTGGAAGAAATGCCAGTGTAGTTGACAAATGATGGTATTAACATAAAAGAGGAAACAAGATCAAGGATAATAACATTTATATAATGACTGAAAATAAAACAACTACATTGTTCAACATAACAATATTTCACATTAAATGTTCATTTACATGAAAAATGATTTCACAATCAGTACACACATCTTTAGAATTACACAAAACATAACTAATATCGAATACTAGTAAGCCAATGTCAATGAGCATAAAAATAAAGGACTTCTATCCTACCTTTTGAAAAGCATAGGAACATAAATTGTTTCCTTCTGATTTCTTTGAGAGGATACATGTTGTATATCTGTAGTTGTCATTAGCAAATGGATAGACTGGTGGTCTCAAAATATTTGACCACATTATGACTTTTAATATGCATAAGCGTAAACGTGTTGAACGTTTTTAGATGTATTATGAACCCAAGTATTTGGGTTTTTTTTAAAGCCAGCTTTAAAAGCCAACTAATCTACTTGCAGGACACGGTTTTTGTACATCTGTACAAAGTAAAGAGAAATGACAAATGTCTTACTTCCAGGGAAGTGCATTTAGTTAACGCTCTAGCCTCAAGCAGAAAAATGCGAGCATCTTTAAATTGACAATTAAAATGTTTCCCTGCAAAATAAGTTTCCCTTTGCAATAAAACTTCGTCTATGGTCGTATAACGAATTTAAAGCGAACTGCGGAACTCGTTGACATTAATCAGATTTTGCTATGTATACGCTTTTTGAAATGAAAATGTGGGTTTGTGCACTCTTTTTATAAAAACACAAAAAGTACATGTACTGATAGCCATAAATATTATAAGCAAAGGTTATACCCGTCTTGATGAGTAATGGGTGGGAAAACTTGATATGATTGTGATTCTATATGACGATCCAAATGAATACATGTATTATGATACGAGATAAAGATCGCATTAATTATGTAATTACCAAGATTCGGTTGCTTGATGTTTGCAGAAGACATTTATTTACTGACTGAAATGTTGTTTCCACGGCGCTTCATGCCTAGTTACAAAACTTTGCTTTTGATTGTCACATAGTTTTTCTTTGTTCTAAAGCAACTGAACTCCTCCCTGCATTAGGACAGTTTCATGCCGTTTTACAACCTTTTGATTTATTGTATCACACAATACTTGACAATGAACGGACACGGGAGCAGGTTTCTTTGTCTACATTTTGACCACTGAGCATTATTTAATGTGTATAAAAAGCGAAACACAATAACAGCATGTGTCTCTATGCTTCAGTAAGAACAATCCAGGAAGACAACACATGTCAAATTCTGAATAACTTCAAAATGACAGACATCATTTTTTTCCTTTTATAAAACTTTGTAACAAAGAGTGGTCTGATAAAATATACGGCCAGCTACATTGTCATGATTTCCGGAAACGTCGGAAATAAAGCCACAGCAATGTTTATTATTGGCATTGAAATACTTATGTGTGACTTTAAACTCAAAAACACCAGCTGTTAAGATTGTGTGGCTGTGAGAGAAGAACAGTATCAGTGCATATAGTTAACACATTTTCTGAGGACTAATTCAAATGAAGACTCAATATGTACTTTGTCAACTTTGTTTTGTTCCCCTTTTTATGTATGCCATTCTCTGCTGTTGTGTACTGTCTCCCCTGTCCGATTTGTGATTATAGTTTTCACGGGTTTATTTCCATGGGTACTAGTAAGTCAAAGGAAACATCTAAAGGTCTAGAATAACTTATTGGTATATAGCAAAAGGTGAGTGATTTTAGTCTGCTTGTTTATATACTCATTAAACAAAACTAACAATAGTTATCTGTGATAATTCAAGTTCACATAACAATGCTTAAATGTAAATACAGTCTTCCTTTTGTCACATTAGCATTTGAAAAAGTCGAATCTTATCTACAAAATGTCTATGTAACAGATCCCTGGTTGGTAGGTATTTGATAACAATCTGTTAAATGCTGGTGACTCACAGAAGAGGAAATTTTAAACATCCGCAAAATGCACGTGTACTAAGTGGCATGTTCCAACACACGTCGCGTGTTTAGCAGTTGACGAACTGTATAATAATGTAATATGATATATACATTATTCTTTAAGTTGACAAATGAAAACGCTGACTTGAAACTTTGCATTAAACCACTAATTATTGTTAATATATTTGCTAATTAAGTTTAATTATGTAGTCAGTAACGAAATTGTACGTATTAATGCAAACATTCATTGAAACTTGTCTTAGAACGGACTTATATGTAAAACTAAACAACCAACGGAAACAGTAATGATTTTTATTTCAGTCACAACCGGGCATATGTAAACGTGTTGATGGCATTTGACAAACGAGCTTGTTCAAAAAGTTCAAATGCAATGCAAAAGAAAACAATAATTGAAAAGGATATGCAGTTTGGCACCGTACCTTAAATCACCGTACATAATTATAGTCAGTGGTGTATCAAGCCGTCATTTGTGTTGTGTGATATGATTTATAGTTGCATTTACTTGTATTCGGTCAACGTCTGGGTGCTGTGATAGCTAAATTGTCAAAAGCGTTCGTACTTCCCATTGCTGCAAATGAAGCTGTATGGTAAGGTATGATGCACCTCAACCAACTTGCGTTAACTACCAAAGTTGGTTAATTCAACCGAAACAATTGGAAAGTAGTGATACTGCATTTACCTAATTACATTTTGAGATAAATAAGAAGTTAAATTAATGCGCTTGATATTCTTAGTAGTGACAACTCTTTGATCATTAATGAAAACAAATGACTTACAGGATGTGACATTTTGTATCCGATATGTAAATGGAAACACACACGCGTTACTTAATTATTTGGTCCTAGAGATTGACGTACAATGTGACCTTAAAATCCAGTAAATCATTAATTTTGTCATTAATCAATGAGAAAAACGTACCAGTCACGAAATAATGACGTACATTAATTGTACATGCTTTAGCCTTCAATATAAACGAGGTATATATTTTCCCTGATTGACTCGATTGCATTGATAGTGACACTTTAGGCAATAGACGGTCGTCTTACGACAAAAGTAGTTTTCCATAAATATTTGTACTCTAACAATCAAGCTCCAAATCCCGAAAACCACATCTTTCTAAGCACCAAGAAACTTCATACCGACATTAATCATAGTATTGACAGCATGTCTTCCAGTAATACATGTTCATGTCAAACAAATTCCGAAATCCATCTTTCAACCTGAATGTAATTAAAAATCAATCTGATAACTAATAACTTGGAAATAGAACTATAACACCAGTTATATGTTTTACTCTAATTATCATAGCCTGGCATATTCAGAATTAAGATTGGTACACTAAATTGATTGCTAATGGTTCCTTACATTAAGATTTTAAAGCGATACAGGGAGACAATCGACATGTCCAACCTACTGTTGGTTGGTGGAACGTTTCCCCAACATAGAACGACGGATACCCGGTACAAAGAACATGTAACATTATTGTAACGCAAGGGGTAGGGGACGTTTTGTCTCCTATTTAGGTTCTTGAAACGCTGACAAAAGCACGATATGTATTATTGTTGATTTATGTTCGACGACGAGCAAGCAGCACTGTTAACAAACAGTGAAATACGCCTGGAAACAGTTTACATACAATGTACGTATAAAGACAAAAAAACGAATTGCCACATACTTACGATTAGGTCAGGACACAAACAAACATTTCTGAAACACGACATACAAAAACAGTATACTAGTATTGTAAAATGTAAACTATACATGTATATCAGCTAAGGGTATTAAGTGAAGTCTATTTCCAAGTCTAATTGTTTAAAAAGAGCTTTAGGATAATTTTAATACCTTAGTAAGGTTTGATGCATAATATACAACGGGCTCAAACGCGGTGAAACTTCGTACATTACAATTTAACGCCACAGATGGGAACGCATAATGGTATGAAAACTATGTCAGCATATTATTTAGTAGAGTCAGGAATTAAAAATTTATTTAATCTACTTAAAATTGCAATATCTACATACTTGCCTTAAATATCATACAAGTGCGTTCTATTTAAACATTAGGTTAGACAATACGTCACGTCAAAACGCCTAATGTGACGTTTCATTGTGTCACATCACGACAGAGTCTTTCCACAGATCGTGGATCCTAACAATAACTAAATTTAATGCAATTTTAAATCTCATAAATTAGTCTCGAAAATTTAATTCAAATCCAACCACAAAATAGTTTAAACTATGTTCTTAACATGCTTATTCGTGTAATCTGTGCAACCAGTGATAAATAGCATATATAGACAAAAAATAAACAAGAAAAATATAGAAATACGATGATGAGATGCTTTTGGTGAAAACAAAACACGAGACAATCAACCATCAAGGTGCAAGAACATGACAATCAAATATCGTATCATGCCAGAACTAACTGTCCTAATTTTGAGAGCAATTAGAGCTGGTAAGTAGGCCATCGTGTAGGCCAACTTTGATATGAGTATTTTATAACGCTTTCATTTTTGCTTGGACGAAAATGAAATGAAGATGTTTAGAAAAAAGTAACGTTTCTTTTGCATACACTTTCTCACAAACATTTATGATAGTCCTACGGACTCATTAAAAAAAGTAATGAGGAAATCGGACAGCGAAGACATGCAACACTCAAATTAACCAGCCGAACACAGAAAACAGTAACACCACAACACAACTGCACGGTGAAATGCTTAAAACATGCAACGTAAACATTTTTAGTAATTTAGTACACATCGGACTATAAACATATATTACAAGTACACATGAATCATCGACAAATGCTATTTTAAGGACTTCGATATAGTTAGTCCATGTGACAGACCGAAATCCATTACCAAATTGGTGAACAGATCCAACAATGGTTTTCGGTTAGCTTGATATCTAAGCTGTCCAAAATCAGTTGATGGACTTGCAGGACATTTTGCCAAATGACATTTTGGCAGCCATCTTTAAAGATGGCCGCCGTTATTTTAAGCAATGAGAGGGTTTAGGAAAACTTCGATTATTCCTCACTCACATGTGCTATCGACTTGTGATTTGTCTTAAACTGTTCGCAATTGAACTGCGCATGTAATAAAATATATTAATATAAATAATATAATACGGTTATTAATGAATAATTATTGATTTTTTAAGGAAATTATGATATTTTTCGATTTTTTTTTCGTTTTTTTTTCTCTTGGAAATCGGATCTGAATGTTTATTTGACCATTTGTTGATTGTTATATGCAGGGGTTGATTCTTGGCGTCCATAATAAACATTACATTGACAGATTTTCATTTAAAAATCCTTCATGAGCAAGGAATGTTGGATACCTAAAAGTTTAATAATAGTCCTGTCTATAAATGGGATATTAAGGTTAGACCCAACATTGGATTGTATTGTAAATATTTTTTGGTTTTCTGTTAGGGAATATGATGCAATTGAAGAATCTGAATGATGACCAGCTGTCATCATAGAGCATTTTGTGAAAATCAAGATGGCGTCCAAAATGGCCGCCGAAATCAGAAAAACAATCAGAGATGCCAGAAATTAGTTACAAATTTCTTTTTCGCCGATTGGTTGTAGTTAAAATGTTTTAAACACATGTATTTATAATAAACCTATCGTTATTCGTCGATTAAAATATTGTGGGATGGCATCCATGTCGGCTGAAATCAAAATGGCGGTTACAACGGCCGCAATAATTGACATATTGATATATAATATTAAAATATTTATTTAAATGATTTTATTGATATCGGAATCAAAATAGTTAACTAAAATTCAAATAAAAGTTTGATTCGACTCAATTGATATGTTGCCTTATTCAAAATGGCGTCTAAGATGGCCGCCAAAATCAGGAAATATGTCGGTGGTGCAAGAGAATAGTTACATAAATTACTATTGTTGCTAATTGGCAGTTGTGTAGATGTTAAACATTAGTATCTATTCAATCCTAGCATTATTAATTGTGTGAAATTATTTAAGATAGCATACAAATGTACTAAGAAATCAACTACCGGCTGTAATGGCCATCATAATTGCTGAATAAGCATACTTTATTAAAATCGTATAGTGTGTTCAAATAGTTTTTATTTGTATTGAACATTTTATTTATCAGACATGCATTATGGTTTGACTTCAAAATGGCAGCAAAGATGGTCACTTAACATTACATAAGTGGGGAATAAATTGTAGGTTCTTCTTCTTTCTGTATTGTATGTATGGTCGTCCTCTTTGGCATTATCGTACCATTGATATTTAATTACAAGATCATGTGAGCGGCGAGTTATTTTTGTTAAAAACGAATAATCATGAGTATTCACTATAAATAAGACCCCTCGAGAAGGCATAATCGCTGTCGACAATGCTCTTGGATCTGGTTCTACAGTTTTCAACCAAAGTCACCAATGATCTGCCTGATGTTGCTTGTTTTGCTAAAGTACCGTTTGACAAATTGCGTCCAATATGCTGAACTGCCTCCAGATGACAAATATTTGCCCTGGTTGATCCTTTGCCGAATTTGCGTATTCAAGGATTGGTTTGACATGTGTCTGGTAACATCATACCCTAATCTGTTTCGATAGTTTGTCAAGTTTGTCCAGAAGTAGGCGATGCTGTTATTGGCTTTCCTCACAATGGTAGCAATATTGGTACTCAAGGATATTCATCTATGTATACCCCGATGTACTTATCTCTGCCACAACTTGTAACGTGTCATGCTGTTGTGGATGATAAACGGAGTCTTAACACGTGTTCTCTTCATAGTGATGCGGGTGACCATAAACTTGTAAGGATTAAATGACATCAACCATGGACCCTCCCATTGCTGTAGTCTGGCCATGTCATCTTGTTAGGCTTAAGCATTTTCTTTAGTAATTACCCTGCTCAAGAGGTTGTCGGCAAGCAGTTGGTGAGTAGATGTTGCATGAATTAGAAGGTGGTAGATATACAACAGAAAAAAGTGGTCCATTGACTGATGGTACGCCTAGTGTGACTGGTGCTGTGTTGGTGGACTGTTCTCCGACCAGTTCTGATTGCAAGAATTATGCTAGTACTATTCCTGCCCAGCAGGTTCCACTGATATTGTAATAATTCAGTTTGCTGGCTTGCCTCTCCTTAGACCGAAGGCTTTGTTGAAGTCCCGAAGGACGGGTCAATCTGATCTCCACCCTCTAGGTAACAGTTGTAGTTGGTTATGGAGTGCAGCTGGCTCTCATTGAATATCTTTCTGAACCATGTTGTCAGTCAGCTAGTATCTAAAACGTGTCAAGAAGAGCCATGATCTGGCTTTGAAGTAACGGTGTGAGCTCGACCAGTTCACTTCACGCAGACTTGATTGAGGTGGACCAGTAGTTGCTAGGTCACTATAAATTGGTCTCCCGTGGGTGTGACGCTCTTGTCTCAAGGGAGAATAGTATTCCAAAAACTTGTGTGGAATCGTTGCTTTATGCGGACCGTGACCAGTTATATTCCTTTTCACACCCAGTTTGTCCTCACCTCAGTCGTTCGTCATACACTATCACCCAGTGTCTGCGATGAAATTCATGTCTTCCGCAGATCATCTGCGTCTCCATAGAGTTCTCTTGAAGAGTTGTGTCTGTGGGCCACGTTGCAGTTCGATCCTGATTGTGTCTTCTGCATCTTTGGAGGACATGATCAACAGTTTGTTCTTCTTCCCCGCATGGACGGCACCAATTTGAACTTCCGGTACATATCATGGTTCAGCTTGTTGTGCCCTGGGTAAGTCGTACCATAATCACTTGTTCTGACCTGTTAAGGCGATGGTAGGGATCAGCAACTTGTCTTGGTCTTGTGAAGTTCTTGATAATGGTAACTTTCTCTTTATATCTCACATGTACTGTTTGTTGTGCTGACTGTGCTCCCAGCTTTACCAATTCATTTTTTGTTTCATTTCCAGGCATTCCACAGTGGGCAGGAATCCACTGTTGGGCTAGTTTGCAGTGAGTACTAAGGTTATGTAGTATTTTGGCCAGTTCTGGTGTTTTGTTGTGAGCTTCCGTCTACGCTCTGTATTTACTGCAGTGCTTCCCTGTGGCGCTGTGATGTCTCTCTTTGTTGCCTGGTGTATATTAGATGACGATTCAAGCACCTCCATCTTTGATAGCTTTGGTGGCTGAGCCATCAGTATAGACATGGGTCCATATCTCAGGAGGGTATTCTTGGCTTATCATGGCTAATGTCAGGCTCCTTCGAACACGCCTGGCTTCAGTTTAGGGACTTCACAGTTACTGCAGACAAATCATTTGCTAATGGTTGACTATGCCATCCCTGACTAGAGGTGTGCATGTTATGGTCAAATCAGGTGCAAATTAGTTGTCTAACTTCTTGGTTTTGTGTACAAAGCTGCTTCGCTTGATCCGATGTTTGGTAAATCCAGCTAATCTTGTAGCCATTGGGTGGTTTGGTATTGATCTGAACTTCTCCTCTTCAAGCATGACTTTGGCTTGCCTCCGCTGGATACCAGTGAACTTTGCCATGAATTCAATAGGTGTAGACTTCGAAGCATCAGTCATTATGCGCAACGCTTAGTTCTGGACCTTGTCGAGAGCTTGGCTGTTGTTATCCAGTTTTCTATATTGAAGTTGTGCGGAATGCACACTTCTTCATCATAGACGCTTGACTTTTCCGATTACTACTAACAATGGTTGGAAATACCTGGGATGGTATATGGGGTTATAATTTGATATGGTACGTTGGCATATTCTCTGAAATAACATTCATAATGTGTCAATATAAGTGGTATGAGAAATAAATGAAATAAATTGTCTACAAATACGGGCAAGTATGGCAATGGTAGGTGTTGTCTGTAATCATGCCAGTTTCCAAGTCAATATCTGGTAAATTGATGAGCCTGTTAGCCATTCTGTTGATGTTGGGTAGGCAGGTTGATTGTGGTTGACTTCATAAAAGCTGGGTTGCTGATGGTGGTGGGCCACTGCTGGGTGATCGGTAGATTAGTGTAATGGTGCGCAGAACGCTTCCGTTGCATATTGATGGTGCTGCTGTGAATTCGGTGTATGCGTCGAGTTTGATGTATGAGCAGATGAGCTACTACTATTCTTTGACGGCAATGTGAAAATAAAACATGTATTACTATGCATGAAGAATACCTTATACATATACCACGTTACCAACCCAATATACATTGAACAATCAGTACCGGTGGTACACACTATTGATCGTACTTGACTTAAGGATAAGGACAGCCAACCAGATAACACCATAGTAAACACTTGGTCAGTTACAGGCGATGCGACTATGTGGCTATCCTTATTCTCCAATTAGATAAGATACTCCCATTTGAACATACATGGTTGGCAACCATCTTAGAAGTCATATCAAATATACTGCACATAAAGTGTTCTAATGTTACAGTAGATCTATATTTTCAACCTATAGCAGTATTCACATTAACACATTCCATTACGATACATGATTAAATGCAATTTTTCAGTTTGACATACCTGTATGCGGCGGCCATTTTGTCGAAATTATGATTTCAGCCTTCATTGATACCATTTTAAACGGGATAAGTCGGTCAGCAAATATATATAATGTTATATTTTATACAGTATATTTAAGTTATAATTATCTTTGGAAAACTTACACTGCTCATGATCACAAAAGTATCAATTTGTAACTTCTTTGGACCACTAACGCAATATATAATTGGTTTTGGAAGCCATTTTGTCCGCCATTTTGAATCAGCTAATGGTTAAATGCTTAAAACTGAAATATTTCTTGGAGCATTTATTACATATTACAGTTCAACAATTTATTTTACACCACTTCAACTTAAATTGTGATAAAACATTTTCCTAACTGCTTGTCATTTTAGCCACCATATTGATTCCAGCCATCACGGATGCCTTTTTACATTCATTAACTCAATCAATAATATTGAATATAAATATATAATTATGTTTAAAACATTTAAACTATAACCAATCTGCAATTAGACGACTTGATCCTTATTTCTGGCATCTCTGATAGTTTTTCTGAATTTTGGCGGCCATCTTGGACGCCATTTTGATTTTCACAAAATGCTCAATGATGCCAGCTGGGCATAATTCATATTTTTTAACTACAACAAATTCCCTAACAGAAAACCAAAAATATTTACTACACAATCCAATGCCGGGTATAACCTAAATATCCCATTTATAGACTTGACTATTAATCAACGTTCAGTTATCCAATGTTCCTGGCTAATGAAGGATTTTCAAATAAAAATATGTCAATGTCATGTTTATTATGGACGCCTAGAATCAACCTCGGCATATAATAATCAACAAATAGTCAAATACACATTCAGATCCGATTTGAAAGAAAAAATGAGCGACAAAAATCGAAAAATATCATAATTTCCTTAAAAAATCAATAATTATTCATTAATTACCATATTATAATATTTATATTTATATGTTACCACATGCAGGGTTCCATTGCCAACATTTTAAGACATATAACAAGCCGATAGCCCTTGTGAGTGAGGAATAATCGCAGTTTTCCTAAACCCTCTCATTGCTTAAAATAACGGCGGCCATCTTTAAAGATGGCCGCCAAAATGTCATTTGGCAAAATGTCCCGCACGTCCATCAACTGATTTCGGACAGCTTAGATATCAAGCTAACCGAAAATCATTGTTGGATCTGTTCACCTCTTTGGTAATGGATCTTCAATTTTCAAGACCTGGGACATGGACTAAGTATGATGTAACTATGAACTTAAACGTATTCATTAACTTTTTACAAAAAAGCAGAACAAAATATGGTGTTAAAGAAACTGAAATTGATTAAACGTGAACTTATTTTCTAAATCAATATAATTGTCTTATCTACACATCATCTTCACATTTACTAGTAATAGAACACTTGCCAATTATTTCACACTATATATAATCATTATTATGTGTTACTCATTACAACAACAACAAATACTCATTAACTACAATTCCCTATGGTTGCTTGGGCAATTGATTTTTCTCACCTTTCTTTATAAGCTACATGCATTTTGTAGATCCAATACACGAGTTATGTATAAAGGGTTGGTGGAAAATGCTCTTCAAAACGCCACCGATATTTCTCAACCTTAGTAACAAATAAATAATACATTTGCATGGTACACATATCCTAAAATGAAAAGTTTCTTTGGTGGATTAAAATCATAATAGGCTTAACTATAACGTTAATATAGTTACAACAGCAGCGTCACCGTAACGTCATTACATGACATACATACAATTTAAGGTATAATTATTGTAATACAACATTCAATGGTACTCAAAGTATACAATGATACACGTGCAAAGACGAATATTAATGTTACCAATGTTTCTCTAGCTAAACGCTTGACACCGAAGGATTATCTGTTTATTTCTCATAGCCTTGCGGTGAAAGATTACCCTTTGAATGAGTAATCGAAGATCACACAATTTATAAGTTATTAAAACATGTTTCATAATCGACCTAAATGAAATTAGTAATTGTATAGCCTACTTTAAGTGTTTTAAGAGCATCGATCGTCGCTATTACTTTCTGAGAGTATTTCAGGATATATTGTTTTGTTTTTATGTTTTAAAATCAAGTATAGATTATTATCATTAAGTGTGTCTTTTGTTTTAATCTTCAAGAATTATGCTATATTGCAATCATAAAACATACAAGGGGTGTTTCGTAAATAATTTAACTGATACAATTTCTAAAAATCAGTACACAGTACAACCATACAATCTTGTCTGACATATGGTAACTGTATGGACACATGTATGGATACTGGGGCAAGTCCATTTTGTTCGATACAAAGTAATGCACTGAAAAGACCGTAGAATATCAAATTGTTCAAGATGAGAATGAATAGGAATGTTCTTAAAAGACCAATAAACTACCAGTGGTTTTCACACCTGATAACTGGAAATGAAACACTTTGAAAATGTTTGATCAACTATCTTATTCAATATACTTGACAAATTAATCTCTGTACATGGGTATGCAATACATACAAATAGGTAAGTTTTTATTGACTTTAAGGATTATATGTTCAAGAGAAGAAATAAAAAGGTATGAGAAAATCCGACAGGGAATGTAGCACTCAACCCAACCAGCCGAGCAAAGAAATCAGAAACACCACGACACAACTACCCTGAGCAATGCCCACAGAAACCCATGCCAAAGCGGCGACCAAATGGGGCACAACAACCCCGGGGCGTGACGTAGTTTAAAACACAAGGACAGTGACCTAACGTTATGCGACCTAAAGAGGCACAACTACGACTTGACCTAGTTAAAATAAAGGGCAAGGAAGGAATGGGATGGGAAATAATATTACATATTCCTAGCAACTACATTGAGCAATGCCCACACATAAGCCGAGGAAACAATCTAAGATCCAAGTCCCCGCCGATACAATGCAGGAAGACCCACATTAACAAAGAAATTATATAATAGAAGCCCTACTATAGGGACTTTGCTAATGGCTTAGAGTTCTTATTCCCTGGCGTTAAATATTGAAATAGGACTTTATTATAAAAAAGTGGGTTAGCGACTAAGCTAAACCCCCATAAACCTTAAATGTCTTAAAAAGTAATAATGCAATTTTATTGAAATTTGGCATAGTTCAGTAAGTTACCTTTATCAACTCTGTGTTTAAATTTTTAGAGTTTTTTACTGTCTAATTAATGTTTTCTCATTGGGTCTAATGTATTTCTTTGTATTTTAATCAACAAATAGACAGGGAGTAAAATATGCTATTACGATCAGCTAGTTAGAATTATGCTATTGTATTATATAACAACTATAACGGGATAATTTTATAGCTTTAGCCCATCAATGTGTATAAAGTCCCATCTTCTGATTGTAATGATCATTTGTACAAACAAGAAATACATTCTTTTCTTGCAAATATTGCTACGAAGTTGCTTCAGTTATATAGCTAGTTTGCGATAGAAAAAAATCGTGTTTTTTAAACATTTCTCTGTAATTACTAAACCTACATGTATGAAATTTTGCACGAATAATTGAAATAGATCTACCTAATACACACTAAAATTTCAGCAACATCAGAATTCAGTGAAAAAAACTTTTGTTCATAAGTTCTATGTAACATATTTGTAGTTTTGTATGAAATATCAAGTTAGAAGACTTGATACTTGCAACAGCCAATTTTACGGTCATGTGATACGCCTAACGGTGTATTTACGTATTTGTAACCCACTTAATATAACCCACGCGAGGCCCGTCTGTGAATCTGACCAAGTACATGTCATTGTTGTACATTGTTTAATAGCGACACACCTATATAACCGGAATCATACGGGCCTCCTAAGTCTCGTCTTCATAACAGTAATATCAATCCCGACGAACACGGAGTGTAACGGTTAAATAATTGATAATAAACCATCAATGGAATACCAGATTACCTCCCTGCGTTAAACTGTTCATACGAATGTAATTTCAATATATAATAAAAAATAAAAGTTTTTTAATAGGTGACTAAAAATTATAAAATTCGGAATGGGAGTAGGTAGGAAGTTACCGTAGTTCTGTGAAATTTTTTACCAAAATCTCATGAATAGATTTTCAGCAATGTTTCAAAAACACGATTTTTTTCTATCGCAAACTAGCTATACAAACTAAGATAAACGTGCATTTATGGGCCTCATTATATTTTCAACAGTCACTGGTGTGTGACTTAATGTACAATTATACTGAACCAAATTGTTGACCTTTGCTGTTCCGGTTACTTCCAACACCCATTCGTATTTACACTGTTTTTATCCTAAAATTTTGCATTAGGCGTCTATGCAAAGTACACTTTTTTTTAAAATGTTTTATTTTATGAGAGTTGGTAAGGGTGTTTTACGAAGACATACCCATTTTTGTTCTAATCGGCATTGTACTTTTTAAGATATTTAAGGTTTATGGGGGTCCAGCTTAGTTGCTAACACACTATACGCGGCTTGTAATTAAGACGCCAAATCATGTGATAATTGTTATTTTACGATTCCCTACTAAAAAGTGTGTAAACTTGTGTAATAAAACAGGCATAATTGAAGAATATGTATCGGCTGTAAGAGTTATGAGTTACATCCTTTCTGAAACACCCCTCGTATAGCTAACTTAACTCGAAGGTTCATGCTTTGAAAATGGTTTCTTTTGAATACTTGATTAGTCTACAATTTTGATTAGATGCTGAATAGTCTGTGATGCTACATATCCCTTTGTAATCCGATGTTTTTAACTTTGCGTTGGAATTCAATCATTATAAAATGCAACACAAGCCTCACAGACAAACACCCACCTGTGTCTAGCACGTAGAATTGACCTTTATATTATTCAGTGTTTGGTCTAGTTGTACTGAGGAGAGTGCATATTGAGTGTGGTTGTTGATTATTCTTACAAAATGACATTTTAAAGAACAAGGGTTTCTCTTATCTCCCAACTATTCATCATCTGAACGCTGTAACACCATTTGAAACATGGACAAAAACCAGTAGCTAAATGAAATGCACTTATAATCTAATTAGAGTTAATTGTATATAAACGGAACTTAATTGTGTAGTATTTAGTGAAAGAAGAAGACTATCAAATCACATTACTAGTATTCAGACACTGATATTAGTTATTAAACTATTATTGTATGACATGTGGGAGTTGTGGGTACATGGCCGAGTCATGCCAAAGACGGAATACAAATGGTAGCAATTAAAGGGAAAACGGCATCTGTCTCTCATGGTCTCATAAAGCTGAATTCCATCACGAAGAACGTGTCCAGAGTGACTTACATACGTTGTAAAAACTTCAATTGCAAGAACATGCATCACAATCGACCTAAAATAGATTCGTATGCTATATGTATATCTTGTTTTATTTTATGTTATAGTGCGTATCAGCAGCGTCAATGTAATAGTACTATTCAATTAATAGCCCTTATCATATTTCTAGAACTGTGCGACAATGGAATGCGTCAATACTGAAAGTTTGTATAATGTATTAAGATGCAAGTCGATTGCAACACTTAATTGTAGCTGGCTGTGTATATGAGATCAATAGATACGGTTAGCACTGGTTGTATTAAACTAAGATTTGTTTGACGTGCAACCTCCTGTGATTGATTCTATTAAGGTGGTTGGTGGTGTTGGTCGCTTAAAACAAACATCATGTCGTTGCATAAATCGAACCGCTAGAAGGCGCTCTGACATCATTTTGTGGCTTGGTTAATGCCGTCAAAATAAAGCTCAAGGAATGCTAACGTGTAGGTACCTTTCGGAACTTTAGGGCTAATTGTAAAATATATGACACATGTCTGGTTATGCACAACTAGTGATACAGACGACAGTCTCTATTATCATAAAATAAATATTGACTTTGTGGACATTTTACTGTCGATACAACAATAACAATAAATAATGCTTAACCCAGTACAGACTATCAATGATGGCGAAAAGTAATGTTAAAATGTGAAACAATGAGACTACGATGATGGAAGTTCGCTTTAATTTCTTGTTTTCAGTATTAAACATTCTATTCTTTTATCATACTGACAATGCTTTATCATTTTAATTCTTTTCATCATCGCACTTTCATGTCACACTGGAATATTTCTCTGGGCTATTACATGTAGAATTACCATACATCGCTTTGAGCCGTTACATTTCTATTTATAATATTGATAGTTTGTATGTCCTTTTTACCTTAACAATCTTTTAGCGATACAGATCTATGTTGGATTTATTCTGGATAAACTGGTAAACTTGTACGAGTTATTTTTGTATCAGTGTACAAAACTTTATTTTGAAGAAGTCGTTTCCATAGCAAATGTGGGTTTATGTGGGCTGCTATCCCTGATATATGATATAACAAACTTTATTAGAGGTATGATATAACAAACTTCGTAAGAGATATGATATAACAAGTTTTATATGATTCTCATGTATTACATAACATATTGGCATTTAAACAAGTGCTTCTTTTATGTCAGCGCTCAATTTGGTTGCTAAGCAAACTTAATAAAAGATAATGCAGTAATGTAAAACTTGTGTAATTATTGACACATAAACTACCTTTGTTTGAAATTTAAGGAACTTTGTTGTTCCAACCTTTCTGAACGTGCGAGATCGATGACGCCGTTGGTAGAGATGACTTGACATTCACCTCCATTGGAGGATTTGAGCCCGGATTTACAACCAATAAATACAATCGGCACTCAAATAATGAAATTCTCTCTTTTGACGTTGATATCGTAGTTAGTGTATTTTCTTGAGCGTTAATAATTATTGTAACCGAGCAGTCAGAGCGTTGAATGTGGCACTCAGGTTTACAAATTATTGGAATTACATATTTTTTTTTCTAAGTTATCTGAAGATTTCCAGCGTTCCTTGTCCTTGGTTTTTGTCCAGATGATATTATAACGTTCTCATCATGTACTTTTCGGTTAGTCTAATATCATAACCAATGTACTTGGTTGGTTACATAATGATGAGGTATGCGTGATAGTTTGATCATTCTAAATTTGCTTGATTAAGTTGTCAATTTGAGACACTTTTGAATTACATATACAGGTTGATCATGAATATACGGTAACACCAATACCTTTACCAACTTTGTCAGTTTTAAGGTAATATTTGTTGATATATGCCACTGTTTAATACAAACATGAACTCGTCAGTTTTATTCAGGACATAAATCAGAAGATATTTGAAGCGATTTTCTTACTTTTGAAAAACTGACAAAATCAGCAGCAAATTAATTCCTTGTATAAAACCCATTGATACTTCCAATTTCACATTGTATTCTAGTTTTTAAATCAAGTATATATACTGGTTTTTTATTATACACTCCTTCGTTCACGTATTCCAATGATCAGAAATCCAGAGGGTTTAAGTCCGGTGAATATAAGGGGCAAATTTAAATGCGGTCTAAATGATTCCGGATCGCAAAATTTCCTTGAATCGCTAAAAATGTATGGCTTCATCGATGACGTTGTTCTTACAGTATCTTAGACATATTAGCTTTGAAATAAGGGTCAAACCACTTCTCTACCATTAAATCTGACAAAGATATTGAATTTATTTATGTCACCATATATTAATGATCACCCTGTACCTCATAAATATACACCGTATTGATAATTAATTCCTGGAACCTTATATCACTCATTGACTAGTTGCAGCAAATAAATCACAAATATGCTTATCCCAATTAAGGTTACCAAACAAGCATATTGGTTGACGTTACACGTCACAATTTCTTAAATTTTGGGAAAATGAAGTAGACAAAAGAAATTTATATTGGATTATTTTCTGTAATAACTGGAAAGAAACTTGTTTAGATAATAAAGTAAAGCAATTCAAATACGGAATAATAATAAAATGAAAACCTTTCTTAATTCACCATCATGTCTTCAATGAATTGCTATTGAAAACTATGCACACTTTTTCATTGAATGACCTTACACAACATCACTGTGGACACAGGTTAATACATGTACAGCCTTTAGAAATATTGGCTTCGATCATAATATTAAGTGTTTAAAATACATAGTGTTGGGGTACAAACCAGAACTTAGAGAATATAGCAATATCAATATCATCATCAACATAATTGCTTTCAGTAATTATAAACCGCATCTTACATCTGAAAGAAGAACAGAACCACATAGTGTAAGATGCATCCTCAAAAATGAACTTAAACATGCAAAAGTCATACTTAACACACAAAAAAAAACATACTCATTAATCAGACATTTCTTATACCAAATAACAAGAATATAGTAAAAAGCACAAAATTATAAGTATATATATATACATGTATAAGTAAATTATTTTACATCGCCACGATTCCACCGATATCAAATATAATTATGACTTTGACGATGATTGATTATATTTGATTAAAACTATATTGGTAAAAACTACTTGTTCTTTTCCATAACATATTTTTGAAAACACATTTCAACAGTTTTAATTACGTATTATACATACATTGTATATTTATAATTTTTTGTAAGATGGGGCGATGGATGGTTCCCGACCCTCTGCCACAAATGACGGGGATTCATAAATGGGCTAGATCCATGTGACAAAGCCGAAAAACCCCATGTCAAAATGACACACCAAACTCTCCCTAGCGACCAAAAATATGGTTTACTGGTCATTAAAATCTTACAACAAGCGTACCAAAACATAATTGATAACAAGTCAGAATAAGGAAAATACGATTGTGCAGCAAAACAAAAACAACGGGCATATTGTTTAACCATATTATTGTTAATGAAGATACTGATAGCGTGGTTGATCTGGAAGAAATGTCAGGGGAGTTTGATAAACGATGTTATTAACTAGATAAAGGAATGATTTATTCAGCTTCAACATAAAAGAGGAAACAAGATGCAAAGATCAAGGATAATTACTTTATTTTAATGACTTGAAATAAAACAACATCACTGTGTAACAAAACAGAACAATGTTTCACATTTAATTGTCATTTATAATGATGTCATAATCAGTACCGACATTACACAAGCACCACTAATATTAAATTTACCCATGAAACGTGAGTAAAAGAAATAAAGAGGAATGATATAGAATGTAATATATTTGTACTTCTATAAATATATAATGTTTTGCAAACATTTGTCATTGTGACATAAGACGACGTGCACATTTTACAAATATTTAAAGCAAAAGACGTTGCTGAACGGAGCGTATATACAGGGTGTCTCAAAATACATGTCCGCTTGTTGAAGGATCATAACTTAGCCAAATGCGTTAGTTAATTGATAATCATAGTCTCATGTGAAAGCTAATTTAAATATTGCGTGGTGAATTATAACATGTGTCAATACTCGAACATTTGATGACGTCATATACGTGATACTAACGTCATTAGCAACGGACGTTCTAAAATGATCGAAGAGGCAAATGGCATTGTTTGTACGGTAACATGGGTAAAAATTATATCATATGTGGGCATAGTAATAGTCAGTCGTACTCTACCGTACACACAATGACTGAGAAACAGATCAAGGGTCATTAGAAAGTGAAATTGGAAAATCGGACGTATTTAAGAGAGGAACAATTAGGACGAAAAATTCGATATTCACCCAATTCTAGGCATATCTTATTCATAAAAGATGCACCAAACGCCTCGAATGAACATACTGGGTTGAATGTATAGCAATATGCCTAGCTAATCTCCAACAGTCCAAACATACTCATATTTTGTAACTTGAAAGTATAAAATAGTACTTTATGAAGTCACCAAAAACTGCCTTGGTAGGAGAATGAATTTGGTTATGCTACTTTTATTGAAATAAGAGAAAATTAACCAAAATATCCTAAATAATTATTTCTTCTTATACTATTTAAACGTTAGATTATACAGTTCAAGATATTTAACTACATCGGAACTCAAAAAATCAATTTGTGGAGAAAATGGAAACTTCAAACCCGACTCAAAGTTATGTGAACGTCATTAAAATCATCAAACGACGTCAAACACATGTTTTTACCGAATTGGGGTTAGCTACTCAAAATACATTCTAAAGGTTTCGTATGCATTATTTTGAATAATTGTTTCGTAATTTCTACATTGATTTGAATGCCCTGTAATCATACATATAAATCAGATATGTAAAGCAAAACATTACGGAGTGATACTTCTTCAAGTAGCGGACATGTATTTTGAGACACCCTGTATGAGCGTTTAAGTTATGTGAATCTTGAGAATTATGCCACCCAGTTGTGTAATTTAGAAAAAGAACGTATCGCAGAACAAACTATATTTGTGTTCTACGTTACAGGTGCATCAGTCATACCAAAGACGAATGGAAATAAAATAAATATTAAATTAAAAAGACAATAAAAAATGTTAGCAGTAATTCCCTTGTCATATGCTCGGCATAAAAAGGAATCCTGGTTACTTTTTCATATCCTTGTGCTGCTGGATTCCGTCGGGAATGAGTAATCGATATTCATTAAAAGTTGTAAAAATCTGTTTCATTATCTTTCGAAATAAAGTTATTAATAATACACTTTAGTGTAATTCATATGTATATTTCTTTGATGAACAATTCGGCTTGATAAGACGCATAACGATAAATTGTGACATGTGTTTTAATCTTTATGGGTATATATTATGAATTTAATAAATCAATCAATAATGAATAATATATGAGGGGTGGTTCGTAAATAATGCAACTGATACATTTTTTCACCAATGCATAGTACAACCAATAAACTATAATAAGTAATAACTGGAAATAGTGCAGGTTTACGAGAAGCTCTAAATCATCTGTCTAGTGACACCAATGCCTCCACATCAAACGTATAATGGGGACTTTCAATTCCCCGACATCAAACGTAGCATTGGGACTTTCAATTACGCACCGTAGGCATCAATCATGTGATAATGACTGTTTATGCTTACTGATTAATTGTCAAAATGCTTTGAAGATTATGTACAAAGGTGGAACATAAAATGGTCAAAATGTAAGGATAATATGTATGCATCGTTTGTAAGAGAAAATAATTTAGTAAACACTTATTGCGATATGAGCTTTCTTGAAACACCCCTCGATCAATATGCTGTATAAAGTAGAACACACTCTTTTAAGTGAACTCTTTTGAAAGTTTGATTAGTCTACAAATTTAATTTGATGCTTAATCGTTTATGATGCTACATATCCCTTTGACATCAGATTTTCGAACATTGCATTGGAATGCAATCATTATAAAAATGCAGCACAAACAAACCTCACAGGATTGGCTTTACTATTATTCAGTGTTTGGGGAGAGTGCATGTTGTTTATTTTTACAAAAGGACATTTTAAAGGAAAAGAGTTACTGTTTTGCCCAATTATTCATCATTTGTACTTTGTAACATCATTTGTACTTTGTTACATCATTTGTACTTTGTTACATCATTTGTACTTTGTTACATCATTTGTACTTTGTAACATCATTTGTACTTTGTAACATCATTTGTACTTTGTAACATCATTTGAAACATGGACAACAACATAGCAGCTAAATGAAATTATTATTTTCACATCCACATAAAATCTAATAAGACTGACTTGGAGTTAATTGTAGCTGCACTGAACTTAATGATGTAGTATTTAGGGGAAGAATACTATGAAATCATATTACTAGTATTCAAACACTGCACAAAACAGTTATGAAGCTATCGTTTTATGGCATGATGGAGTTATGGGTCCATGGCCGATTCATGCCAAAGACGAAACACGCTTAAAGGGATATTTGGCGGTTGTCTCTCATAGTCTCGGAAAGCTGAATTCCATCACAAATTGTTTGAGAGTGACTTACATAAGTTGTGAATACTTCAATTGCGAGAACTTGCATCACATTTGACCTCAAATAGATTCGGATGATATATCTTGTTTTATATGATGTTATAGTTCGTATCTACAGCGTCAATGTAATAGTACAATTCAAATAATAGCCCTTATCATATTACTAGAACTGTGTGACAATGGAATGCGTCAATACACGGTATTTTCAGAATGGAATGTATTCAGATCAAGTCGATGCCAACACTTACAGCTGTGTGAGATCATAATATAAGGTTAGCTCTGGTTGTAATGTCAGTGACCTGTTTGACGTAAAACATGTTGTGATTAGTTCTGATGAAGGGATATA
This sequence comes from Spisula subtruncata, assembly GCA_963678985.1. Taxonomy (NCBI): domain Eukaryota; kingdom Metazoa; phylum Mollusca; class Bivalvia; order Venerida; family Mactridae; genus Spisula; species Spisula subtruncata. The sequence goes on along the minus strand of OY787664.1, from coordinate 46,185,158 downwards.
ACAAGCAGTTGGAATTGTTTTATATATAATTAATAAGATAATGAATTTCTATAAAATGACATTAAAATGCCAACATAAACACCAAGCATATATACTCGTGTATAGTCAACAAATATCAGGTATCGGACAACAAGCTTTCAAGAGTGGTTTGTTCTTCTATATTATCTGTAGATTTCTAGGTAGACCTTTGTACAAAATCACTGTCAGCTATCAATTATTATTCATAATTTAGATATTTTTTGTGTATATTTTGTAATTCACAAGGTTCCACAATTTCTTCTTGAAAACGATTTACTTTAATCATGTCAAAATTCCCCGTTTCCGCCAAACAAAACGAGCATGAAAAATGCAACAAGAGCACCGCCATACGGGGTAATATACGCCCGAAGGGTTTTGTTTCAGGTTTTGGTAGCAAACTTTGGACAGTTGAAGGCAAAAGGACAGCCCTGAACAAAAAATGGAAGAAATCCCCCCACAAAAAAACCCAATGTGAACATTATTATAATTTAATTTTGTGGTTATATTTGTCATGACATTGTTTGGTATTCTAAGCAACTCACAACTCACTAGCGGTAAGTTACAGCTACAAAATGAAAACAGTTATACATATTTGATGTGGTGAACATTTGTGTCAGGTTTCTTTAAAATCCTTCAAGAGGTTCAAGAGTGACAGAGCGGAAGGGAAACAAAGTCATATGAACTTTACCCCCTAAGTGTGTCCTTGACCTTAAAGTGACCCCTCCAGAACATGCGCTCTGCACGTCGTCTTGATGTGGTGAATATTTGTGTCAGGTTTCTTTAAAATCCTTCAAGAGGTTCAAGAGTGACAGAGCGGATGGAAAATTGCTAACGACAGACAGACAGACGGACGGACGGACGGACGGACGGACGGACGGACGGACGGACGGACACAGAGGCGATAACATAATACGGCCCTTCGTGCGTATAAAAAAGTGTAAATACCACAAGGTATACAGCAGGCTCCATGAACTAAAGCTCTTGGAATTCGGGGATCGTAAAGCTTGTCGGAAATGTGATAATGTTTATGGCTCTGACGGGGTCGTGTATTGTGAGAGTACATGTCTGGTATGGACAACTAGTGTTACATACGACAGTCTCTATTATCATAAAATAAATATTGACTTTGTGAACATTTTACTGCCAATATAACAATAACATCAAACAATACTTAACCCAATACCGACTACAAACGAAGGAGATTTTATTGTTAGAACTTATTCCGTGTTTTCATAATGATACTTTCATGTCACACTGGCATATTTCTCTGGGCTTTGCAGAGTTGAACAGTTACATTTCACTCATAATATTATTTGTTCGTATGTCATTTTGACCTACACAATCTTATAGCTATATAAATTATGTTGAATTCATTGTGAATAAGACGTGTAAACTTGTAGCGGTTCTGTTTGTGTATTTTGAAGACATTTCCATGTTGAGCTATATCTTGTAGGGCTGCTGACCCAGTGCCCAACCAAACCCTTCATTTCTTATCCAGGCTTGGAACCAGACATGAGTCATTACTCAGTTAGAGGTATTGAGTGAATGAAGTGAGTATATAAAGTGTCTATAACATGTTTGATCGGTCACAGTGTTTACATAGACTTTAGCACGTAGAACAGCTACTATTATTATGATATTTAATTAATCACTTTATGTCTGAACGTGTTATGTCAATTTCCGGTATAGTGAGTTGAAACCTGATACACTATCGCACACAGGGTACGCTGTTTGCAAGTGGCAGAGAAATTGAAGATAGGTGAAATGGAAAATTTATAAGGGATATGATATAACAATTTTTTTAAGAGATATGATATTACAAACTGTATAAGAGGTATGATATTACAAACTGAGATATGACATTACAAACTTTATTAGAGATATGATATTACAAACTTTATTAGAGATATGATATAACAAACTTTATGAGAGATATGATATAACAAACTTTATTAGAGATATGATATTACAAACTTTATTAGAGATATGATATAACAAACTTTATGAGAGATATCATATAACAAACTTTATTAGAGATATGATATTACAAATTTTATTAGAGATAGGATATAACAAACTTTATTAGAGATATGGGTATCACAAACTTTATAAGACCCTCGGGTATATTACATATATAATAACAAATTGACATTTAAAGACTAAGTGCTTTTATGTCAGCGCTCTTTTTCTTTGCTAAGCAAACTTATCAGATAGACACTAAATGTAGCAATGTGAAACTACAGTAGATATGTGTAGAGGAATTATAGGGTTTGTGTTGTTTCAAACTTTCAGCTTATATATGCTGAACAAGCGTGATTGATGGTGTCGTTGGTATACACGTAGATGACCTGACAGTTGCCATGAATGTTTGGAGAGCGTTTACCTAGTAAAGCGCTTCGTAACGATTTATATGGTATGCCATACATTCCCATCATGTTTATTTGAACGGTTGTTACTGAGTAGAGTTGCCTAGTAACCTGTTTGGGTCATTAATTCCATGAAACCCGGAACCTTAGATTACTTATTTACTGGTTGTGGCAAATTACTCACAAGCTTGCTTCAAACCCCAATTAAAGAAACCAAACATGATTAGAGGAACCAAAACCAGCATCATGAATGTCATTACATGTCCAAATATTACACCAAACTCTCCCTAGCGGCAAAGATATTGTGGTTTACGGGTTATTAAAATCTTACAACAAGCATATCAAACCTTAATCAAGTCAGAAAAAAATAGAAAATACGATTGTGCAGCAAAACAAAAACAACGGGCATATTGTTTAACCATATTATTGTTAATTAAGATACCGATTGCGTGGTTGATCTGGAAGAAATGTCAGGGGAGTTTGATAAACGATGTTATTAACTAGATAAAGGAATGATTTATTCAGCTTCAACATAAAAGAGGAAACAAGATGCAAAGATCAAGGATAATAACTTTATTTTAATGACTTGAAATAAAACAACAAGTCTCAATGAAACGAAATACAACAACATTTTTCACATTTTATGGTCATTTATAATGATTTCATAATCAGTACACACATCATTTGAATCACACAAAACATCACTAATATCAAATATACCGATGTCAATGTGACTAAAAAATAAAGGACTTCTAAAATGATATTTGTATTTGTGTAATTAAAAATGTTTTACATTATAGGATCTACCACGGGTTTTCCTTTGATGTCAACCTTTCTTAAATGAGTCTAGAAAAACAGTGATTAATTAAGCGCCGACTTTGAAATGTTGATCTCAAAGGAAAACGAGTAGTAGATTCTTTTTATCACATTTAAAATATGTTCTACTAAAAATAAGCGACTCGATGCGTAATTCGGCTAACATATGCACCGAAGAACACATTCGATCGCTTCCTCGTAAAAAGTAGTCCCAATTCGTTTTCTGCATGTATATAGACACTACAACAACGCTTTAAAGGCTGCAAACAATTACAATTTATTCATATTACATTTGAACAATAATTGAAATGTTTGAACATATTATTTTGGATTCATGAAGAACATGGTTAATTACTAAATCAGTGAATTATGCGTATGAATAAATGTTTAGGTTATGCAAATTTTTGTTATCACGCATGTTGCAAACAATGCTCTTCGATTTGTTCTCATATGGCATATCACAATGTTTATGTGATAAACATTAATCTTATCCTTTTGACATGAGACGATGTGCACATAATGCACATACATTTGTATTTTAGCAATACAAGTTGCCCTTTTGGAGCCCCTGTTTTGGGACGCATTCGCCGACGAGTCTGGACTTGTTTACATTTCTAGACGGGGAAATGCCGTATGTTATAAAATTGCCGATTATTATTGTAAAATATAGTTTTTAACGAAAAACTCGGGAAAAACCTGGAGTTCATGTTTGTTCGGTTATAGGTCCGATGCCAGTTGAGGCTGTTGAACGGAACGTATACAAGAGCGTTTAAGCTAAGCCAATACGCGCGATCAAGCGGGTTTATGAAAACAGTAAAATTGACATACGGAACTAAAATAGAACAGGTTTGCTGTTATAAACATCTATAATGTACACGTATTTTTGAGGTAATATTATACTCGCTGAAATTTGCTTTTCCATGTATCATTGATCCATGACAACAACACTATCATCAACATCATCAACAACAAAATATTAACCCACATTGATACTATTAAAACGATAACAGAACAACAACAATAATCGTATTGTTTCGATGTAAACGACATTAACAAATAACATTAAGGCAAAACTTAACATTGAAATACAGGGGCAACACGCTATATTTTTCTGTACACAATGGTATCATTAAATCCTGATTATGTCGACCTTATAATGTAATACATTTTGTAATACACTAGAGAAAATGTAAATGACCAATATTTCACGATTGGACAGTACCATTGTTAGGAACCATACAAATTGCTTTTTCTAGATTCAATAAAATTCCGTTAGAAATTTAATGTTTTTTACGAGAATAGAAATCTATCATATATACTGATATACCCATGTACTAGTTTTATACTAAATGAATAGAAAACATTTTTAACATTTGTTTCTTTAACATTAATTTTAATCTTCGTTGAAAAGTTTGAATGTAATATAAAAACATACACAACGGTTCACAAATCCTGCTATATAAGTTATGAAATAAGTTGTGATACTTGTTTTAATGCAGAGTAACAAGACTGAACAAAACATCATTCAAACAAAACAAAGGAGAATTGTTCTATAAAATAGTTGTGTTAGTTCTTTATATTGAATGAATATACAGAACGCAGGAAAATTACTCTGTTATTGGCCGAGTGATGTTTTGGCTCTGTGTGCGAGTGTTGACCACCGGTATCGGAACTGCATACATTTACAGTGCACGACTTAACTAGGGCTGCCACATTACATGCATACTAACACTTATCTACACTTCGATTATAACAGAAACGAAACTATATTTATAGGTTTACAAATATTGCATTTGTCCAAACCATGATTAAACACCAAATGCCGAACTGGAATGGACAATCTAACATTCTGTTGTCTCTGCGTATATTGAAGAGTTTAAATTGAGTTTATGGTAAATTTCTAAATTTAAAACAAAACACAGAGATTTCGTCGCAAACAATAGACGGTGAAGTTAGACTCCAGATCTGGACACGGTTGTAATATCCGCACCCCCAGCAACCCTTCTTTTACATAGTAGTTTCTTCACTTCGGTTCTAAACCGGGAACCACTCATGAAATACAGAAGAAAGTTTACCGAATGGTTTACGTACATCAATAAATTCGCTATAGCGTTCCAGAAAAACATCATGGCGAGTTTTTGGCTTGAGGCACCCTCGGACCAATACGGCTCCCCAATCGGGTAAACGACTATCGGTGTTATACATACAATGAAGAGGACACTGACTAACAGTAGTGATTTTGTAAGGCTGGACATTTTGTGGTCCATGCTTGGTCGCAACGTGGCTGGTGCAATAGTGGCACGACTTCTTCGATGACTTTGAACAACCTTGACAATAATCACACTGTTTCCAACCAGTAAGACACACATTGGGATCAGGTAAAACACGCACAAATCAATCCAAGTCCATGTATATGTATAAAAATGTTCTAAGGCACTTGTAGAAGGCACACATCGTTCGATTGAAGCCGTACCGTTTTCGTTGGTTGTTTGTTTGTTTGAGTAACCGAATAAATAATGCGCATTCAGAGCAATCATGGAACACAATGTTACCGCAACAGCTATCCCTGCTCCTTTAACATGATGGCGCAAATGGCGTTTGTGTGGCATTAACGTACTTAGAGCACGTTCAACGGTGACACAGATCAACATCCACGATGAAAACTGTGTGGTAGCATAAACAATAAAGAAATGAACCTTACATCCAGAAACTGCTAAATCCGTCCTTATGTCAAAATCAAACGTGTATTTTATCCACTGTCTTAACAATCCTGTAATCAGAGCTAGAAAGTCTGACACAGCAAGTGCAGACAGGAACACAGCCATTGCTTCGTGTCTCAGTTGCTTTCTTGTTAACGTCAAAAACGCCAATATGTTTCCGGCCATCCCAAACACAAGAAGAAATGGTGGAATAATTTTCCATAGCAAAATTCCTGCTTTGTACGTACCGTAATCTTCCCTCGACATATTGTGGGTTGAGTGCTTCAATCACGTACACCTTTTATGGAGACATAGTCTTTTACAGTCTCAGTGGTATAACAGAACATTTGCTCATTTCATAAGGGGAGAAATTACTCACTTGCAAGTTGTTTTAATTTCATATTGAACGCAGCAACACCTAACAAGAATCAATAGTAATCGTTAAAACAAAGTATTTTCATTGTTTATAAGCACTTGAACACAGCTCATTTAAAACATTAGTTTTACGTTAATTAAAAAACCACCATTCATACCCCGTCTATATGAAGTGCAAAGGCGAGTCAAAGTCAACAGAACATTTAAAACATCTAAGCTCATAGGCACCAGTTACCGTTTCACATTTTTACCAAAAACAGTTGCATTCCTTTCAAAAATGCGTTGACAAACACGAAAATATCTAATTATAATAAATTCCAATAGTTTAATCCTTTTCAATCCATCATCAATTTCATCCAGTTGATATATCGGTGAATATTTCCACGTTCGTGTGTTTATTTTGACCAGCAAGAGCTCTCATGATGTTATGCAGATCTTCAAGAAATTATTCAAATGCTTCGGATTGTCGCAATGTCGTTAATTATACTGCCGCTCTGTGTGCATTGGCTTTCAATGTGAAAAGACCTTTACTCTTATAGTAGTATCAGGCATTACAACCCGCTGCTTTCATTTCTTTCATTGCTTTCAAACAACACACCAACAGTCATGATTAGAGATATATTGTCTCATCGGAAAGTGGATTCACTCTTAATTGACTTAAAGTAAATATTCGCATATTCAATAAGGGAGCGTCATTTCAACAGGAATCGGAACACTGAGTTATAATAATGCAGCGTGTTTGTTAACCAACAGAGGATATTGTTTGACAACAAAGACCTGATAGTGAACATACCCGCACTAATATCTTTACCTTGTGTTAGTTAATGGCAGACTATTGATTTGTTGTCGTACTATATAACAATATGAATCAGATACGGTAATCAACATATCCTAATGGCATTGGTATGCCTACACTTAACGGATAGGAGTACGGACAATCTACGTACTGTGGTCGAACGTTCATTGCACCAGTTGTTAAACATTAAACCGTTATATTGCCTCTCTTACTACAATCGTATTTTTATGACACACGAACAATATCGGATCTGGTATAAATCGAAGACTAGAAGCCATACTATACTGGTTATATATATTCTTCTATCGTTATAGTGTGACTATACTGTATATAGCAACTAATAAGCGACAGACTATCATACGAAGGGTCAGTGAAATGCTAGATTCTGTATCAAGTTACTGTCATTTGACCATAAGTGTTTATGTATAACCATTATATAAATAGCCAGTGTTTGATACATAACATCGGTAATCATAATGTAAGGTACATAACGTGTTGGTATCTAGAATTTGTTGAACAATCGAATACTATATGGGAAATCCGAGTTGAATGTGACAATTGGCACTGGGAATCATTGACAATTATATACAGAAGAAGTTCTGGCATTCGGTCTTACATACTTAGTGTCCGTGATACTACATGTGTACCTGCTTGTGCTGTTGCTGGCTGCTTAATTCTTTATCATAATACTGTAATGTGAAGATACGTACCATTGGGGACAGGGGGCGAGGGGAAAATCAGCGGCGATGTTGTAATACATACACAGTCCCTCTATTACTCCGGTGGCTCCCTAAAGCTCCATGTTTATTCCTACAAACTCACCGTAGGAATGTAAAACAAATGACATAATACTTACATAAAGTGTTGACAAGTACACATTATATATAAGGAGGGATGTCAAAATCTGTATTGAACAAGACAAGACTCCATCGATACAACTATTTGGCATTTTGCATTTCTGTGTTTAGAAAAAATGTTTTGAATTCAATGTCAAGGAAGGGAGAAGTCGATTTGTATAGCACATCGTAACAGAAATAACATGAAACCCGGTCAAACTATATCATCGAATTATATATAGAGGATCTATCACGAGTTGTCAATTGATATAGACTTTTATTATATACCAATGTATGCATTGCCAAAAATACACATTTTCCGTATCATGCATGTCTGACGTGTAAGGTTTTACTATATGCCGAAAATATGCCAACGTCGATGACGTCATGACGTAAACATTTACTTTTTTATGAAGTTGAGTTATATATGCCGAAAATATGCCGACGTTCATGTATACACAGTGAACGCATTTTCGCACGAAGTTTTTTTTATCAATTGACAACGAGTATAAGATTCTTTATATCACAGGACTCTTATAACATGGGAAAATGCGCATCTTACAGCTGAAAAAAATGCTCTATAAACGACGCTAAATGCAGCGTCATTTTCAGCACAAAATGACGTCATTTTGAGAGATAAATACCGTCAATTAAACGTTATGCTACACTCGTTACATATAAAGTTATACGTTCTGGTTATACTAACCCGGATACGAGGAAATTCATGTGATATATCTATAACCGTAGATTCGTCAGATTTATTGATATCATTAAACAAAATAAAAATGATCTTAAAAGTACTACAGTTGCAATTATGTTCGGATATTAAAGTAAACTGATCATAAAGCCTTGATACAATCGATAAGTCTGACGGAGACTTGTAATTAACTTCAGACCGAAACCTTCCAGTCTGTGGCCAACACGTTACTGTAGTCTGGCTTGCTTATCATAGCAATCGGGTATTTATTACCTTCATTTATTGTTTTATAGAACTTATGGTACTTGACAATGACGTCCACAAGAGAAGTGACGGATCGTTATGTACAGTACAATTACAACTATATCAATCGGCACTAGGATCATTGCAGGATATTAAATACCAATGTAAGTTAAAAATAACATGAATCACGGGGTGTAAACTGACGTAATCTAGAACTCGTGCGTACATGTGAGGAAATGAAGCGAATTCCCAAATACCAAAATGATAAAAATAAACGCTTTCTAACTAATTACTAGTAATCATAATGACGTCAATTTGCATCACGGGTTTCTAGTCCAATGTAACTATACAGTACAACTTCTCCCGAGCGGCTTCCATGCAGCATCAACCTCTCATACGCAACAAAATATTTTAATTTCTTAATTGACAAATTATAAATTATAGCAACAACCTCTGTGCACCATCCAAGCATTTTGTTTCCCACAGTGCATATAATTTGCTATACTGTAAAGGGACAGTGCCTATATATATAACACATTATTCTCTCATTAAGGCGAGCATTTTCGCATAAAGTCGTTTTCAAGAACTCATTAAAAAAATGAAAGTTAATATCAATTGACAACTTATCAATTATAGATCCCCTATATCCTTTCTTTCTGTGGACAAACAAGCTGTATATTATGTAACATTTAAAAATATAAAGAGTACAAAAAGTTCGAGTGACTGAGATACCGTATGCGTGAATATGATGTGGGTTCGAAAAGTTAACAAATTTTGAATTTACACATCTTACATGCGAAATTAATTTAATTTTTTTTATTTTCTATGAAGGTTTAATTGTAATAAATGAAACAGGCTTCAACCAATCAAAAAAAAAGACTATTAATATCTTCATCAACTAATAATATTCATATGCAGCAATGCTTAAAATACTTAAATGCCTGATCCAATAGTTAAAAATTTATACTATAAAATGTAGATACTGGGTCACAGCCGAATTATGTGGTGCAATCAACACAAATCAATATGGCCGTCACCCACAACGTGTTACACCACAGCAACAGTTAAAGAAAACGTTTAAGCAATAGATTTTGTTATGTGAAATTTTAGTAATTTTAGGCATACATTCGTCCCAAAACATTGTTTGTGTACACACACAGCATTTTATAGTTAATTGGTATAAGGCAGTTTTTGTTATTAAAAGCAAAGTGCACCTCTTGAACCGGCTCGTTGATTTCTGTACAAATGACCCCTAAAAGAAAAAGAAAAATATTTAAAAAAGGGTTTTTTTTTTCATTTATTTTTCGTTTTCAACGATACAGTTACTAAATATCTGTGCCTATCTTCACTACTTATACAGTATTATGTTTTCCTTAGAAAAGTTCATTTAAGTACAAAAAAAGTAAGTTAATTCTTTGATTTCCATGTCCATATCAAAATAGCCCATGCGAAAACGGAAAGTAGGTTTCAAGGTCGATACCAATTGTTTAATTTTTACCATTTACCATTTATTTATAGCAAATCGGCATATAAATATACCTTTAGCCATTTACATAGAAAAAAATGATAAAAGTGTATTAATATGGAAGCGATCTATATGTGCTGCACTTTCAATTTAAGAAAAGAATCATACATGTACATGTACATTATGGTGAAAAATATTTGTAATCAAAGTATTCTTTTGGGTCTATATAACAATGCCCATTAGAATATTTCCTACCGATGGATGTGTAGTTCGTTATAGTGTTATATTTACAATATGCATTAAGTGTCATTATTAAGAAGGTACCCCAATAGTAGTCTGGTTCCCTGTCCTAAATCTTACAGTGGTTTAGGTCAGGCAGCAACCAATAATCGATAACTATACGGTGGTCAAATCAAAATGGCGGACGTACGTTAGTTTATATAGGCAATTTTAGAATATCCCCCTAAAGTGTATGTTATGTATGTGTCATTTTGATGTGACTTTGCATAGTAATAGAAAAAATAATGGTCTTTGCAATGATAGAAGTTTATTCGCTACAACAGCACTAATATCTACAAAATAACGTTTATAAAATGATTGAAATATTTTTGTAGCAGGGTTTTGATAGTCCATTAATTTATAAATATTCAATTGACCAAGTTAGCACAATCGGTAGAGCCACTGACTTGTAATCAAGGGATCTCTGGTTCGATCCCTGTACAGGCCAGTAATTGATTTCCTTTTTTAATATTTTTCTTAATTTGTGTAATACAAAAACTTTATATTCTTATCATGTTCCTTATTTAAGTATAAACTATAGATCTACAACGACCTTCGAAATATGACCCCTGGACCAGTCCATATACCAAGGTTGAAACGATATTTACCGTTATTTTATGAAAAAATACGGATAGGTTTGAGAAAATCTCCCTTTACTTCTAGTTGGCAACGTGGCTTAGTGGATAAACTGTTCTCTTATCAGGAACATACTTTTATATAGACTGTGGGTTCGAGTCCTCTGCTATACTCATTTTCAATAATTGAATTTCTAATTCAATTTTTTTGTCGTTTTACGTTAATATTTTAATTTTTAATATTTGATTAATTTTACGTTTTATAACTAATAAAAAACGCTTTGTTTCCTTTACATTAATTTAGTCTGGATATTGTATTTATTGCGTCATTGGCTTCGCTGCAATCGCCATTTTAAGAATTTTCAGTAGAAACGTCAGAATTAGCTAATGGTGTATGTTGTCAGTTGTCTGTGTGATGCAGCGGTCATAGTACATCGCTATCAATCGTCTATTTTGTTCTTTCCTGTGTGAGTTAAGACCCACTAACGAACCGTTTTTTTTATTTAATAAACTTATGCTTACATTAATGTTATATGCATACATTGTATTATTTACCTGATTATGATCACATATCATTATCTTTTTTCTATTCATAGTTTGCGTTATTCTTTTTTCAAATATTCATTATATCAGTTATACAATGTGTCGGAATCAGTGTAAGTATCAACTGAATTACAAGTTACGACGCTATATGCAGTCTTTATGTTAGCTCTTGTCATTCTGACAACCCCCTCTCACACACTGACAAGCTAAAACTTCAGTCCTATTTCCTTCTCATCCATACAAAACCTATGTACGTTCTCGATGAGATCTTTCGCGTCGTCGCTTTATCTATATACCAGCTATGACATATTTCTTATGTGCTTTTTACGCACTGGAAGTTTTATAATTAAGCATCTTTTTGTAAATAGACAAGCACGAAAAATGTTTGCCGAGCAAAAATTAAAAAAAAAATAGTGGAATGGGATTCGAACTCTTTCGTTCAGTTTTGAGGTTTACGTATTGACAGTAGCTTAGCCGACTGCGCTATGCACTCTACTTGATTTGGCAATTCTAAATGCACCCTTTATTACTAAATACACCCCTATAACCTGGATTACTCGAAAGTTAAAAGTACATTTACGCCCGAGTGCTTGTTGTAGATCTATAATAGCGAATTACGTTACATATAAAAATAATAATAAAAAAAATAATGACAATACTGGTATCGAACCTCCAACATCTATGTTACTGGTTTGGCGCTTTACCAACTGAGCTAACTGGGCATTTGATATCAGTTGCGATTTATATACACTGTATACACACTGGTACAGAAATTTTCTTAATTTACTTTGCGTTTTTTTCTACATATCAGTTGTGTCATTTTAATGAAACATGTTTAATTGAAAAGAACAAACATTTTACCATTAATATACTAAATCTCATCGATATGACACATACATAACACATATTTTTGGGGGATATTCTAAAATTCCCTATATAAGCTAATGTTAAACCGCCATTTTGTTTTACACATGGAAGCGACCATATTTGTTACATTACGCCGGACCTATACTGCAATGTAATAAAAGATTTAGGTACCGGGAACCAGACTACCCCAATAGATACTTCATACGTGTACGTGTTTCCGTTAATAGATGTGTTTTCAAGGTAGTGTCAATACGCACAGCATGAATTCTAATTATATGGTCAACTATGTATTCCTTTCTTACTTATAATACCACGGGAATAATTACAATGATTATTGATCTTACCGAGAAAGCTGTTCCATCTATTTCCACTGGACATTCCTGGTTTTTATTATGGGCTGATTGACAACGACACGTTTTACTTTGATCTAATTTAATCTTTTCTGAGTGTCTATTTTTTGGATCAATGCGGCTTTATCCCTAGCACGAAAATAGCCGCGGTGTTATCCAAGTTTGGTCTTGATTTGAGCCTGTTTCTAAGGTCATACGTACGTTCTAATAACTTTTATTGGAAATTGTAGACAGTTTTTATCATTTTTCGTCTATACTATTCAACAATACAATTATTAAACAACGTTCAACTTCGTTAAATTATTGAAACCGTAAAGCTTGCAGCAATAGTTAAATTCAGCTGTTAAAGTTTCTAAATCCGTCTGAGTGGACAAACCATGGTTCCGTCGTATCTTATTTTACAGAGCAATGCACGAATAATGGTAGAATTATAAGTCATTATGCTTGGGTTTCTGTCGTGTCTTACGTCTATTTTAGCATATTAACATTGTATTGAGAGATTAATTTAGAATGAAAAAAAAAACCAATTGATTGCCGCTCGTGCTTATTGGGACGTTGTGAAAATGAATGCATGTGTACATTTAGTCCGGAGTTCCCTCCCCTTGATGCTACGCTATCACTGAACAGATTGGATGCCGGGAACCAGAATAGTGTAGTACGTTGAGACGGAAATCCATTATGTTTGTGACGCAAATATGCTCCTCAAGTTTGGAATAATTACAAAATTGTGCAAATTTTTATGATTTTCAATGGAGACAGATTTATGTCCTAGCTAATGATATTTCTGGGGTTATGTAATAGTGTACTGTAAATAAACAGTACCCGTTTCCAAGATTAACTACATGTATGATAATTTACTGTGTAATATTAGTAGAGCATTTAAATTAAAAAAAGTAATTATTGTTACGGGTGAGTAACCGAAGGACTGGGGAGACGCGAACATCGCCCCAGTCTACAAGAAAGGCGACCGTCACACACAAGAGAACTACCGACCAGTGTCACTCACATGTGTAATGTCTAAACTACTGGAACACATCATATGCCACCACATACATAACCAACTGGACAAGCACAACGTACTAGCAAATCTAAATCATGGATTCCGCTCAGGATATTCCTGCGATACCCAACTTGTCGTCACAGCCCATGATCTGCTAGGATACAACGACAAGAACAAACAGGTTGACACTATGATATTATACTTCAGCAAGGCGTTCGACACCGTGCCCCATCAGCGGCTGCTACTGAAGCTTGAAAACTACGGCATACGAGGTCCCATTCTCCATTGGATATCAAACTTCTTTACCAAGCGAGAAATGTGTGTGGTAGTAGAAGGCGAGAAGTCACGCCAGGTTCCTGTAGGCTCCGGAGTTCCACAAGGCATGGTGCTCGGACCCTTTCTGTTTCTATGTCATATCAACCACATGCCTGAAAGGGGTGAAGTCTCACATCCGATTCTTCGCAGATGACTGCCTTCTATACAGAGCTATCAACGCAATAAAATAACAACAAATTCTCCAAGAAGATCTTGATAATCTACAAAAATGGGCTCAAGAATGGGGAATGAAGTTTAACGCCAAGAAATGCTACCTACTCAGTACCAAATCTTATTCTACCTATTTCTACAAAATCAACAACGTCATACTCAAAAGCGTCCAAGAAAAAAACCCATATTTAGGCATCACCTTCTCAGACAATCTCAAATGGAAGACACACATTTCTAATATCACAAAGCGAGCAAACTCTACACTAGGATTTCTAAGACGGAACCTTCGACTATGCCCATAAAGCTGCCGGAAAAATGCCTACCATGGCAAGCACTCATCCGATCCAAGCTGGAGTATGGTTGTGTAGTATGGGATCTCTACCAGAAAAGTGACATAGACGGACTAGAGCGCATACAACGTTCTTCTGCCCGCTTCATCACCAGGGACTACAAATCCAGACAAGATGGATGTGTGTCGAACATGCTGGAGGACCTAGACCTCCCCACACTACAGGAGAGACGGCTGACACTCTTATACAAGGTAGTGGAAAGGCACGTACCAGCCATCAATATTGATCACTATTTGAAACCCCTCAGACCGAAATGCACCATACATTTATAGGGCTAAAAAATACGAAAACTATATACAACAGAATATTGTGGACAACTCAGTGAATAATAACTGTACTGTAAGTATAAAAGTAAGTGTTATCAGACCATTCGTACGAAGAGTGACAATTATAGATACTCTTTCTTTGTAAGAACCGTCCTTGATTGGAACAAACTTAGTGATAGTGCAGTAAACTCAACATCAACAGAGTGTTTTCCCAGCAGGCACACAACGTTTAATCCACGTGGATTAAACGTTGAATAAACGTTGACAATCGTTGCAACCATTTTCAACGCGAGTACAACCTTATATCAACGAAAAACTGAATGGTTTCTTCTTCAACGTTGATAAAACGTTGAATAAACGTTGTCATTCGTCAGAAAGTTTCTTCTTAGCTTCAAAACAAGGATTATAAAGGATTATATCACCATACTGGATTCTTATCAGATAAAAGTAAATAGCTCAACAGGAGATTGATAAATTGTGCACTTAATACATTGACTTAACATCACCATAAATTTGCCAAAGAGATTAAATTGATTATTGCAGATCTTAGTGACATATAACATCTTCCTTTAATGGTGAAGCCAGCAAAACTATTAACCAAGTGCTATACCTTATGTTCAACTAAAGATCAGAAAGGCCAGATTATAAATAACAGTTACTAAAGAATTTGCCTTTTTGAAAGTTGTGGTTACTTTGTACAAGACCAAGACTCTGCTTGTACAGCGAGTGTTGCTATACGGACAGGAGTTTTATGGTGGTAATTAACTAAATACCAGCAGCGTTCCCGAATCAACATTTAAACTAGGATATTACAACTGACCACAGCTGTAGAACAAGTGATTTTATATACAGTTCTATGAAACAGCGTCAGTGTTAAAATCGACAGAAATGTAAGTAAAACTATATATGTATATTGATTTTATTACTTTATATGCGCTTCATTATGTCATAATTTTTATCATATTTTTATGGTCCATTGAAGCATATCGCTGGCTTAGAATGAGAAGGTCGTTACTACAAAATCAATATTTTGAGAAAACAAGAAAAACTGTCAGATAATCACTCTGTTCTATGATTTTCAGAACTATATCTTTCATTTTAGGTCTAATTTATTTACATTATAGACAGAAAATATACTACCTTTCAAAAATATACAGGTAATCTAAGTCATTTAGGGTGCTAAACTCATGAAAATAGCATTTCTGATACCGCGCCACAAACCATCATGCCTTGAGAAATTGAAATGTCCTTGAATTTACGCATCAGTCAGTTGCAACCACAGCCCCCTACCCCAGGGATGGAGGTCAATAGACGGGGAAACGGTCATGTTATTACCTTCCAGCTTACCCTGCACTGACGGGAAATGTGGCAGATTCTTTGTCTGAACCACTTCCCCGGGAACAATATTTAGTTCTCAGGGCCAGGGAAGTACCGGAGATTTTAGAAACAGCTGTCACCCACTTCAATTTCATACTTAAATAACATCGATAAATTGTGAACACAGGTAAATCAACTGATGTGGGTCATACCAAATTTTCCCACCTTTCTTGTTATCCTGGGCACACTATTTCATAATGTTTTATTGATCAATGTATTTTCAGAAGCTGTTGATCAGTGTCATCCTAGTACTAAGTAAATGGGGGATCAAGAAGAAGAAGACAGGAACTAAAGAAGGCGAAATAGGCTGCCAAGGAGAGACAGACTAGGAAGGAGGCGATAGACTTGGGCTGATAATGTCAATTGCTTGTTAACTTACATAGACAACAAATAAAATAATAATTCGATATTTGTTTGAATTCGAATATTTATGTAAAGTTGGTAGTGATGAACCTCAGATGTATTCTAAAACATGCTGACTTGTTCATTTGACCAGGAAGTTTGGTACATATTAAGCTTTCCGTTTTTACTTATTTATTTAAGGTCGATTGGGAAACCATTTTTACTAACTTATATTAATCACTTTCGACACCTCATTGCTGATGTTATCCATCACCAAAAAGGTATACAAACCGAGAGAAGAGATGCAAGTTTCCCTTTTATAGGGAATTACTGGTACCATTTAAAGTTCATCTTTGGTATGACACGGCCACACATAGGATCGAACCAAGAACCTCACACACTCGAAGCAGACACTCTACCACTAGGCCATCGAGATTTTGTTATCACTTTTCAGATACAGATTTTCTGGTATCATTTTAAATTGCATCTTTGGCATGACACGGCCACACATGGGATCGAACCCAGAACCTCCTTACACACTCGAAGCAGACTCGTTACCACTATGCCATCACGGTTTTGTGATCACTTTTTGTCCGCTTTTCAAGTACAGAAATTCTGGCGGACAAAGTTTTTGCAACCTTATTTCAACGTTGATGCAACCTTATTTCAACGTTAATGCAACCTTATTTCAACGTTAATGCAACCTTATTTCAACGTTGATGCAACCTTATTTCAACGTTAATGCAACCTGATTTCAACGTTGATGCAACCTTATTTCAACGTTGATGCAACCTTATTTCAACGTTAATGCAACCTTATTTCAACGTTCACGCAACCTTATTTCAACGTTGATGCAACCTTATTTCAACGTTGATGCAACGTTATTTCAACGTTAATGCAACGTTGCATTTAGGTTGTATTAACGTTGAAGTTTCGTTGCAACATAGTGGTTGCAAATCAAACGCTTATACAACCTTATTTCAACGTTGCCCCGCAACGTTTTTTCAACGTTGTATAAACGTTGCTGTGCCTAAAATGAAAGATATAGTTCTGAAAATCATAGAACAGAGTGATTATCTGACAGTTTTTCTTGTTTTCTCAAAATATTGATTTTGTAGTAACGACCTTCTCATTCTAAGCCAGCGATATGCTTCAATCACGGAGGTATATAAATAAATGGAGGTGAATGTTGATGAACTTCCCGATTATCCTCGCCTCGGGAGATCGAATCGTCGCCATTTTGTAATTTCTTAACGAAGCGGCCTGAAACATCGTTTTTACAAGTTAACACGTATTTACTAATTATATTTTGAGTTTTATTTTTAACAGAACATATTTGAGTAATTATTAAAGTTAAACCCGCACGAATTAGTCATGGTTAACGCGTCAAAACCAAAATAAAGTGCATTTTAAATTTCTTGATAAATCGGCCCGCCGCGAACAGAATTAAATGGCGGCAATTAGAATTTGTCATAATGTTGCAGTGCAAACTGTGAAGTGCTGGATGCAGTATTTAAATCAATTACCTGCTACATTTGTTCCTAATACATGTATCTTGGTCAGGGATGTGTTAATTTGTTTATTTTCGCTTGTTACTGTTCACAATTAATTGTAAAAAATAGAGTCGATGAAAATCGTTAATGGCGGCCGAAACCCTCAAAGTGAAGAGGTGATAAAATTTAAACGCATCTAGTGATGTTGAATGTGCATAATTTAGATTAATTACCCGCTGTATGTGTACTTAATAGATATATATTTGCAATGGATATGTTTTCTGTTCATTTTCTCAAGGTATCGTTCATTTTTAATGGTGAAATAAACAGTGTCCAAATTGACTCAAATAAGAGCATAATGGCATCCAATAAGGACAAATTGGTGTCAAATATTCCTTGATATAGAAATCTAGCTTTCTCTGGGATCAACCTCCATAAAGCAACAACCTGCTTCAAGCAATATTATCTAATATATAGACGAGAGTGTACAAAAAACGAAAGTTTTCTCATGCAAAACAGGTATTGCTCTAGAAATGTTGCAATGTAACTTTACATATTGATGGTTGACAATCCAAAATGAATGAACCAGCACTTGGCAATAAAATGGTTTTTATTCATAAACAATACTTACACACACTATCACCATGAGAGAGAACTTCAGAGGATAGCAGTTTTATATATTTTAGTAGTCACGTGACCCCTGGGTTTCAAATACAGATATTACACACCTTCCTATTTTCGATAATTATATTATTTCATAAACCCTGTATGTACATAATACACTTGCACGCAACGAGTTAGTTATGTAACATTATTGTGTTTGTAATTCACAATATTGCATCTTTTCATCTCATGTGCATTCACCATAGCAATCATAAATGCATGATCTTCTATATCTGATCTAATAAGTTTTCATAGTGTTTAATTGGCACAGCATGTGTTTATTCGATGCCGCCAGGAGGCGGCATCGAGTATGAAAGGGTGCAAGCAGATGTCCCAGGAGGATACAAGATTTGATTGGTTATAACGCTGTTGGACTCGCCCGTCAGGGGTAAAATAGGATGATAAATGTTCGGTAGGTACTAAAGTCCAAGTCCCAGGAGGATACAAGATTTGATTGGTTATAACGCTGTTGGACTCGCCCGTCAGGGGTAAAATAGGATGATAAATGTTCGGTAGGTACTAAAGTCCAAATCAGTTCGGAACGGGTGTTTATATAACGGCTACATATGTTGCAATTTGCGGGTCTTAGCAGGGGCTATTAAAAAGTAAAAAAAAACTATTTGCGCGGAGCGGCGATTTTCCTTTCGAACTTTTATGGAACATGTTAAATACTTTCATGTCTGTCAGATATTTTTTAGTTATGATTTTCGATTTTTTCCAGTTCTTAGGTTTTGTCTTAATCTAAATTTGATAAATGCAAGTGTTTTTTTAATCTCTATGTTTCTTTATTTATGTATGTCAGAATAGTTTGTTTTGCCAAAATTTAAACGGGTAAATATAGCTTGCCAACATTGAACTGACACTTCTTATTTACAAAATATTCATATGCGCTCCTATACTCCTGCCAAATGGAACTAGTTCTATGCATATTTTAAACTATGTTGAACGTATTAATTCGCAATAAATTTACTTATCAAGCTCACAAACCACGAAATAACAATGTCCTTTAGTGTCAGTTTCACGTTGTCAGGCTATACCACGTTATTGGAATACACTTTGTTATTTTATGAAACATGCTAAATGCCATCTGTGAAGCATTAATCAATATTATAATGGTGCTCATATTTCTAAAACATGTTATGTTCATTTGAATAAATATTTCAATAGAAAATAGAATGTTTTCATGTTTTCTATTCTTTCCTGGTGTTTCACTGCCTTCAAGTTTTTAACCAGGTTTTCCAAAGGAAAACTCTGGTTATTAGATTGCTGAATGTCGGCGGGCCTTAACAATTTCTTCTGTGCACAACTCCTCCTACATTTCTTCATAGATTTCAACCAAACTTTCAGAGAATGATTGTCATCATGTGACCTGGTGCATATTATCAGGGTTTTATGATTCAACCAATTTTGACGGAGTTATGGCCCTTGAAACAGAAAAAATTGGCCGCTATCCTTATGTCGCACGGTGCTCAAAGTACACGACATAGAGTCATGAAACCTTCACAGAAATGGTCAGGATGTTTTCTCTACACCTGGGGTTTCACTCCCCTTTCAGTTTAGTACATCCAGAGTTATTAGCCATTGAAATGGTGTAAAATAGCCATTTTTGACTTGTTTCACATGCTACTCAAAAAGTATTTGACCTAGGATCATGAAACCTTTATAGAAATGTTTGACAGCATGTACTCTAGTGCACCTGGGGTTTCACTCCCTTTTCAATTTAGTACAACCAGAGTTATTGCCTTTGAATTAGTGAAAAATACCCATTTTCAGCAATCTTAAGTTTTTGCAGCGTACACTCAACACATGAGAATAACTTCCCTTGTGCATCACACATCACGCCGGAATTTTAGTTTGTTTACAAGTTTCTACCAATACCTTTTACTAAATAAAAAGATTTACTTAAAAAGAACTAGCGGCATCTTTGATGCCCAGCATCAACATTTCACTTGTTGATTAATATCAAACAAATATTACAATAAGCTACTGATCACAATCATAGCTACTGTATAAATGTGACAGATGGTGAGAGCATATACTGATTGGTTGTATATTGGTCCTTACTGGAACCCCACTGTGTAAACTGTTTGGGTTTAAACACCTATCAAATTCAATGTCAAGAATTAAGTACATGTAAACTCTTAATTAAATTCGTTCATATTGTTTTTTTTACTAATGTACCACGTGAAAAGATCGGCATTTTTTTAAAAAGAACGCGTGGAGTTATTATCGCATAATTAAAATTATGGACGATTAAATTTAAATTAAATTGTTAATTGCCTTAACAATTTGTACTGATCAATAGCTAATTATCATACAACACAGGGCTATCAATTAACGATTAACGTTCCAGAGGTACCAAACACAAGACAGTACTTAACACCTTTGCCAAATACCCCGGCACCTATAGGCGGGCCTATTAATGAATTTATTAAGCGCGGATACAGCCCTGGTAGATAATTTAATTGCTTAGAAGTAAACAAAAAAATGAAACAACAGAGAGAGGCTAGGCAGAATTAAACATTATTTATGACGAGCATATCATCGTATATATCTTAGATCTATCTGCAAAAATATATTGGAAAAGAAAAAACGTAACTAGATCTATATTTATTTCGGCCAAAATTTCGGAAAGGTTTCATAAAAAGAATCATTTCAATAATCTATTATTAATCACCGCGCAATAAATAAACGCACGTAATAAAACACGTAGATCTACACATTAAATTAGCGATCGCATAAAAAGCTGTATAATGCCGTGAAAATCCTTTTCGCTCTTTTTATCTTTCCGCTTATTAGTGATTACGCTCATTAAATTCCTTGCGCCCCGTTGAGCATACTCTTATCAGTTTATAAGCAGACGATATTTTCTACGGCGAGGATAATCTAATCTCGTCAGTGTACTGTATAGGGAGTTTCAAATCCTTATATGTATTTAAATCCTTGCTTCAATGGACCATAAAAATATGATAAAAATTATGACATAATGAAGCGCATATAAAGTAATAAAATCAATATACATATATAGTTTTACTTACATTTCTGTCGATTTTAACACTGACGCTGTTTCATAGAACTGTATATAAAATCACTTGTTCTACAGCTGTGGTCAGTTGTAATATCCTAGTTTAAATGTTGATTCGGGAACGCTGCTGGTATTTAGTTAATTACCACCATAAAACTCCTGTCCGTATAGCAACACTCGCTGTACAAGCAGAGTCTTGGTCTTGTACAAAGTAACCACAACTTTCAAAAAGGCAAATTCTATAGTAACTGTTATTTATAATCTGGCCTTTCTGATCTTTAGTTGAACATAAGGTATAGCACTTGGTTAATAGTTTTGCTGGCTTCACCATTAAAGGAAGATGTTATATGTCACTAAGATCTGCAATAATCAATTTAATCTCTTTGGCAAATTTATGGTGATGTTAAGTCAATGTATTAAGTGCACAATTTATCAATCTCCTGTTGAGCTATTTACTTTTATCTGATAAGAATCCAGTATGGTGATATTATCCTTTATAATCCTTGTTTTGAAGCTAAGAAGAAACTTTCTGACGAATGACAACGTTTATTCAACGTTTTATCAACGTTGAAGAAGAAACCATTCAGTTTTTCGTTGATATAAGGTTGTACTCGCGTTGAAAATGGTTGCAACGATTGTCAACGTTTATTCAACGTTTAATCCACGTGGATTAAACGTTGTGTGCCTGCTGGGTGTATACTGGAGTCTAAGTTTTATGCTGTTTTATCCAACAAAGCAGAGTTGATTTGCAACCAAATGTAATACTTCCAGTGCTTTGATTCACACAAACTTTTAGATGAGTGAGACCTACTCACCTGTCACCGGGACATTTAAATCTGTGTTTACATGTTGTAAACTGCAATATTGTTAGAAATATGATTTGAAATTGGTGTATAATAAAACATATAGTTATAACATGAGGTAAGCCATAATGTTTGCATCACTTTTTCCAACAGATAGCCCGATATCTTAAGATTAGTCCATTGTTTGATTCGTCCTGCGAATTTTCGAACCAAAAATATTCGGAGCAAGTCAATATGTCAATAAGTATATGGTAAGTAAATCTTATTTAGTGAGTGAGTTTAAATATGTTAAGATATAGCAATGTTACAACAATTATTATTATAAATACCCCTGTCAATTGAAACCACTACCACATCCACCAGGAAGCGTGGCTGGAATATTCATGTGATTTTACCTTTGCAATGTCCCTGGCGTAGATAGTATCAGTAGATCAGTATTTACTAAGAACTCGTCCATCTCAGAAGAAACATTCAACCAAGACTTTGTAACATCAGAAAACCATCCAATTGCTGACGACATCACTTTCAGTGTTAAAGGCATCGAAAAATTACTAACGTCTCTGGACCCTCATAAAGCACCAGGACCAGATAAGATCAGCCCAAAAGTCCTCAAAGAACTAGGAACTGAGATTGCTCCAATCCTGACTTCACTGTTCCAGGTATCCTACGACACAGGTATCGTTCCAGACGACTGGAGACATGCAACAGTCTCACCTGTCTACAAGAAAGGAAGCAAATACAACCCCGAAAACTATCGCCCAATATCCTTGACTTGTATATGTTGTAAACTGATGGAACACATCATCACCAGCCATATCATGACCCACGGAGAAAATAACAACATCTTCTACTCACTTCAACATGGCTTCAGAAAGAAAAGATCCTGCGAATCACAACTACTAGAATTTATCGATGACCTATCTCAAAACTTAGAAAATGGAAAGCAAACTGACATCATAATAATGGATTTCTCAAAGGCATTTGACAAAGTCTCCCATAATCTCCTTACACGCAAACTTCACCACTACGGCATCAGGGGCAAGACAAATGGCTGGATAAAATCATTCCTCAGCAACAGAACACAGAGTGTTGTTCTAGAAGGAACCTGCTCAGAAACAGCAAGCGTAGAATCGGGAGTGCCACAGGGTTCCGTGCTTGGACCAAGTCTGTTCTTATATTACATCAACGATATGCCAGAAAACATCAAATCTAAAATTAGACTCTTCGCCGACGACACAATCATGTACCTTGCAATAGTAAACGACGCAGACTACAAGAGCCTCCAAAACGACCTCAGTAATCTCCAAGAATGGGAAACTCGCTGGAAAATGGCCTTCCATCCACAAAAATGCCAAGTACTATCTGTAACCAAAAAGAAATCTACCATCATTCACGACTACAAACTCCATGGACACACTTTAGAACACGTAAAATCTGCCAAATACCTGGGATGTACAATCAACGACAATATGGAATGGGGGGAACACATTAACAACATCACCAACAAAGCTAACCAGAAACTGAAATTCCTTCGCAGAAACCTAAATGTTGCCTCCACTACAGCCAAAGAAACAGCTTATAAGGCCATCATTAGACCATCCATAGAATATGCAAGCTCAGTATGGGATCCGTACAAGAAAGGTCAAATAAACAAGCTTGAGATGATACAAAGAAGATCAGCTCGCTTTGTCAGAAACAACTATCACAACCGCTCAAGTGTAACAGACATGATAGCTAAGCTCAACTGGAGATCCCTTGAAGACCGTCGTAAAGAAACCCGCCTCACCATGCTCTACAAGATCTACAATGAACAAATTTACTTCACCAACTCATCATCATACTTCATTCCGGTTACCAGAAACTCTAGACAAACAGATCCTGAAACATCATTCCAACTACCACAGTGTCGAACTCAGTACAGACTTAACTCCTTCTTCCCAAGAACGATCAGGGACTGGAACAAGTTACCTCCAGACATCCAGTCAGTCGGGTCAGTCGATGCCCTCAAGGAACGACTGGCCCAACACTGTTTCTAATCTCCTAAATAGCCTTGTTTTTAACCTATTTTTAAAATCTTTTTCTTATTTCATACTTTTACCTATATTTCTATACTAGTTCTTTTCCTTTTGCGCAAACACTGGCAAAATCCTCAACCTGTTGATGGTGGCCGGAAAGTGGAAGAAGAAGAAGAAGAAGTGCTAATGTTTGACTCTGCTTATGTTTCACCGTATGTTCCAATACGAGTGTTAGGCTAGAACTATGATGTTGTGTGTGTTGGGGAGCGATGGGCAGACCCAGGGACCTTGGTTTTTACACAGTTTTCTATTTTTAGGTCTAATTTCCAACCCTGTCTAGCTTCTTCGCTTTGCTTGGGTAGTTCTCCACTCTGTAAATAGTGGCACCTGTCTTTAGACAGTAGAGTTGATTCTTGTAGAATCCAATGAATAAAATTTAATAGTCTAACACTGAACAGTTGAACACAATAAACGGTTTAACAAGTTAATTACTAATTTATTCGTATTGATCGATATTTATTAATCAGTCATAATCACTATGTACATGTTAGTATAATCTGTACTATACACTTTTGCACTAACAGTATGGTCCGTTTTCTTAATTCATATAATATAGCGGGGTTTACGAGTTTGACTTTATTTTATTTATACCTCTGTCTCATAATTTCGTGCCTTCTCATGAAAACCGTGCTTAGTTGAATTCAACTCTTATATA
The DNA here is from genome assembly GCA_963678985.1 of Spisula subtruncata. Taxonomy (NCBI): domain Eukaryota; kingdom Metazoa; phylum Mollusca; class Bivalvia; order Venerida; family Mactridae; genus Spisula; species Spisula subtruncata. The sequence goes on along the minus strand of OY787664.1, from coordinate 46,159,698 downwards.
TGTTCTACATAGTCATTTTGGTAAATTTATCATAATAAATCATCCAACGAATATCCTTCATCAATTGAGGCCATTATTTTGGAGGACACGCCATATAGCTGTCTCCTTGACGACCAGGAACGATACACCTAGGGTGTGTTCGTAGCGTCTGTTCTGGAACACTCGGAACAGTGTTCCTTCTGTTCCTGTTCCAGCATCTTACGAACAAAATAAAACAGTTCTGAACAGTGTTCCGAATGTTCCACTCCAAGCACCTTACGAACAAAATGGAACAGGGACAGAACAGGAAGTAACAATAAAATAAATAAATAAATGTAGTAAATAAAACTTTTAAGGTTGACGATATTGTCAGGTGCAGCCGTTATATTTGTTGAAGAAATATGACACAAGAAAATTTCCAATAATAAAAGTTCGGTCATTTCCGTTATTCTCCGTTGACATACTATTGCCAAGGTGATCTGAATAACACATTTCGTGAAGTTTCCGGTTGTCTCGTTTTCGTTGTAATCACGTGACCTGTTCTGCCTGCACCACCTTTTATTTGGGAACAGATAGAACATGTCCGGAACACTGTTCCGGCCTGTTCGTAAGACTGTTCTCTGTTCCCTATGTTCCGGAACAGAGAGAACTGACGTTTCGAATGCACCCCTAGTAATTATTCCAACTGATATTTTTCAACTGAGGTTAATTTACTTGCATCCCGTTTTCATTACGCATTATTTTTATCACCTAAGACTTTAATATTCAAACTGAATACGCATTTGGATAAGCACTACTCCAAATTTATTTAATCTAACTGCAAATTTGAAATTCAATCAATTTGAGCCCCAATACAGACCCATTTTTACGGAGGCATGGATTTCATGGGAAACAGTCACCAGGATTCAGAGCATCGACCTAGACATAAAAAAGTTTTAATTTTACGAGTTTTCGTGATCATTTTTAAATTTTCTTTATCTTACAATAAATAAGTTAAGTTAACATTTTTTCTTCCGAAAATGTTGCAGACAATTTTAAAACTTGTATGGGCTAGTGCGCATGCGCCGCTAGAACTATTAAGGAGCATGGAGATACGAGACAACAGCATACACTTGTTAAATGTTATAAGTACACCAACACGTAATGCATATATCTTTTTTACTATACATGATATCATGTTCATTTTTGCATGTCTTTATGTGAGTAGTATAGCAATAATATCCGTTAATTCAATAATTGCAATTTGCCTGCTGCGAGCAGTGAACCGTGAATTTTGAAACTATGCAAAATGCACATGCAAAACAAATGATTTTCGCACAAAGTCTCAAAATGTTACATACGCATTGTCCATGTATATATACCCACACCAGGAAAACACAAAACCGGAAGAATTACAATAACAGACCGTACAAGAGAGGTCTGTGAAATTTCAACTTCTCGTGAAAGTAAATAGCCTAGTGTAGCTATAGACCTTGACCTTTGGCCCATCGACCCCAAAATTAGTAGGGGCCTACATCTGATGATTAGCAATCTTTCTATAAAGTTTTGCAATCTAAGATCCTATATTTCTTAAGGTGTGGACCACTGATTGTTGTGTGTTCAAAGGTCAGGTTGTGTTTGACCTTTTATCCCAACCCACCGACTATTTGCACGTAAACGCGATGTACTGTGTTGGTATACTTATAACATTTAATGAGTGTATAGTTTATTATTAATTAAGTTGTATGTTATTGGAGAACTAGTGAGCTTTATATTGTAAGTTTGAGCACTCTGTCTGTATGAAGATGGAAACAACAGCATTGTGAGGCTCGTTCCACAGCTTTCATTTGGTCTGCCGTCATCTTTACTAAATCCTGCACATCTGTGTGCGTGCAGTCCATTAATAGTTGGATTTTTTTTCCAGCATTCAGAATGCGGTTCTATCCGCTTGGATGTATCTGGCTCATAGTCTTTTCTATAGTACACATACCTCGCTGTCTGGTTTCTTCAAGGCTTGGACAAGTAAGGAGGAAATGTTCCAGGGTTTCGTCCTCAACTTTACACATCTGACAAATTTCTGTGATGCCTATTTTACTGAACTTCTGCAATCTAGTTTGGAGCCCCTAATGATTTGTTTAAATCTCTGCAGTACGTGGTAATGACCAGTCAATCCAACTAGGATCGTACCTGTTGGCCATTTAACTAAGATAAACGTTTTAAAATCACTTAGGTTATGCAGGGCTCGACACTAATACTGGTCCGAGGCCAGTGAAAATCAAGAATGACCAGTGAAAATCTTGAAGGACCAGTAACTGTTTCATTTACAAAATTTACATTTCTTTGCTGGGGACCAGTGACGAAAAATAGTTAGTGTTAAGCCCTGTTATGAGTATTTATCACATAACCTGCGACGTGGGAGTGCATTAAAGCTGTGCAGGAAAGATCGTAATGCACAACCAGCCCATTCATTTAACATATAAATTAGCTTGATATTGATTGATTGGTTGGTTCAGGGTGACTTAGCGTTAGCCAATCCGTGCCTTGAATCGAACCATGACGTCAGTATAATACAAACGTCGTCATGACGTCGCACGCATTTTAACACTAAATTTTAAATGGAACCTATATAGCATACAGCAGCGTTTTGAACGTTATTGATTTGGGGGAGCACAAATAGTTGCTGCTTTGTCCGTTTGTCTTTCTGTCGTTCTGTCAGATATTTTTGTCAAAAAGTATGTGAGGTATCAAGAACCACAACTCCACATAACCGTTTTTTTGGAGTTATTGTCCTTTGTTTTTTCATACTTAGCTTTTTGTCCGGAGCCCTTAAAATAAATAAAAGTATGTGAGGTATCATCATAAAACTTCAAAGGTGGATGGATCTCAATGAGTAGAAGTGCAGTGCTCAAGAACCCCAACTCTGCATAATCTATTCCTGGAGTTATTGCCCATTGATATCATTATTTTTTGCAACATTATATTACATCATTTCAAATTTTGTACCTTTCTGTGACAAACACCTGTTTGGTGAGCAAAACCTGTCTATGAAGGCTTCCAGAACTTTGTCTTTGACAATGAACAATTCAATTTCATTCATAACACCATTACGGTATTCAACAAGGTTCTCAGTAATTTATTAAAATTTTCATTTTGGATCTTTATCATAATATGTATCAATTTTCTTTGTTTTGATTCAGGATGAAAGATGGAGCATTTACTTGACTTATTCAACAATGGACAGTATAAAGCAGTCTACAACAAGTTAATCAAACATGGAGCAGAACAGAACAAACTCTTAGACCAGTTGTTGCTTAGCAATAATATCACAGTATGCAGACTACTAATGGTTTGTATACTATAGCGTTATAATTACATGTAGTATTGATGGTTTATTGGAAGTTCAGCCTTTCATCCACCATTTGTTATTTTAACTTCCCCTCGTCATCAGAATGGCTACCTATAAGTAAACAAGCATTTGAATCTCTCTGGGCAGACTTATTTCTCTTCTTCTGGGTGTGCAGCACAAATGTACAGAGTGAGACAATGCCCGATTTACACATTAGTCAGGTGGGGCATGTCGTTTATTTTGGCTCAGAGAAATTAAGCAGTGGTCAAGACGTGGGACCTCTCGATTCCATGTGCGCGTCCTACCCTAGGCCACGGCTCCCCACTATATGCAGACTAGGTCAAATCCTTCCATGAAAATGTAACTACAATTTCAATTTTCCTTCACTTGTCATTGCATGTGGAGAACTTGCTATTTCCTTAAGGAAGGGTAAGTTATTGCTAGTTAAGTAACATTCCAGGAAAACTGCTTAGGTTTATCTGTCGTCATACTATAACTGAAAAATTGTTGAAAATTGTCGTTAAACCCCAAAATATACCCAATTAAATCATGAAAACATAAATTGATGTCTGTCCGCATTTCCTTAATTGACAATTTAAATCATCTGTCTTCAAAGACATGCTCAAAGACATGTTTTCATTTATGATTAGATTTTAGAACTATAAAGATGTAAATGCTGTAATTACTTCCCTTTGTTGATTTATGATTTTATTATTTTAATTTGAATTTATTGTGAATCTTGTAATTATATAATGATGGTTCATATTAAGAATAATATTGTTTGTCTTGGTGAATGTTTAACCATTAAACTATCTCATTAAAATGCAATCCTAACTTTTGCTTCATTCCTTTGCGCTGTTAGTTAGATAGATCTGACAACACTACTGTACATAACATTCACTTTCAAATGACCTCTCTATGGCATGTTGTAGTTTTGCTATCCACCCGTATTATAGTATGTTAAGAGAGTTAAAACTGATGTATAAAGTTCAAATATCTCTCTCACTGTAAACCTACAGCAGAGATGTCGGACAATAGCTGTACATAGCTAATGTTATTTGTTGTAAATGAAAATTCCGACTTAAAATAAAGATTATATTGTATTGTATTGAACTAGGATTTGTGAAAGTAGCAATTTGATTGCATGATGTACAGTTCACATGAACATGACCCCATACAGAGTGTGGTCAGATTCTATGAAGTAGTGGAGCTAATATGGGTCTGATTTAAATGAGATTGATGATAATGGATCTTATAGTGATGTTAAAATAGGGTTGTATGAAAAATAGGGACACTAGTGGATGGAACTTTAGAAAAATAGTTTTTATCCATGGCTGACTTTAAAAAGTCTTTATGAGATTTAGACTTCTCCAATGTGGAGTAAAATTTGACCTAAATGTAGACTTTCCTTCACATGTGGATAGGTTATCTTTCCTTTTTGTGAGGGTCCATATGCATATAAGTAAATAGTGGTTTGAATACAGACCAGGAAAACTGGTTTGGAGATTCGGTCAATATATTGCTGAAAAATTTGTTGAGCAATGGCGTTAAACTCAAATAAACATAATCTTAAACTCAGATTAATTCTTAAGTTGTTTAGGTCCACATCACTCTTTTGTCATCCATGTGTATTACAATATTGCAGAGGGACACTTCAGATGAACAAAGGCATGAAGATATTGATTTCATGAACATTCTGAAGAAATGTCACAGTAAGTCCTTAATATTTAAGCTCAAACCAAGTTCTTAAACCAAAATTTCAGGAAATGTTTCACTTTTGAAGACAGTGTGCAGAATCCATGCATGTTCCAACTGTGATGGCTCAAAGTCAAGAAGACAGTTCAATGCATTTTGTTTCTGCTCCATAACTAATGTTAACACCTGTTCTGAAAATAGAACTGTAAATGTGTAACTTACGAAGACAATATCATAATTATGCAGAACCCATGTTTCAACCATGTAGGTTGCTGTCCATTGATGTAGTTTGGGTGTTTTATCCCCCAGTGAGGCGTAGGGGATATGGTTATGGTAGGCCTCAGTCCGTCCATCCAAGCTTCTGTGTGAAACTCCTCCTACATTTCTTAAGTGATTATGACGATTTTTTCACAGAATAACTACTATGAGGACCTACAGCACATATATATTGTTAGGGTTTTGTGATTAAATTATTTTTGTCTGAATTATGGCTCTTTGTTGATTATCTTCTCTTCAGCAGGGATATGGCTGTCTATAACTGCTTGGTGTTTGAATTTAATACTATGTTTCACTATTACTTGTGATGATTATTTAAACTTTGTCTTGATTAACTTGTAGGTATATCAGGAACAGAACAGTCCCTGGTTGTAGAACTCACTGTTCTATATAACTACATCTATAGTGAATTGGTTACTAGGCAACCTGAGAAATCTTCACAATGCTACTCATGTGTCTACAAATCCTGCCAAAGAGGTTTCTATTGTATATTAAAAAATCCCTTGCTACAGCTTACATTCACTTAGTCAGTAAAGCTTAGGTCCCACTGAGCATTTTTGGTCTCGGCAATGTACCAATTTAAATAGGTAAACTTCAGGAGACATCAGGAACAGGGATTTCACAATTTTTTCTTATGACTTCACGAAGCTTCCCCTATAGCCACACTGCCCATTTACTAAACCGTTAGTACATTGCCAAGGCAAAAATGTTAAGTGGGATCTAGGCACATATATGTAACACAAAGTTTTCTGCAGTATTAATCAGTAATTAGTATTTTTCAGTTCTCACATTTATACGTTTTGTTGAATTTCAACATCCTCAAAACTGTCTTTAAAAGTCCACACAGATTTCCCAACTAACTATTTGACCATCATCAATACCAAGGACCATAACTGTTTATTCTGTGTGAATCAAAACCCTTGGATGTACAATTACACATACAAGTTTGCTGTCTAATATTCCCTTGAATCTTGATGACTTTAGCTAAATTACTTCTTGATTTCTGGTGATACAAGATCTATTAAAAAGTCATTTCAATGGCAATTACGCTGCTTAAACTAACGGCTCTCTTTAGCAGCATAATCACTTTATTTGAGATGTAACCATTTACTCTTTTACCTCTCAAGAGCAAAAACCTCTATGCAACAACTAAACTTTATGTTTCCCTGAAGATTGTGTTCTACAGAGGTAAGCCGAACATTGTAGAGCAACAGCCTCTCTATAATTACAACCTTTAATTTTCCTTAGGTAATATTTACTTTAGATTCAACCGCTGTAGAGCAGACAACCTCTGTGACATTGTAGAAATTTGCAGCTCTCTAAGGGTGTTGCTCTACAGATGTTTAACTATGTTTGGAATTCAGACATAAACTCCTATAGATCATATATGTTCATGATTTATTTTGTTATTTCACAGTATTAGTTTGTGTGAGTATTGGACAGAAGGTCAAGAAGTCTGATGTATTAAACTATGATGATATGAAGGCTGCAGTATGGTCAACCATCCAGAGTTGTCTAACATTACTACAGCTTCATACAGGCAAGTTTCCACAGTTTAACATTCAGGAGTTCAATGTAGGGCTTTTGTTAACCAGATTTTCATTGAAGAAAATTGGTTATTAGATTGGCGATTTCGGCGACTGGACAGCGGCTATGTCCACAATTTGGTTTCGGATTAATTACTTGAGTTTGGAATGAGATGTCATGATGAAACTGGCTGTGTCTACTAGGTAGCTTATATGAAAACCTTGCTTGAGATAGAAAGTGGTGCCGGTGGGGGTTAAGGTCACAGTAACTAAAAATAAAAATAATTTTCACTAAATAATACTTGACTGACATGGCTTTAAACCCGGGTCACCAGCTTAGGTAGCAAGCGCGCAAACCACTGAGCTACAGGGTAAACCTTTGTGGCTATGGATAACATCAGGAATGAGGTGTGGAGTGTGATAACCTTTCCACATTGGTTGGTATAAGTTTTATAATTTGACTACAACTAACTTGTGCAAAAAATTTGGTTAGCTGGTGTCAGTTTTGCAGAGATAGAATTATGTGCCTTGTTTGTTTTGAGGGTGCTAGGTCAAAGGATTAGACTTCAGTGAGCTTTATGTTATAGTCCTATAACTCATTATCATTATGAATTTGTAGCTAACAATAATAATAGTAACATTCATGATTGTTTAATTATATATTATTTTATCTTTTTCAGTAGACCCTTGCCTTCTACGGGTATTTCTGAAGCTTGCTGTGATTCTCTGTGTTAGAGAAATAATGAACTATAATTGTGCCATAGTAAAACAATGTTTAGAAGGTATCATTACCATAGTTTCCAAGGGATACGTAAAAATGAAAACTTCAAAATCAGACATATTGACACTTCAATTACCATTATATGTTGACCATGTTCTGTTAAGATTTGAAAGTAATGAAGATTTGACTAACGTTTCGTCATTGTTGTTGTCTGTGTGTCTGTCTGCTGAGGGACTGTGGGAAGATATTGCAAAGTTATTGGAGACAAACGATGGTGGATGTGTAAAAACTGTGTCTCGATTCTTCCAAGGTAAGAAGTCAATTTTATAGCTCTTAAATCATTTTAGCTCACCCATCAAATTGTGACAAGATGCGCTTTTGGGATCATCCTGTGTCCCCCCATGTGTATGTCTGCCTCTGGGCGTAAGTTGTTCATTGAAGCAACTTCTTCTTATCCACTTGACAAACCTTGCAAGATGTAGCTTATATGTATTTCTTTCATCTATGTCCTTGAAGTCAGGGCAATTTATTAAAAACATTGCTGGCACACAGTTGTCATATTTCAAACTTCAGTACTGGTGCAATTCCAACATTGCTCAGAAATGATATCATGGTTAATTGGGTCAAAATTTGAAAACCTGGTTGAGTCTCTTGAATAACTTGGTTAACTTTCCCATTGTATTACAGGTTTTGCTTTGTATAGATGTGACAAGCTCACAGATAGTCTGTCGTGTTTAATGGAAGTGCTAAGATGTAGTGATACTATGACACAAAGGTTGAAAGCAAGGGTGTGCAATCTGATTGGGCAATGTTTTCTCAAACTGGTAAGTCGTAGAAAGTTTAGCTTGTCAGGTGTTCTACAATTCTGGAATAATCCGGAAATCTGGATTTGCAGCATTAGAAAAAAAACTATATTTTCTACACATGATAAAATTTTGAAACCTTGTTAAGGTGTAGGAATGGGTGCTAATGGCGTCCAAAACAGTTTTACAGGGTTGGGCATTATACTTCTTTCAGTAGGACTTCTGCTGTCAAATATTGGCTTAGTTATGATAATTTTAATTTGTGGAATTTTCACATTTTCTATTAACTATCTAGAATATAAACACAAACTTGGAGTATAATCAGTGACATTATCCATAATCATGACACCTGTCCAACCAGCAGTTACCTAGAATTATGCTTTGCAATGTACAGTACCATTTTTAATGACTTTCGGTATGTCACTGCCTGGAGTCAAACCCTAGACCTCTTGCACTTGAAGAGGATGCTCTTCCACTAAACTATCAAGGTGGATCACAAACACTGTAAGCAAATGAAAACTTGCGTTTTGCTGATAATTTGGCATATTTGTGTCACCAACTTTTCGCAGTTTTAAGTCACCTGCGATATCTATCTAAATGTCTTGAACACTTAATTTTTCAAATTCAACCACTCACAAACTCCATGAAATTAAATCAAGCAAAATAATTTCTTGGCTTACATTATTCTATATTACAGGAGAAATGGCAGTTATCTGTACAGATGTTTAAAGAGGCACTGTGTGCAGACTTCAGTTTTCTTCTTCCATTGTATAACACTTCACTACAGTACAGAAAACAAGGCATGAATAATCTCGAGTTAGAATGTTTGAATCTTCTAGTCACGGTAAGTCTGTCAGTGGGTAGACCGAATTGTTTCGTAGTTCCCATTACGGAATAATCCTTAAATCTGGATTTCTTTTTGCAAATTATAGAGAATGCAGAAAAATTAGTTAATTGATGAAAAATTGATAACTACATTAACTAAGTTCATTTGAAATGTCCTAATTGTAACAATAGGACAATGTTCAAATCAAGGTTTGGGATAAGCATGTGTGCTAATGGCACTCGACGCATGCTAAGGGTTCTTGACTACAGTATTGGGTTGTATTTCTCATAGAATCTCTGTTATGTTTCTGATCACATACTCATGAATAGTTGTGCCTAGGATCTTTAAACCTGTTTGGAAGGTTGGCCATATCAGTATTCTCATAGCAATTTCGAGGTCAATATTTCATGGTTATACAGTGGAACACGGTTATAACGAAATCCTCGGGACCTTGAGAATTGTTACGCTATATCCGATTTTCGCTATATCAGTACAACGAAATTTCGTTATATGTGTACGGATATAACGTATTTCGTTATACCATGAATACATGTATAGCCTGACGTGGAACAAAGTTATGTTGTACTAAACACAAACATACATGAGGTTGAACAGTATTTTAATATGAAATATAATATATCGCTTAAGTTAGTGTGTACATGTAATATTATGATGATTAACAGTATATGTTACATATAGCACATTATTATGATTAAGTTTCAACAGAAACTAGTGTATCTAGTTTTTACGTTAAAATAATCACTGATTTTTACTTGCTTTGATCTCCAAGTGAGTGTGTTTTTTCTGTTCCACGACATTGAGCGATGAGAAAACGTGTCCTTCTATATCGTCGCACCCTTCGAGAAACATCCATTTGGATATCTTGCAGAATTTCAAATTTAGTTTCATATGAAATCGTTTTTCGTTTTTTTTTATTTTCCATTTTGTGACAATCCTGTTAACTCGCTTACATGTACACCAAAGTGAATGCATTACACACACAATAATGATACATTGTAGAGTAATTATGATCCCCATCGTGTAAGTTTTAATATATTCAGGAGTTTATTATATCATTAAAGGGTAATGTGAGTTGATTTGTTATTTAAGTTCATTATATTGTGAAAGCTGGGTTACTGTGATGAATAAATGTAACGGTTATGTAAAGGATTATACTAATAGATAAGTTATATCGCAAATTTGTATGCCAGCGGCGCAAACACTTAACACCTTATTAAGATGGTTTGCACAAACATATCGCTCGGTTACACCTAGTCTCATTTTAATTGTCTTTGTTATAACCGATTATGAAAGCACACAAAATACTTTATCGGGACCTAGAAATCATTACGCTATAGTCGATTTTTCATTATATCCGATTACGTTATAAGCAAGTGGTGTTACAGTTAAATAAAGAAGGGACTCGGTCGGGAATTTTTATTTGTTACGCTATAACCGAGTTTTCGTTATAAGCGAGTAAGCTATAAGTGAGTTCCACTGTAGTGATTTTGAAATGGACTGGAAATTGGATTCTAATCTGCAATATAACTTCAAAATGTTTTGATCTAAGATCTTGAAATGTTAAATGACAGTAGATCATGATCAGTATACTAGATGTCCCATGTAGATTTTTAGGTCAGTATGTCAAGGTCATATAGTGACATTTGACTGTAAAATGGTTTCCAATGCATATAGTCTATAAACTGCTGTAAGGTTTAAGAAAAGCAGTGAGATCGGTCACAATTAGTAGATGACCAGTCCACTACTGATTTTGAGTTCAGTTGGTCAGATGTCAAGGTCATGGTGCCCTTATTGATACATTGGTTCTATTGTACTACGTGAAGCATTTTTTGTTATAGATTTAAGATAAGTTTTAAAACTTTATGTTTTACATTAACAAAAAAACAAAAACTAGTATAAATATGTGTAGGTGATTTATAACATGTCTGTATCTATTTCTGTGCTGTTTTTCATGGTAGGCTTTAGAAATGAGGAATTCTTCAGCCAGGAAGGAAAATAGAGAGGAAATGAAGAACTCTCTGGTGATGAAGGAAACTAAAGTGGATGTACTCCGTCTTATTGATACAGATGATGAAGATGTTCACTATGAGTTTGTTTTATATTCACTGGCACAGAGAACACTTCAACTTGAAAGGTTTGAAACACTATATGATGGCTTGATCGCTTTGTTGGTCTTTTAAGTGTCCATCAGCAGTTTGTCTGCAGGATAGCATTTTCATTTAATATTTGGTTTTTAATATAACATATACTACATCTCTAAGACTAATCTTGTTGGTTATCTTCTATATCATCAAGAGGCCCAATCTTTAAATCGAGTCTGCATTGAGTGTCATTAGCACACACCCCATACCAAAACTCAGTTCAAACATTGCTTCATTGTTAAAATTGAGTTGAAATAAGTATACATTCTTCCAAGTGCAGTAATTCTGATTTTTTTAGAATGGTTGGACCCCTGTATAATCAATTAGTTATTTAAACCAGCCAAATCTCTGTACAGGATCCAGAGTTAAGGTTCCTCGAAGGGCCAGAAATTATCTACTTTTTTGTAATTAGACTTTAACCAAACAATCACCAGGCTGTTCCTTGTTTGTACCAGTTAATACTATGATGCAGGTTTGATGTCGCCTCTGAGAAATATATCCAACTGATCCAGTATTTGAAGTCCAGGAAAGATTATGTGAAGGTATGTATACACTCTCTTTACCTGCCTTACAATACATTCCAACAGGCAAATACAATACATTCCAACAGGCAAATACAATACATTCCAACAGGCAAATACAATACATTCCAACAGGCAAATACAATACATCCAATGTAGGCAAATTTTGTCTAGGCACTAAAGGCTTACGTCACTTGGTAATATGAACTAAGGCACCGCCTAAATCGGTATTTAATAAAAATTAGATAACAGCTAGGCTATATTTGTGGATATACACACGGGCTACAGTTGCTATATGCTTTATCCAAGGGAGATAACAAATGTATGCAATCATTGTACAAATCAAGTCAATGCATTGAAATTGTCATAATTTGATTCAAAATCAATAAAATCAACGACATACCTATACTGTACTGTAATAGTGTAGGCCTATTGTATGAGGTTTTATTTTGTCCCGGAATATAGATAATTTCCAGCCTCCCAGGCCTACTAACCATGTTTGTCTTTCGTCCATACTGTAGTCTGTATCCGCTTGGAAAATCGAAGATATTACAAAAGCGACACCGCACGATATTTGATGGGGCCAAGGTTTATATACACAAGATCTAGACCCACAAAAAATATCACACAATTGTGCTTCGCAGCTTGCATACAGTGAGTGTGTAGAGTCTCGGACTATCAGCTCATCCGGAACATGATTTCGCGACTTTCTTTCCAATTTCGATCAAAGCAAATTTACAACAACATTGAAGTGCTCAACCTGGTTGACAATTAATCCGGAATCAATCCATATAAATAAATATGTTATAGAACTTTTTCGTTTTGGTTACTTAACGTCTGAAGTTGGCTAAAGTAAACTGCAGCACACGATGTTTTTGTTTTGTTTTGAAAAATGGAACGGTCTAAAACTCGTTGCTCCGCTCCTCGGAGTGTAAATTTCCATTTGTTGATTCAATAATTTTGTTTCATTTCATAGAATATTTTTTAAAAGTTTAAGAATACAAAAGAAAACGTTTGGGCTCAACCGTTTCGAGATTAAGAATTTTCCAAGACTACTGTATAGCGGGTATATTTCACGGTGTCCAATTTTCGCGTTAATAGGATCCTTTTGAATTCACGGTGTCTTGATTCCGTGCTAACGGCCTGGACCAGGAAATTAAAACCTTGTTGGTAAACATGGAAGGGGAGTAAGCGTTAGAGTACGAGTATAATAGTCGCTACTGATCTCAGGGTTGTGGGTTCGAATCCCGGGCTGGCCAACTAAAATTACTGATAGTCTTTCGAATGAGACTTTAAACCGAGGTCCCATGTATGGGTACTATACATATGGCATGCCAAAAGAACCAGAGATGCTTCTGGAATTAGGGCATCTTCTGTTTCATGCACTATCCCCAAAATACTATAAGTACTAAAAGTATTCTGGAGGCCTCGCCCATAAGGATTATCCGGTGATGAGTATGAAGAAACGCAATAAATCAAACATACTTATCATTAACTGCTAACATATGCAGATCTGTTTACAAACAAATAATTATTTCAGCAAACATTTACACGTTCCGCAAACAACACTGTTATTAAAATTGAACAAGTGTGATTAAACGGCTTACAATTAAACCTTCATACGATATTGATATGCATGCATAGAGATTTAAACTCGTTCTTTACAAATATCCAATTTCTAATAATATTTTATACATGTTGTAGTCTATTTATCATTACCGTATTTTACTGAAGCGACACAATGTTCGTTTTGTACGTCTTGGAAAGTAATGTTGGATTATTTCTTAAAGCTCCTTGATGCATTGTCTCCCTTTGTAAAATTTATATAGTTTTGGTAATTATTTCGCGGGGTTTAGATTTCGCGCATTCGACGTTGACCGCGAATATAGCGAAAATTAAACCCCCGCGAAATATACCCGCTATACAGTATTCACCTCGGAAAACTGCCTGAAATTTTTGACCAGAAATAACTTTTTCTGAAAGCATTAGTACCTGCAGAGACTCGACGAAGATTCGCACGTGGCACCCGTTACTGGTGTGGCTATTTTCAATAGCCTATTACATTAACATTGTTAAAGGCTAATTTGCTATGACCATGCCTCAAAATGTAGAGAAGTCATCAGGTGCATGCAGCAGGGCTAGTTTGTACTGGTTGTTAGTTAAATTTAGGAAAACTAGCTAGGTCTTATCAGGAAATAAGACCAGGGAACAAGAACACAATAGCAGTCCAAATACAAATACCCACAGGTACCCCCTCCCAGGGATGTGTTATTGCTCTTGTTAAAAAAAATCCTCAGTTTTCATGTTTTTTTCTTATTTCCCTTCATTTTGATATGTATATATTTTCAGAATTCATCAACAATTCCATCCCTGACACAGATTCATCATGAAGCTGTAGAATCGCTGTATGGAGCAGACAAATATGCAGAATGTATTAATCTATGTGACCAACTTCTATTGTGTTTCCATGGTAACAAAAATAACAACTCTGTGTTGTTATCTCAGACATTTGATCAAAGTTACATCAGTCAGTCTCAGAGAAATTGGAATGATAGTCTTACCATTGAACAAAGTTGTACTCCGGTTCCCCTCAGCCAAAATAAATCTAATTCTCAGACCGGGCACCAGTCTGGCAGGAAACGGAAATACAGTGATGTTACCGAATCGCAGAAAGAAGATGACAACTATGTTGATGTTGTGGCCTTAAGATATAAAGCAGAATCATTGTACAAAATGGGCGACCACACCTCGGCATTGACTTGTCTGCAAAGGTTTGTATAATTTAGTTTGCCATGCCTTGAATAAAATATTGTTACCAATCCTCCTAGCTGCCAGGTCAAAAACCACAAATTTGAATTGTTCTTTACCTCAATTACACCAATGTATGAACCAAATATGGGACAGGGTTTGTGTCGAGCCTTGTTCACAAAGGCTGAAATATAAAACATCAGTATCCTACCTAATAACCTATATCTTGTTATTGTAATGCCTGGAGATACATAGAGCAACAAAATATTTCTTCTCTGTCCATTCTTGTGCTTTTATCTTGCCATCCTTTTCCACACTTGAAGTATTGACTGCACTTTATTAAATTTTACAGTCAACCAAAATCATCCAAGTTATTATTTAGGTCAAGTGTTATTGCCCTTGAATTAATATTTTTGCCTATGAAATTCTTGCCATACATTTGTATGTACTGTACTTTGTATTTCAGGGCATTAGACAGTATTACATCATGTAGGCGTAAACGATTACACCAGTGTATGAACCAAATATCGGACAGCGTTTGTGTCGAGCCTTGTTCAAAAAGGCAGAAAACTGATCCTGTATTGACGGCTAGGGATACCAAAGACCCATCAGTATTACCCAGGACAGCAATGAAAAATAATGTTGTGAACATATTACAGGGTTCTATCAAATCACTTGAAATGGAACAAATTTTGTACGAAAAAACTGCCGAGATTCTTACAGCATTGAAGAAATCTAAAGATGCTCAACATTTCGTCCGACTTGCAGAGCAAATAAAGTTTGTAAAACAAAAGCAATAAAAGACTGTTGAACCTGTCAACAAAATACTGAGCTAGTCAAAAGATGCAACAACTATAGTATTATCAAGAAGGTTGTTGTTCATTACCGGTGCCTTTTATTTTCGATCTTGAGATTGACTGTTAATTATTAGCATAAATCAGGCCTGACAGTTTAGAGGCACATCAAATGTGATTGCTTTATAAATGTGTTTGTAAAGTGTCTTCTGGTTCCGATCTCCTGAAGCATCTCAAGTAGAAATCTCTTCTCAAAAGGATATTTTGCTCAAAACAGAGTCTGAATTTGAGATAAATCTGAAGTTCAATTTCTTCGAATTCCACTTCAATAAACTACTAAGTGCTTTCTGTTTTGGATTACAAATTTTGAGTCCAGCCTCACAAGTAACTTATCTAAATGACAATATTTGAGACGAGATTTAGCTCAGATTGAGATGTTTAGTCAGATTGGGGTCCGAAGGCCAGTGGTTGATTAATTCTGATGTCTGTTGGTACAGGTCAGACTGTTTGTTTATGTTTAAGAGATAGAGGATCTTAAATATTTATTCTCTTTTTGTTTGGTGCTGGTCTTATTTTATATCTTGTCAAAAAACTGGATAAATTGATTCTTGGAATTGCTGATGCAGGTTCATATAAGAAATGCGGGCCTTAAAGATCCCTTTTCTTAGTATTCTTGCTGTTTAGTGCTGGTTGTATATTACTTGTTTATCTTCTACAAAATCGCATAACATATAATGTAAAAATCGGGTTTTAAAGCGCAGGTTTTTGCGCCAACCCTGATAACATTATACTTATGCTTTGAGATTATTGTATATTTTATACTAGGCCTATGTGATAATTATTTTCTGAAAGGCAATGATTCTTCTAATGCCTCATAGTTAAAAAAATGAATACATAAGGTGTTATTTGGTGCTAGCTTAGACATGCAAATATGGACTACTGAGTGCTGAATGTTGTAATCATGTGCATAACTGACACAATATGTTACAGATCTCTGATATATAATTATGTTCTATATATGATAATTTCATGCTTGTTACTGAATATTTTGTTGCGGCATTATGGTGAATAAATCGGTATTAATTTATTTTCAGTTGGTTTCAGTGTTTCAATGTATGTGTGTGTAATTAGTTTGCATGATAACACATAAAAGTGCAAGCACTTATTAACAATTGGGTCCTGGATTTTGCTGAAGGGACAGCAAGTAGAAGAGACAGTGACGTCTTTCAATGAATCTTGACACACTGTCCAAGCTTTTTCTAAATCAACTTCTTGGTTCTTTAATATGCCCGGTGTATAGCAAAAACACACCAAAGCTTCCCTGGGGTTCCAACCAGTTCATCTCTAGTTTGGTGTGAAATGCTGAAACGCGTTTCAGAAATGAACCATGGGCCTCTTAATTATTAGTCAAGAGCATTAGCCACTCAGCAACTTTGTCACCAGGTGACCATTAGCAAAAATATAGTCAACAATTCATAATGGAAACTAAATAAGATGAAACCTTGTTTCAAAACCTGTTTATTTTCCATTAATATATCAAATAACAATGTGATTATAGCCTATTTCACTAACATCTTGAAAGGGGCAAATAAATCGATACAACCAGTCCCACACGTCACGTTCTTCCCTAACACAATTTGTGCGGACGGCGATGACAAGTCGTCAGAATGACACATTACACTAGAATCCACAAGAAACTTCATTGTCTGTTCGAAACTCATCTTCTGTAAAGGTGACGGGTTGGAATCCATGGCAATACGATTGAACGGTTTATAGGAGCCCTCAAATGTCATATAATCAGCGAGTAGCGATAGATGTCTGTACGCAACATCAATACCGTACGCAGCAAACACAGACTGGATCTCCTGGAAACAACATACAGTAAGCATGTAACACAATACCGGAAGTACCCATACCCAACAAATATAGATAATAGCCTGGCAAGCATAAATATAGCCTTTATTTGCCAGTAGGCATTCTGCTGAATATGGCAGGCATATGTGTGTCTCCACCTGGATTTGAACCCGGTGTAACAGTCTCCGTCTCCCCCAAGTCAGTTTTATCCTCGGGGGATAAAACTGACCGTTACACTGGGTCGCCGGATTAGGCAGCAAGCTTGCTAACCACTAAACTACAGAGGCACATAACAGATCTGATATTTTGCATGATTGGGAAGCAAACGATTGGATGGACAATATAACTGACATATAAAACAGATCTACTGGGTATCTCTTCCACAATGGGCTATAACTCATGCAATATTTATCCAAATTAAAATTCTTGACAACATGCTTAAACATGGCTAAGTACCAAGTATTCATGTAAAGTTTAATCGAAATCCAACCAATGGAAAAGAACTGCAAGCATGGACAAACTGATATGTATCGAGACACACAGCACCATGTCTCTCCTCCACCAACCATCATACCTCCCCCCATCTTTGATGAGTGGGTATATTGCTTTGCTCATGTCTGTCAGTAGCCCAAATAGTTTCTGTTCAATAACTCAAGAAAATTTTGTCCTAGGATCTTCAAACTTGATATGGAGGTTGGTCAGCAAAAGTAAATGACCCCTATTGACTTTAAGGTCAGTAGATCATAGGCCACTTTGACCTTAACCAGTCTTTTGAGACCAAATGGTTTCCGTTCGATAACTCAAGAATGCTTTGCCCCATAGGATCTTCGAACTTTACATAGAGGTTGGTTAGCAACAGTACATGACCCTAATAATTTTGAGGTCAGTAGATCAAAGGTCACTTTTACCTTTACCATTTTTTAGTATTAGGCTGCCATGATTGGGGCGTATGTATTTTTCCTTGAAAAGGCTCCAGTTGTTTCCTCGACAAAATGTAATTAAATAATAATGTACAAGGATAGATTGTATACTTTTCAAATCAGGCTGATGAAATATTTGAGTTACCTTGACAATGACTCTACTAGCGGCCTCTATACCATAAGTAACGGCTATCTCATGTATACTGTTACAATACAGCCGGTTTATATCTAGCACATCTGTATACTTGTACAACTCCTGTCAATAGAAAGCACATGCAAACATAACCAGAGCTATCACTGTTCAGCTGACTAATATCCCCATCTGGGTAAAAAATTGAGCAAAAAACCACCATCACTAATTCATTCCTTTAATGTTAAAAGATGACAAGCAGTTATATACGGCAAAAGCAAAGCACCGAAAACAGAAGTTACACAGACTACAAATGCACAGCACAATGTTGGTCATCTGTGAAAGTTAGTTAGAAAGATATATTCAGTCTTAACTGTAGAGAGTTTGACCACAAAGTATCATAGAAGCATGTGCTGAAAGGAGGTGATTGACAACATGCTATGTAGAGCAGGGGATATAGGCTCTCCCCACTATGTAGAGCAGGGATATAGGCTCTCCCCACTATAACTTACATGCATATTGATGCCTTCTGTTTTGAGATGTTGTTCACGTCCAGCAGGTCCCTCCTCATCACCCAGTATACACCGACTGATACCAGGCACCTCATGTACTACATGTTTCTTTATATCATCTTGTATCAAAGCTAGCAAGTCTATCTTACTGTCCACTAATGGAAACTGAAAACAAAATTAATAAATTCACAGTAAACTGCATATTGATCCAACCAAAATGCAATATGTAGATGAGTTGTTTAGCGCTAAGTTAATAATCAAGAACATGCTTATGTCTTTAAAATAGCTCTTTACATAAGCTTAAATGTTTTTGACACAAAAACATATTTCTCCCACAATATGCCATAACTCCAGCAAAAATCAACATACCTAAAATTCCTAACAATATGCACAATAAGGCCAAGTATGCATGTGAAGTTTCATTGAAATCAGACAAATGGAAAGAGCAAGCACATACAAACTTTGCGACACTCACACAGGCAGACACGCATCCAGCACAAAATCAATATAATTCCTCTATTCCATGTGGATACACAATTCTTAAGCCAAGTGTGATATGTACAATTGGTACTTGTTTAGCATCAAGAATATATGCCTGTTCTATACGAATACTTTGTTAAACAAAAGACGTAAAAATGTTTGCAACAATCTTTTTAACCAATGAAGATTTTACTAAAAATATTCAAATTATTACTTAGATTTTAATAGTTCTGTTAAACCATAGGTTTGATGCTGAAACTGTTGATGTAAATATACCAGATTGGATTGAATTGAACATGTCATTTGTGTGCCGCCTTAGCTCAGTGATTATATAGCCATGCCTATTCTGACAACCCGGGCTCAAATCTGGGTGTAGGCACTCATACGCCTGTCATATTTCAGCAGAAAGCTGATTGGTGAGAAAAAGGCTATGCTTTGCATATCAATTATGTACTTACACTTAGAGTAACTTCACACCATCGTTGTTTCTTCTTATCATAAACATAATGATCTACCTCAGCATCTAGTTGTATAACATGCTGAAAGAGAAGATCATGTAATACTTAACAGTAAACTCAAGGTAGCCACAGAAAATGAAGAATAAAATACCCTGACAATTCCCTGACCAAAAGGTCATTTTCAATGATAGTTTTCAGTGTTGGCAACCATGGCCGTAGGAGTATCTTCGACATTGGGATATGACAAATGTGTGTGTATAAAATAAATTTTCAATAGCTATATGATAACATATTTATATTGAGTAAAGTGACTTTGCGATCGTAACAGGCACATAATTGCCCATTTCATACTTTTTCACCGGGTGCTTAAGGCAAATTACCTATATTACAAGACTATTGTTTTCTCCAATTAGGTAATATTCCCTGATAATTCCCTACTTTTTGCCCAAATTTAAAATTCCCTGATTTTTCTCAGCAAGGAATTTATTTAGGGCATTTTCCCTGTTTTCCAAAGTTTGTAGCCAACCTGTAAAATTCTAATGTATCATAAAAATAAATATATCAACCCCGAGGCTAGCTAAAGTTCTAAACCTGGATATAAAGAGAAGAGAGTTGTGCACAAGGACATACATGTCCCTGTCACGCAAGTCGTAAAAGAGCTAGGAATGACTTAAGTGGCAAACCAGCTTGAAGGATTTGACTAAGGCTAGCTAAAATGCCAAATACTCATTCTTTAAGAGCACATTCACATCCAAATTCCAATCCATTATTGTCAGTCACCAGGCAGCTTGCCAACCAGTTGTTTCATAATGAACTCTTTCAATGACACGAAACATTTGACCAGATGCATAATATATACTATATTTATAAACATTTTAAGTTAAATTGCTAGAAATCAGTAGCTGACAAACTATTCGTTGGAAGACAATAAAATGCAGACAAGTTATTATCAATGATCATCAGATGGGTAGAGTTTGTGGAAAAGGAGAGGGTATCAGATGGTGTGTAGGGTATCAGATGGTGTGTAGGGTATCAGATGGTGTGTAGGGTATCAGATGGTGTGTAGGGTATCAGATGGTGTGTAATCAGCGGTCCTACAATTCCGGAATAATCAGGAAATCAGCTTTTCTGCAGAAAATATTATTTGACGAAAATATTCAAAGAATTGACAAAAGTATGGTCATTTGAAGTCTCATAATCTGAATTTTAGCAATAGAACAAACAAGAGTTAAGCTGTAGGGATAAGTCTAATGGAACTGAAAGAGACTTGCAAATCATTTTCAGGATTAGGCATGATCTCTCAGTATGACCCCTGGTAATACGTACATTAACTCTGGTCTTGTAACTATGATTGGCTTCATCATATTCTTCTATCAACTCTTCATTGATATCTTCTGTCTCAGATAGATCTGCATCAATCTCTTCATCTACAATATATCGTACTTCATACTTCATTCTCATACCAAAATTCAAGGAATTTTCAAGGACTTTCGGAAGAATTTGTATTTTCAAAGCATTTTCATATTCACTTCAATTCATTTAATTAAATATTGTTAAATTTGTTCTTAATCATTTGAATTAATCTAACTCAGTCACCAATCACTCACCAGAATCTTTACTTGAGCATTCTTCCTCATTCTTCTCATCTTCATCCTCATACTCGTGTTCTTCATTCTTCTTGCGTTTCTGATTGGTTGCCGTGTCGTCCCCGTCGTCTGCTTCCATTTCTTCTTCCTCGTCATCATCATCATCTTCCGTCTGCTTGTTGTTGTTGTTACCTTCTGACTCATCAATATCCTTAACCAGTTTGGACCGGTTCTGTATCTCCGCTGATAGTAATCTAAAAATACAGAGGAGCATAGTGTGATCCTAAACCTTATATAAGCCTGATTTAACAGCTAAGAACGTTTGTGTTTGACTGAAATAGTCATAGTTTATAGACATTTGGTTTTATCCCAGCATGACTGGTCAATGCCCTCCAGTTTTGAGTGAAGAAAAAGAAAGTTTAAGCAATTAAAGGAGTCTGGGCATGCTGCCATAACTCTTATCGAATTAGACTCCTTGGTTTTATTAATATGCCTGGGTACGGTCTTATCAAAGCATTTACGGAAATCTTAAACTTACGGTCAAATTTATATTCTCAATAATCCTTTTACATCTATAAAGTGCGGTAAATGGAACTTCAATACTAATCAAGATTCAGGAAATAAACTCCTAAAAATAATATCTGTCCCCAGTTTGCAGTTGTTACACAATTATAAAGAATTTAAACTTGAACGTAAGTTTACGATTTCTGTAAGTTGTTTGATAAAACAGTGCCCTGGTGTATAGCACCTGTAACACACGTAATACTACCGCTGGGTTTCCAACCAGTTTGTCTTTAGTTGGGTGGGGAACACTTAAGTGTTTCGGAAATTAACGCTGTTTTCAAATTTTCAAAGAAAAGTATGACCTGCCACAACCAAGAATCATGCAGAACCGGATGGTCCAATGCACTTACCACAGAATTTCTCAGGTTGTAATTGGTTGACATAATAAATGAATGTGCACAATAGTCGCCACATTGCCACAGTTGAGGCATCCTCTTAACTGTTTACGGCAGGATGGGCTTAAATCTACACAGTAAGCTTACTGTAGTGCATAAGTGAATATTATGCATGTCAAAAAGTCTATGAATTTCAGAAATTTGGTGCGTGAAAATATGACTAAGTCTGAAAATTTCTGTGTTGGTTTATGCTAGATGCCAATATTTCCGCATGGCTTATAAAACCAGTATAAATAGAATACCTTGACTTGGTCTTGCTGCTAATCTTGGCTCTAATCAATCGTATAAGTTTCTTGATGTACGTTTTCTCTACAAACTTCAATATACCACCAGGTCGAACAATAAATCTCTGACTATAACATTCATCAGGCAGAAAGGATAACTTGATTCGGAACACTCTTCTACGCTGACTGAAAACAAGAATATTATCTATCATATCATGTCTATTTCACCCATATTTGAATGGTCAACAAGTTGAGAAGAAAGTAATACAAACTAGAAGTTTTATCAACACAAGTGTGTCTCCGTCCCACTAAGGGCATTAACTTGGGGCCAAAATCATCCTGCCTAAAATTCCTGACAATAAAATATCAAGTAGGCTTAGCATAAACTATTCATTTATGTTTTATCAAAATCTGAACAATGGATAAGAAGAACAAGCATAGACAAACTTTGTGATGTTTGCCAAAAATCAGTATGTCTCCACCACAAATGATTTTGTACTGGACCTCTGGGAGTAGGAGACATAAAAATCCTGTAAACGAGACTGTATTCAGTAAAAGCTTATGACTCTGTGGTAGCCTTGTCCATTATAACTAGCTACATCAATCAACTTGAAAGTTTTGTAACAAGCGGACAAATGAATGAATGAACGAACAAACGGACAATCACTATATGCCTCCCCATCAATAGATGCCGGGGCATAAAAACCATGTACAATTTAATCACCTTTTATATTTTCCTTTAATAGCCAGCCATTCACATACTTCAATATCCTTCAATACCTGCAATCATAGAATATTAATGAGGCAAATATTATATAGAAGACTTTATCATCATCCATATTTCATTGTGGTTAAACGCTAGTTTTAAACAATTTGTCAGTAATATATAGTGGCTGATTCACCTTATCAGTTTACCTGAACTGTATGCTAATCTGTACTTACCTTTCAGAAGTTTAAGTAATATTATGTGACTATTAAATTCAGGGAATTTATCAATTTGAAATAATTCAGTAAGTTTAATGTTCGTGATTTTCAAACCTCTGAAGGAAGGAACTATCATCCCGCGTTTTACTGCTACTAGTGCTTCATTTAAAAAAAAAATATATAAGTTCGATTTTTTTGCAAAATATCAAATTTGCGAAATAAAATCCCTCATGAAAATTTCTGAATTAACAGCACTTACCTCATGTAGATGTACTTTGGTCAGTTTGACCTGCAGTTTGCGTACTTTCTCCTCCGCTTTGTTGCCAGGTAATACAGGCACATCTAATGCTGGAGTTTTAATGTTCTTAGACCCTACCATCAAGATCTCTCGTAACCGAGGGATACCAAGTGTGACATTCATTTCATTTCTACCAGCAAAGTGAAACGTGTTCAATGTCATCTGAGTGGATGGTTCACCAATTGACTGAAAATATGCAACATAAAATGCAAAAAGTGTAATTTTTATGCCTGCCATGTTTGAAGAGGGGGTATAATGCTTTGCACATATAGGTCTGTCTGTCGGTAGATCAAATGGTTTCCGTTTAATACTCAAGAACGCTTTGCCCTAGGATCTTCAAACTATTCATGTAGGTTGGCCAGCAACAGAAGATGGTTTTTATTGAATTTTGGGTCAGTAAATCAAAGGCCAAGGTCACTGACCTTTACCATTTCCGACTCTTTGGCTGTTTTAAAAACATGTTTTGTTTTAATTGTATTTTTAAGTTTGCATCTATTGTGGTATTCTACTTTCATATAAATATTTTTACATTTAATATTGAATTGATTTATCCAGATAGTTTATAACAAGAATGCTTGGTGGGTGGGGGGAATAAAATAAAGGTTACCTGTGCACACAAAAGACCAACAGCCTCCCCAGGTTCAATAATAGACTGTTGTAGTTTACGATACATTAAATCTTCAAACTGTTCTTCAGAAAAAGATTTTACTTTCTGAAATACAAGCATAGTGAAATAGAGCACATACAGCATTTGATTTATTCCTATTTACAATAAGGGATAGATTTCATTGTCATCCTATTTTCACCCCCTTCCAGAAATATCAGATTATTTAGAACCCCTTTAAATGATCATTCAATGGGTTGCATGGCAGTCTAGCTGTTAACACTCTTCACTACTGCTACCAAGGTCCTGTGTTCAGTTCTCAGTCGTGGCATGTGGTAATTTCTGAAACGCTTAAAAAATTCAATCTTTCCCACCTTAGCTAAAATTAACCCAAAAGTTGTCTCACAAATATTATTTCTGTTAATCCGAAATATTTCTCGAGACAGGTGCGAGACAAAAGATCTTTTCTTTTGCGTAAAAATGTTGAAATTTGTTAAGAGGGTAATATACTCACAGAATTAGATTTACAGTAATTTTTGATAACATCTGTCAATTTTTCTGGCAGAACTTTGGCATTATATGGCAAGTATTTCGACAACACTGGATCAGGACATTTCTCTTGCTTCTTATTATACCTAGAAATTAAACATATGATAATATCATGATAAAACCAGTACATACAAATTAATGTTTTTATACCAAATCCTGGCATGAAAATTCTAAAGCATTTGAGTCGAAACTTTAGGTATGCAAAATTAAAATTGTACTGTTGTACCAAGAGAAGCAAGATTATTGAGTGTTTACAAGGTTGTCATGCAATATGTACTGCTATTTTTAATAGTCACTAAGAAAATATTGAGTTACTCTTCAATTTGCGAGAAATATGTGCATCACAAAAATTTAAGTTCAATCAGAATATTTCAGTTAGTTTTCCAACAGTGTTTATAAGAGTTTCTTACTTATTTTTGTGTTTATCACTTAATTTTTTCCACATGTGACATAACGCTACATCTCGTTTATTTCGACTTTCCACCGACTCTGAGTCTATATCATCCACTTCGTCTACTCTCTGACAGAATGCCAGAAATCCTGACCTACGAACCCTTTTACACGGGTTGCCATTCTTCTTACACCATTTACGAATCTAAAATATAAAACAAGACACAGTCAAATCCAAAACTCATAAATTTTATAGACTTTTCTAAATACCTTTCTTAAGGTAATAGTTTGTGACTAAGAAACCATCTTAGACGAAACCCTTTTTTGTATTCGGAATTTGGATTAATTGTTAATTGTTAAGTTGAACCACAAAATAAATATAAATTTAACCAACAAAATGATGATTTTATAGGAGAAAACTCTGCTGACACTCGCTTTGAGTATAAACAAGTCATTGAAGAATTGCAAGCAATTCCAAAGTCCTCAGCAAGTTTGAAGCGAAGGCCCAATAAATATTTCATGTATTTTCCTATTTCCACCTCCTTTTTGTCAGAATTGAAAACAAAAGTATTCAAAAGTGCGTAATTTTCTTATTGGGGTCGTTGCACATACCAAGTTTCATATAAAATATGTTTGTGTAAGAAGAGAATTTAATGACGTAACCTACCTTATCCTCCAGTTTGGTAATAGCACGTTCATTGCTTTCATACTTCACAATTCCACATTTACTTTCCAGTATTTGATTGTTCTCCAACAGGAATGGAAACTGTTTGTTGACCAGGAATCCGGTCTTACTGATATCCAGGCTGTCCTCCCCATAGTGAAACTGTAATAATCAATATTGGATGACATTTGAACTTGACCTATTAACCTCGTAAATGAATACTGCAATAATCAATATCGGGTGGAATATCATGTGACCTCAAACTGCAACCTTGACCTATTACCCTAGTCTATATAATCTGCAGGTCATAATTTATATTTTTGTTTATTATTATTATTATTAGGGTTTAGAACCATGGGTCAACAATATTTAGTTATATACTGTGACTGCCTCACCTGACCATTTTTCCTCAGTGGCTTGGATGCATGAGACCTAATCCGGCGATCCGGGTTGAGGCACTTATTTGCCTGCCATATTTCAACAGACAGCTGACAGGCAAATAAAGGCTATGCTTGGTATAGAGGTTAGGATCATGTTAATATCTCTGTACTTCATACCTGTATAATACTACTGTCACCATCTCTAACAGTGAGATCATAGTTGACTTTGATACCCTCCAGATGCTTGATTAGACATCTCTGTAAGTATCCACTACGACTTGTCTTCACAGCTGTATCCACCAGACCCTACAAACATCATAACATCATGAACCCACAATAATAAAAAAACCAACAAAATATATAAGCATCACAATTAAGCTTGTAGTAAATGCTTGGTTTCAAATAAGAAGACTGACAGATCCTTTTCGCTGTCAGAACAACACAACAGAACAGAACATGACTTTTATTATATCTGTTGCTAAAGCAACGCAAGATATTAAATGGACAATTTTAATTATTTTGAGAATTTGACAAATATCAGGATGAGGATGGCAAAACAAATTTTACAGATTTTACAAATATTCATTAGTTAATACATATAAGTTCTTTTTTCAATTGCTTTTAAAATAATCAGACTGTAATAGCCATTCATGTGTGATTTATCTAGTTTTAAAATACTATTCCTGGGCCTCCGTATCTTAGTGGTTAGCATGCTTGCCTTCTAATATAGCAATCCAGGTACAAATAGACGTGGAGGCACTCATTCCTTTCCTTATTTCAGCAGAAAGCTGACTGGCAAATACAGGTTATGCTAGGCCTTTTTAATTAATTTAAAATACGCTTAACATTTTTAATATGTCTGTATTATGGATGGTTATTTATTACAAGTAGCTATAGAAAAAAAACAAATGTTAATAAACAATATATGTGTATGTGTAGTTGTTGAAATTACATCATTTAAGTAGGTATAGAAGAAGTACTGACCTCTCTACCAGCCATACAATGGAAGAAGTACTCTTGTTGTCTGATACCAGTGAGAAATCTACCAGTAACAAACCCACCGGCTCTAGGTGTAACATCATACGAGAGAAACGATGGTAAAGTTTTACCACTCAACATTAGAGGTGGTCGTTTACCCTCCAACTCAATCTGACCCAGCAGGCATGAAATCTGCATGCAATTCACCTACAGAGGACAATTTATGTTATGTCACCAATAAAAAGACATAATTTGAATATCGTTGAAGATGACAAACCTTCCGCAACATCTAAATTACCAATTCAAGAAAGTTGCATTGCTATATATTATACCCGAATGAAATTAATCACTTTTTATTTCATTTGAAACATACCAATTCTGACCAGTTCCAGTTCTAAAGTATTAACAACATCGCTGAAAACTGTCTTCAAAACTGTTAACATTTTATACATGCTATATGTTAATAGAATACACCTAATATAATGGACATTATTGACAAAAGATGTAGTCAATGAAAGGGTCACATTTTGGGGGTAATAACATTGGAAATTGGGCAAACGGCAAACCAAAAATAACTGAATCAAGATGGAGCTATTTCCACTCAGTTGAAAGGTTAATTACAACAAGATGAGATACTGTAAAATCATTTAAATTCAACAAAATGGTTTGTTAAAAAAGACAATTTCAATGGGATGTTAATTCATGGATTTTGCATGTCATTTAATAAATACAAAGGTCAAATTTATTATTCAATGGGATTTAATTTCGTAGTAAAAGGTAATCCATGAAATTTAATCCTCCACGAAAATGAATGATTCTACAGTAAGAATATGTCTTACAGTTGATCCTTTAGCACCAGACTGTACCATCAGCTGTAGATTGTTGTCAGGAAATAACTTCTCCAGATTATGTGGCATACATGCACTGAAACATATCAGGCAAAACATGACTTACACTTAATGAATATCTAAAGTAAAACATAGCTATTAATCTACACACCCTCTCTTTGAGCACAACCTCTTTAGAGAAGTAACCTATACAGTACCAAAGTCTCTTATTACAGCAACATGATAATTTTGTTCCAGAATTTGCTAGATGATGGGAAACCATTTGGTCTATTATTATTCATGCTGAAGGTCACAGTGACCTGTTGATGACCATGTAAAGCTTGCAGATCATAGAGTCAAGCATTCTTGTGTTATTAAAAGGAAGTCAAGTAATTGGTCTACTGACATATATATACCCCCCGCCCTATTGTGGCATAATAAAAAGTTCTCACATGACCACTTTTTAAGAAAATGTATTTTGATTTTATAAATTTCTACTCCAACCTACTTGACAATATCATTCTGTATTTCATTTGTTTGATTTCTCATGTTCACATCAAGTTCTCTCATCTGGTACTCGTCAGTATTGAAATGTGCCGCCTTCATTGCATCATTCACATCATGTTTACCACAGAACATATCCAAATGTAACGCCTTCCTTACCGTACTCTCACCACAATCTGACGATGAACTGATCAACTTCTTTCTCTTCTTGTCACCCTGAAATTGACGGAAGATGACATTTTGACATTGAAAGTGTTTTTTACAGTGTAAGACTGCATCCATGGCTCTGTGGTTAGTGTGCTTGCAGTCTTATCTTGCAAACCGGGTTCAAATCCGGGTGGAGGCACAGACGTATATGCCTGCCATATTTCAGCAGTAAGCTGACTGGTAAATAAAGGCTATGTATGATATTTGTTTTAAACAAAGGGCCATACCTCAAGAAAAATTTGTCCAACTTAACATTCCAGACAATATGTACAACTAGGCTCGATAGAATCTATCCACATCAAACAACTATCCAAATTTTATTTGTTTTTAATAATTTATAACTACACTGAGTACAGGCACTGTTTGCAGCACCCACAGTGTGTGTGCTAGTGCTTTACAGAATCTAACGTTCATGACAATATGTACAACTAGGCTCGATAGAATCTATAAATACCACTGAATTCTCCAGATTTTAATTTTTTTTCAATTAAGCCATAATTTATGACCTGTTGACAATAAATTAGATTTTTCTTTGAATGTGGAGAAGTTGCAGGTTCTTTGTGGTAGGGTTAGTTGGTACTGGTTAGCAGGTTTGCGGAGCTTGTCTCCATATGTAACTGAAATTTCATGTTTGAAATAAACATACCTTATGAGTGACCAGGATATCTTCAACACCTAATGTAAATCCCCGCCACTGTAGAAAGTTCATAAACAGTCGACCAAAACAAGTCAACATAAGACCCGCAATTTTTCCTCCATATAACTGAAATAAGAACAATGTTTAACCAAAAAAGGGAGCTTTACCAATGCTTTAATGTTTAAGTCACAACAAAATTCAAAATACCGTGTTTCCTTGTATTAGCGCTCCCCCTCTAATTAACGCCCCCCCATCGAATTTTAAGAAAAAAAAAATCTCACCTTCAATAATTGGTCCTACAATATTTCAATAAAGTATCCACACAAATCCTGAATTACAGTCAGTCATGATACGGTAATTTATTCAAACAAACAATTATTACCGCTGAGTAATTATTTAACAGTATGTACAGCGTAGTCTACATGTTTATTAGCCATTATTGCATACGATAGGCAAAAAAAACTAAGTCCGGTATCTTTAAGAAGGGGAAGTAATTCGTACTGGTTAAGGTAACGGCTATTTTAGTGCCGTACTATAGGGTACACAGTTCCCGAGCTTTTATACGAGGTCCAACTGTGTATGGAATTATTTTTTCATAAATTGCATCGCCCCGGGGCGTTAATACGAGGTAATACGGTATATGGAAAATGTATAATTTTCTTTAGATTAAAAAACAAATTTTACATATTTTTCCGTTTTACTCTTCATCAGAGCGTTAATTACCTATGTTTTTGGTAGGTTGCTAATTCAACAAAAAATGTATCAGTGAAAAATATCAACGAATACATTATAACTGCCCCAAGGTTTGAGCTCTAATAACCTCTATAACAATACTTACCTCGTAACAACAGTGAATCAATCCATAGTTTGAGGGGCCATAGTGGCCCTTATCTAGTACCCCACACAGTAACTCTCCATGTCGAATGATCACATTATCACTTTCCAACATATGGTTAAATGGCATGCATTTTGCATTACTCTTTTGTACCTTTACCCAAATCTGAAAATTTAATAAAACATGTTTGTCATTTACATTAATATTTAAAACTATACGGAAAGATGCTCTGAAGAAAACTTTTGTGCTATAAACATCTTTCTAAAAGTTGGTAAAATCATACAGATAAGTAGCTCACAAATATAAAATGTAATAAAAATGAACTTGAAGTATAAAATGCAACATCGCAGCAGTCAGGTCTCGATATAACTACTTGAGTTGGTGACCATTTTTAAGTTGCACGATGCATTGATGATATCACCACAACTGTAATAATGACACCTGATATACTAACATAGAAATACGCCACTGACATCAGTTTATAAGAACAAATGTTTCTCTTAGTACCAATTCAGTACATTGAAATGTTAGTAACAACATGTTGCTTTGGGAACAAACATTTGTATCATGACCTTACTGTATCGTTAATTATGAGGTTTCACTGTAAAGATCAACCCGTACATAAACCTTACCTTTTCTGGAACTTTGGCTTTTCCATTTAAGGATAATGGAGGTTTATCATCAGGTATCACATTCAACACAACAGTAGACAGCACCTAGGATATAAACATACACAGGATGAAAATAGTATGGTTACATATTAACACAATGATAGCAAAACAAGAAACATGAAAAGTCTACAGAAATTAGCACCCAAGGTCCATAACTCGGCAACATTTTGGTTCCAGCAAAATAAATACTGTAAACCAATTTAAATTCACAAATACAAACTTTCACGTTACCGATTGTCATTTTCGCACTTTTTTAGTCTCCTGCAATGTCCATACAATGTTTTGAGCACTGTCCTGGCAATTTAACTTCCCAAATTTCTACCACTTGCTACGAGGGGTGTTTCATAAATAATGCAATTTTAGTTGTAAAAATTATTTGCGGTCTATTATTGTAGTTTTGTAGACTGATATTTGTTAAGCAAACTTTCTAGAGCTAGTTGGCAAATTTTCAGAATTATCGATCAAATAATTATTAAGGTAGTTATGCTGCATTTTATAAACCCCATTTAAGGTCACTGTATATGCCTAAATAGACTTATCATTATTTGTAGCATAAAACCACATTTTTGGGCTTCATATGATATATTAAATTTGAAATATCCAATACAACATATGCTTTATCAGCAAGAACAATTTTTAAATATTGATGTACTCGAGGAAAACTTATTTGCTTTATTAAAGATTCTCAATGGGGCAAATAATGGTTAAAATTAAGCTATGAAAATTATCGTGTAGCTTTTCATAGTTGACATTTTGTGGTCGCATGTGCAAATAATGCATGAAGCAATTCAGAATGTTGTTGAAAATAGTTTCAGCTTTCTAAATAAGTATAAAATAAAGAAACAAGAGGGCCATGATGGCCCTATATCGCTCACCTGATTATAAATGAAGCCCTGCACAATTTAGACTAACAAAGGTAGAGCGTAAATATAGAAACTGGTGACCCCCGGGGCGGGGTCAATTTTGACCTCAGGGGCATAATTTGAACAATCTTGGTAGGGGACCACTAGATGATGCTACATACCATATATCAAAGCTCTAGGCATTGTAGTTATAGAGAAGAAGATTTTTATATGTTTTCCCTATATAAGTCTATGTTAAACGGTGACCCCCGGGGCGGGGCCAATTTTGACCTCAGGGGCATAATATGAACAATCTTTGTAGGGGACCACTAGATGATGCTACATACTTAATATCAAAGCTCTAGGCATTGTAGTTTTAGAGTAGAAGATTTTTATATGTTTTCGCTATATAAGTCTATGTAAAACGGTGACCCCGGGGCGGGGCCAAATTTGACCCCAGGGGCATAATATGAACAATCTTGGTAGGGGACCACTAGATGATGCGCTACATATCAAATATCAAAGCTCTAGGCATTGTAGTTTTAGAGAAGTAGATTTTTATATGTTTTCCCTATATAAGTCTATGTAAAACGGTGACCCCCGGGCCGGGGCCAATTTTGACCCCAGGGCCATAATTTGAGCAATCTTGGTAGGGGACCACTAGATGATGCTACATACCAAATATCAAAGCTGTAGACATTGTAGTTTTAGAGGAGAAGATTTTTATATGTTTTCCCTATATAAGTCTATGTAAAACGGTGACCCCCGGGGCGGGGCCAATTTTGACCCCAGGGGCATAATATAAACAATCTTGGTAGGGGACCACTAGATGATGCTACATACCAAATATCAAAGCTCTAGGCATTGTAGTTTTAGAGAAGAAGATTTTTATATGTTTTCCCTATATAAGTCTATGTAAAACGATTAGTAAGGTTGCATAAGACTATAATTACAGCTTAATAATTGTTTAATAGTTTGTAAACATACAATCACTGTAAACGATGATAACCCTTATATCCACATTCTGCATTTAATTTAAATTAAAGCCTCAAAGCTGCTAACAAGTACACATTTCGTAGTTCTACAAATAAAATATAGTAAGAGAGACAACTCTTACATGATCACAACCAGTATAATTACAGAGTACACTCCCTTTGATCAAATGAAAAACAAAGTTTTATTATTACTTGACCTAGTAGCCTAATTTTTGACCTCAGATGACCCAATATCGAACTTGACCTAGATTTTGTTAAGATGATCATTGTGACCAAGTTTCATAAAGATTAGGCCAAAATTGTGACCGCTAGAGAGGACACAACCCAATTGTTGACAGACGGACGGACGGACGGACGACGGACGAAGAGTGATCACAAAAGCTCACTCTGTCACTTTGTGACAGGTGAGCTAAAAAAACGTAAATTACTATTCAAAAATATAATCTGGACTGTATATTAAATTGTCAAATATTTCAACAGAGTGCATCATAATTGACTGGTGACAATACACTCCATTGTTACGGTTTGTATCATAAAAGATGACACTTTGTAAACAACTTATTGTCTATTGATGTAGAATGACCCCTTATTATCTAGCAATATTATTGAAAAGTACGGTGCATGACTTTTAACACCTTTATACAACAAACATGTCATTTTCTATAAATGGACTCATCTTGTATTGTAAGTGGTCATGATGAAACAGTGAGTTTATTTTATTCATAAATGCCAGCATTTGCCACTTTTGCGATTTTGGGGGTATTTGCCATGCCAGTATTTACCGGCATTTACCACTGGAATTTACCGGCTGGACAATACTTGTCCAAACCCTGTGGGTATCTCATTTGATTTTGCATGCGCAAACATTGCATAATATGGTTTAGACACTACTCAAGACACGTGGCTAGTTTCAATAAAATTGTACGATGCAAACACCATTTAAAGGTCAGTCAAAACTGGACCACGTCATGATTTGTCTATCTCTTTATTACTGAATTTACCACAGTGGACCTTAAATAGAGTAATAACCTGGCTTTATATACCGACAGATTTTGGTAATTGTTTAGGATATTGACAATGAAGGATAGCTTTTTCGAAAACACGTAACAGTTTTACCTTATTCAGCACCCAGCGTGCGAGCGTGGGGCAGTTGCATTATTTATGAAACACCCCTCGTAATTGAAATTAAATCAGACAAAATAATTTCTTGGTTTACAATGTCACATGCTTATAACCATTAATGCAATATTCCACTACACAGCATAAATAGATCAAGCAAACTGCAGACTGTCACTATTTGGGGTTTTTTTTAATCACAGGTACTGGTGTAACCCAATATCCAACTTTGTCTGGATTTGTTTGAGATCAATAAAAAGACCAAGTTTCATACAGATGATGCCAGGATTATTACCTCAACTGTCTAAGCATCCAAGAATTTATAAATGACCATTAGACAAAGAGTGATCATAAAACCTCTCTTATCAGGTGAGAAGTTGCTTGAAAGTTGGTTAAAACATAGTTTTTAGCATATAAAGGTCAAGTTACAATGTTTCAATCATTAGAATACTAGTTTAAAACATCTATACAAACCTGTTTTCCAGACCAGAGTTGTAGAGGTTTGATAATGGAAGGAGGTAGAAGTTTGATGTGTCCACTTTTATCACCTAAAGCACCATATACCAGTCTACAGTAGTCATCCCTGTGAAAATATGTCATTTTTTTATATGTTATCAATGGATTATAGAGATTTATCAGTGAAAATGACAGTGAATATAATATTGTGATAATTTCAGTTCTCAGTAATTCATTTTAGAGCGAGTCCCAAGTCCCTGACACACAAAATTTGCTAGGGACTCATTAAATCTTGTAAATACTTTATTTTTACATAGTGGGACTCGTTGCTTTTCTGAGGTCAGTGGAAAAGGACTCATACTTTTCTAAACCAAAATGAAACACAGAGTTCTGGAAGATGCAGAAAAAGAAACGTAACATCAACGGTGCTGTGGTTTAACATATGCAGATGTCATCATGACATAATTTCAACATATTTTCCAATTAAGCCAATATCTGTACCAGTACACAAGAAAATGAGCAACAATTAAACAGAAAATGACCATATGTGATTTCACTCATCATCATACAAAACTAGACTAAACACTACTCTGTGATCATTCGGTGATACTGTTTCAAATACTGATACTGTGAAGGTCAGTACTTACTTGGTAAAGAATCGTCCCCTAACAGTAAGAGAGACCCCTGATACCATGTGATCCTGTATTAGGCCCGCTAGAGGGGTACCATCTTTAGGTACAAGATACTGGAAGTCTGTGCATGCTGAAAACCATTGTACAACCATATTATTATTTAGATACAATTCAAGCACACATAACTGTATCATTGATAAAGACATTGATAAAAAGTTTTCGTCATCAATAATACAGTTACTTGTGAATTCAAGTACATGTAACAAGGATTGTACCAGCTTAATTCCTATCACTCAGCGTCCATCTTTAGTATACTGCTGAAAAAAGCATTCAATATTTAAGAAATGTTCTTGAAACCAAAACATAAGTCCCCCAGAAGAACCCAACAATACTGAAAATATGCACAACTAGACTTGTTTGAACCCATATACCTACTCTGGTTCTCCACTAATCTGTAGGTACAAATAGATTTTACCGTTTAAATCCTTGTGTCACTTGAATATTCATATCTGGACAATAAAATTGGGGTCAGTTGTTTTTGCATATGAATACAAAACCCGTCTAACTTGGCCAGATTTGTTTGAACCTACATGTGCATTAAGGGAAAACAACCCTGCACAGAGTTCCGAATATCAACTATTGGTTGCAACGAATCACTAAAATATTGTTGAAACAAATTAAATTGCCAAAAACATGAAGCAAACAAACATGATGTACCCTTACCAATGTTATAAGCCTCGGCTCTCGCAATCTCATTCTGTGGAAAGTGGGCGTTCATCTCATCACCATCAAAGTCAGCATTGTAAGCTTTACAATTAGCATAATGTAACCGCAAGGTTTTCTCACCCTTCAACACTCTCGCCTAGAAACATAAAAGGGGATGATCAGCATCTTTTCCTGTCTTAAAATGCTATAACATAATAGTAACAAGAGATATTTGAACAATATGTATATTGCAGCCCAAGGGTAAAGGTCACGGTGACCTTAATCTTGGCCCCAACTGACCACAAAAGGATCTACTGTTCCTGACCTATCTCCATAGAAAGTTTGAAGATCCTAGGGCAAAGTGTTCTTGAGTTATTGAAAGGAAACCATTTGGTCTACCGACCAACATATGATTAGCAAAATACCCCCTAATCAAAGATGGGGGGTGGGCATAATATACAGACTTACGAAAATAATCAGAAACCAAGGTTTCTCTGTCGGTCTAATGTTTTCTCCAATTATCAAATTGTATAAATGGTCATGGGCAAAACAAGTTACAGCATGTGTTAAACAGCCATGTTAAAGCATGCATCAAAATGAGCATTTAAACCAGTTGGTTGTTTACTACAGGTCCATACATGACTTACTGAGAATTCATTAAAACTAAAAACACATATGACTGCTTGATTAGGGTGAGGGCTAGCACAGTTAATAACTCATTATGTACATTACAATGTGTTTACATTATTACCTTATGTCCCTGGATACTGGGTCTATGAAGTGTTGGCTGTCTGTTAACGAGTAAAATGTCTCCATTCTGTAGATGTCTCAATACCTGAA
Source organism: Spisula subtruncata (assembly GCA_963678985.1). NCBI lineage: Eukaryota > Metazoa > Mollusca > Bivalvia > Venerida > Mactridae > Spisula > Spisula subtruncata. The sequence goes on along the minus strand of OY787664.1, from coordinate 46,123,145 downwards.
TATATACAAACATGGTTAGAACATGACAAAAACATACTGGAAGTATTCTTAGGTTGTATTTACGTATTTTCAAGTTAAAAACCATTCTTGACAATTTTCATGTAAATATGATGACTGCTTCACCATAAGGTCATATACAGCAAGCATTTTACTTCTGGAAATGACTTACTATTGTAGCACATATATTCAGTGAAATCTTTAATCTTTTTTACATATGTAAAATATTTATTATGGGAATTGATTTATGTCTGACATGTTTTAAATGTCATTCAAGATAGCAGAAAATCCAGAAACTATAGACTTCTAAAATTTTAAATTCAAACCTTTTTACATCCGGACAGATTGCCTTTTCTGCTGGTCGAGGGCGTGAGCAGTTGTTTAGAGAGAGCTTCACGCTTGTCAGGTTGTTTAGGATCTAATCTGGTCATATGACCGTCCTCATCTATCACATGGGTAGCACTGAAACATATTTTATTTTAAAAGTAACACTAGAAGGGTTTCTATCACAAAAATGTAGATTTCTCACAAAGAGTCATAACTCTGACAATATTTATCAGACTTAAAATCCCTGACAATATGCCGATTATATGCACAAGTAGGTTTTGATCAAACTATTCAAAAGAAGTTTTATTGAAATCATTAGTGTCCATGCTTCCCGGATACTAGGTTAAGAAAGTAGATTTACAAGGATTTATAAACTCTTGACAAACCAAGGAATTCAATTTGAGTGTAATGGCGATAATAAAAGCATTGTAAATAATACCGGACATGCAAGTTTTCTATTCAAGGTTTTACTAAACAATTATTTCTATCTGCCCCTGATTGGTGGGGACACAGGGGTTGACACTAACTATTTTTGGTCACTGGTCCGTCAATAAAGAAGTGTTAAATTTGTAAAGAAAACAGCCAGTGGTCCTTGTTGATTTTCACTGGTCCATCAAAATTATAACTGGTGCCTGGCCAAGGGACCAGTGTTAGTGTCGAGCCCTGGGGAAATTACGAGCTTATAGGGTTGTTGGATAAATCACTAAGGCACTTACCCTGGATAAATACTCGGCCCATTAATTACAGCTTGTCTCATCTCCTGTATATTCCATGGTGTGACAGGTTGAGGGTAGGTTAACGTCTTGGCAAACACTTCAGGTATACCTATCTCACTTGTGTTAATGTTTGGATCAGGGGAGATAACTGACCGGGCAGCAAAGTTCACACGTTTTCCCATCATATTCTTCCTGAATAATCCCTCCTTCTTCTCTATCAACTACAAACCAACACACAATAAATTTTTCATCATTGACTTGAAGATATGTTATTTTTTGAGACATAAACATAAAGTAATTTTCGTTATCAATTAATAACTTTTGAACAACATAGTTGAAGAGTGCATTTTCCAACTTCAGTACAACTTTTCAAGAGCATCACCCTTGGAAATCCATACTAGACTGTTTGTACAGAGGTATTTTTTTTCAAGAAAAAATTTACATCTGGAACACAATGATTATGTTGCTTTAAAAGAGGTTGTTGCTAGCTCGATGGGGGGTCTGGAGAGGTAGCAATGCATTTGTCAGATGTAAGTACACTTTGGTAAAATAATATTTTTTAAAATTAAATCACAGTATTTGAAATATGGTATTATTACATTCTGTAAAAGATACTATTCAGGTTGTGGACCAAAAACATTAATTGATCAGACCCACCTGTTTAATGCCTGGATTGACATCTGAGGACAGTTTGTCCAGATCACTATCTACCACACAATTACTGTATGTCTGTAACTTTTCTATACAACTACTCAATTTGTCTATGAGTGTTTTACCTGGAACCTGCAAAATATCCATCTGAAAAGAAGACAACACAAAATGTTAATTTATATTTCTTATTACTTTTCAATTCAATTTCTTCAAACATATCTATAGACATTCCAATGAAACAGTTTCTGTCTTTTTGCAATAATATAGGCATTAATGAGTTGACAACCTAAACCAAGGGAAATATATGATCAAAATTTCAAGAATGAAGTCCACAAGTTAAATAAACAGCATATGTATACATGATGTTCTTTGTCCATTGAAATACAATGAGGACAATGACTTAATTTCATGCAATTGATTGGGTTCTGTACATATGGCATGAAAGACATACCATCTTATGAGGAGCATAAAAATGTTAGCAGTGTGGGGGGATGAAATTGGGACAAGAGGGGATGATTATTTATGCTGGCTTCATTTGAAATTGTCATAATTCAGCAGATCTTACTGAGTAGTTAGAACTATCCAATGTGTCTGTCTGTGCGGACTTTTTCTCCATTTCCCATAATATTTCTCGTACTATATAGTTAGCCTTTAGTACACGTAGCAAGTTGGATGTTTGGGTATTTTCATACTTGGCTCCTCGTAACATTGATATCTGAAATATATAAAAACACTATTCAATAACAAACCACTCAAGGAAAACAAAAACATGAAATAGACAAACACCAAGTTTCCCTTATGCATCTCAATCTGAGTTAAATATCAGAATAAATATTATCACATATCTCTGGGTTCATATTCAAGTGAGACTGAAAAGTGGTATCACAAAACAAACAGTTCATTACAGTAAACTTCCAAGAGCCCCAATTTCTTAATTGTCTAATTTTGATTTGAGTAAAACTTCAATTTGACTATTTGAGATGAGATTTTTACTTGAGATGCTGTGGGGGATTGGTCTTCAAATAAGGGGCATAACTCAGCCGGTGCCAGGAAATTGATGGTGGCATTCATTAAACGATTACATCTTTTATTAGTTATTTTGACATTTCAAGTAACAAATCTATTTCCTCTCTTTTGTTGATGTTAGTAGCTTTTCAGCATTGGTACTAGGGTTGTGTCATTAGGCCATATGATTATGGTTATATCTGTTTCGGGTCTTGACTGTTTCAGTTGAGTGCTGCCTTCCATGTACGATGTTTCATGATGGATAGATTTATTTTTGCTATTAAGATGAAAGTATACATACTGGTCTAAATTTGGTAGCAGGAACAGGGATGACTTCAATAAACAACATATCTGTAGGGAATTCTAGGTCAGATGAGTTGAGACATGGATAGAGATGTATCAGTAAGTCCTTATCATTGTTCCAGATTTTACGTAGGTGCTCTGATAATAGGTACAATAACAAATGATGTAATAATCACATTAATCAAGTCATAATCATAATAATTATTCAAGATAAACATTTTGTCCCTTTGAAGCAACAAGGATGTGTCATATTCTATACAATGAGTTACAGCCTTTTTGCAACAAATGGATGATGGATGTATTTTTTTTTACTTATAGAAATCTAAATAATAGTGCAGAAATACCAGCCAGATCCAAATCTTTATGCATGAAATATACATGTATCGATTACATTCATGTCAAGTTATAATAACACCCAATAATCCAACAATTTCGTTTGATTAACAAATACTATTCAACAATATTCAGTATTTGTTACCGTAATCACAGACTATTCATTAACTGACTCTGACACAAAAATACTTCAATCAATAGTTTACACCAGTAATTGATATTCAATATACTGACGCTGAACAGACTATTTTTCGAACCAGACATGTTTTAAACCGTCATCAAAGATGGGGGCATAATAATTTGTGTACAAACATCTGAACGGCAGTACATGCAGTCATTATATTATTTACCCTGTATTTTCAATGGAGTCAGTAGTGTGACATCAGAATTTCGACTTTTTGTATCCAATTTTTGTTTCTTCTGTTTCGGTTCATCTGTATTATCTTCACCCTCCTTGTCATGATCTCTCCCATCTTTCTTTGATAAAATTCTGTTGGCAAGAAAAAAGGAAGTGTTGTTGACTTGTGATGGACTGAGACAGTCGTGAACCTGATCTTTATGCATGAATATATTACAAGGTTCTTGCTTTGAATTTATAAATTTCCGCAAGCAAATCGTGCGATATCTGTATTTCAAATTTGTGTTTGTATTTCATCTCAAGCATCTTCGTGATACTCCTAATTATGAAAACGTACAATCCGTGTTGTATTATAGGCAATATATATCAACTGGTAAATTCTGCAAATCAAAAGGTCAGGCTCGTGTCAAATTAGCTAAGCTATATGTTTAGTTAAACTATTATAATACAATTTAATAAAACTCCATAGAGTTCAAATACCTTACTTTTTTGAATCATTGACATATATCTTTGAGTGATATTCTTTCCTTATGTTCGGTATTCTAGCTGAGCAAAATATACAATGTGTCTTATGTTGCACATGGGTCTTCATAAAACTCTTCACTATTTCCAGTCGTACAGCATCCACATTCTTTATCAGAAATCCAGATGAATTGTCTGTGTTTGTGTCACAAGTGTCTACAAAGTAATAAAAAAATACAGTAATAAAACCAGATTTTCACTAGGCAAGCATAATTTGGCAGCGATAGTTTTCCTATTTTTAGTAATGGTAACCTTGACCACACTGGCCCCACTTTCAATTCCAAGCAAAGTATAAGCTTCCTCATAGCAAGTTTCATCATGTTATCTCATTTCAAACTCAAGTTATCAATCGGGAACCAGAAGTGGATTGAACCCTGATCGCCCTGGTGACAATTACAAGTTGCTATTTATCATGAAAGGTTTGAATGCTATTACATTTGTAGACTTCATCCCATACCTGTGTTTTGTAACGCGTTTCTCATAAATTCATCTACATCTTCCAACTTGCCCGGAGTTTCTGTGCCTTTCTCTTGTTCACCGTACCGTGTCTGTAGATCCATAGCTTCTGATACTAATCCATGTTGAAGTAGCATGCATTGAGCCAGGAATACTTTAACAGGAAGCCGGTCAATACAAACTCTGTGACAGCTGAAGCATGTTGCTTTCACAAGCTACAAAACACAAATTACAAAAACTGTAAAAGCATTTAATTTTGATGGGACAAAATTTTGTGGTTTTGATAAAAAAGATCATTTCGATGAGATGTTAATTCATGGATTTTACATTTCTGGTAATAAATACAAAGATCAAAATTATTTTTCGGTGGGATTCAATTTCGTGGTTAAAGGCGAACCACAAAATCCATGAAATCTAATCCCCCTAAAAAATTAATCATTTTACAATAAATAATCTCAACAACTGCAGTCTGTAAATTAAAGATATGAAACTACTTGCCCGAATTGAACAAAATTGAAGAGCTTTTATATACTCTATGCATAATTACTGCAAACGTTACTTGCCCGAATCAACAATTACTTGTCTTGGACAACCGGACAAGTGCTAAATTTGCAGACTGTCACCTGTATGTTTAGACATTTCACAGGTGAGTAATAATGATTCTGCATCATATTTGCTAGTTTAATAAAGTTTGTCATAATTTATTACGTTTGTATAATTAAACAACCATACTGAATTGCAGAAAGTAGCATTTTTTGGGAAGTTAACAAATTTTGACCACTTTTCCTTGCAAATGACATTCAATAAACAACCAATCAAAACACAATTTTAAGCAATGTTTTCGATAATTTGGCTACTAATAAAATTTTGATGAAGTTGAAAGTATTATGGACTTGGATATTGAGGTCTGGGTCTTTCGAACCCTTTTTTTGTGTTATCCTTGGCATTTGACTTTGTTTTGACATGACTGTTTTATTATTTCATGCCTACATTTACTGTATTTGTATGTTTTAATATTATGATTGCCATGTAAATGCTCGTTTTATATCGTGATAAATCTATCTATCAATGAGCATAACACTGACAATCTTGATTCATTGTCTTGCAAATTTTGTGAGTAGAAAGACATAAACCTACCTGATACATTGTAGGAAACATGACCGTATTAAACAATGGTAGATTGAGTTCTATATGACCCATGTGACCAGGACAATTCAGCTCGGACAATCCACAAGTTGTACATACATCAAACCTGTCAGTCGGACCTGAAAGTCAAACACAAGTTCTCATAATTATAAGAAAATTATGTAAATCGTTATAGTGAGATTGGGCCCTGGTTGTACAGCACGATCTCATTCTTCTTCCAGTTCCACTGTGAAATATATACATACGTGGGTCCCAAGTGCAGTTTAAAAACTGGCATGCAATGGGAAGTACAAAATCATTAGACCATGCTGGTTATTGCAACAAACAACCACCAAAAACAGGGTTCCCACAAACTTTCCAAGACAAAATTCCCTGACTTTTCCCTGACCACAGAACAGTTTCCCCTGACTTTTTAGAGCAATCGGGCGACACAGCATCTTTTTAGTCAAGCAAAATATGGCAATAAAATAGAGAAAAAGAGGATATGTTTGCTTTATATGGAACAAAAAGTTTAAGGTAGCAGATTTTAAGGCTGTTGATTGACATAAAGTTATTATAATGTAGAATGATTCCGAGCGAGCATAGCGAGCGAGGATTTTTTTTTCAGTCTTACTAAGGTATTACTTCATAGGAAATGACACTTATCGACAGCTTCAATAAAAAAATCCCTGACTTTTGGTAAATTTCTGGATTTCCCCGACTAATTCCAAAATTCCCTGACTTTTCCCTGACCTTGAAAAAATTATGTTTTCCGTGACCGTGGGAACCCTGAAAAAGGTTGCACAAATATAATAAAAAAAATCCCAGAATCTCCATTTGTTTGACTTTTCATACATACTAAAGAGTTCAGTTTTAAAAAAAAAGAAAATCCCTAGGCTACACATCTGTGGATTTATAAATCAATTGATATTTTTATTTGATGTATAGTGTGCGATAGTGAAATTATCAAATATATATTGACATTAATTAATAGATCCAGAAATCCAGTCATGGTTAATGATTCTGGGTTGGCCTACAGTTTCAGTAACATGTCACTCACCAAGAGCCGGGTCATGTAATCCACCCATGTTTGGATGTCCGAGACTATCAAATGTCTCAACATTAGTGATCTCCTTCACACTCAGAGCTCGAACCTCTTTGGATGTATAAAATCTAAACTTGACTCCCTCGATACTATATTGAGGATTATGATCCGATCTAAAATCCCAATCCATAGTGATGTCTGAAAATACAAGATAATTATATCAAAAATAATTATTAACATCGGATAGGGCGTACTTTAGTCAGTGGCAACTGAATAGGAAATAGTCGGTTCTCAACACTGTCTGATGCATTTTTAGTCCACTTCTGTCCACTGTTGATCCTGATAAATCATATCAAACATGATGCATAATGCATATAGTTTAAGATTTATTTTGTCCGTATAGTTAAGCATTGTAATTTTTGTTTTTAGTTTGTCTTGCATATTTGTAGTTTCATTTGTTATTTAATTCTCTTGTAACATTGTTTGTATATATTACTATATGTCTTATATAAATGATATTTGCATATAATTATTTAAATATCTGATTTCTTTGTTATATCGAATACAAGCTTGTAGCTTATGTTCATTAAGTTTACTATCTTATCTTATCTTAGTTGATGTCGATGACAACTTGTTTTCTCACCCAAATTGTTGCTTTCAACCCGGCGTAGCCCCTTCAAAATAACAAAATTGGCTCATTTTGTTGGGTCGCGAAAACTTGTACATTTCTAACCGAAAGTAGGGAATAGTAAACTAGAACCATCACTGTCGTGATCAGGGCCCTGTTGTTATCATTGTCAATAAGTATTGCAAGTTTCATTTGAATATCTTGAAAAGTTTTTGAACTATGGCCAATGTAAAAGTTTTGAAGTCAAAAAAGGGGCACAAGTCAAAATTTATTAAAGCTAGAATTGTTGCCCTTTGCTACACATGTGCGTATTGTCACTGTCAATATGTATAGCAAGTTTCATTTGAATATCTGTAACGGTTTTGAAGTAATGTAGAAAAAAAGATGAAAAATGAGGAAAATTATAATTTTACAAAGGGCCATAATTCTTACAATATTGTAGCTGGAGTAACATAACTTTGCATACAATAGTGTATTGTTGCTGTGACTTTATGTTTAAAGTTTGAAGTTGATACCTTTAACGGTTTGCAAGTTATTAAGAAAAAACGTTTTGAACTATGGCCAATGTTAAAGTTTTGAAGTCGAAAAAGGGGCACAAGCCAAAATTTATTAAAGCTAGAGTTGTTGCCCTTTGCTACACATGTGCGTATTATCACTGTCAATATGTATAGCAAGTTTCATTTGAATATCTGTAACGGTTTTGAAGTAATGAAGAAAAAAAGATGAAAAATTAGGAAAATTGTAATTTTACAAAGGGCCATAATTCTTACAATATTGTAGCTGGAGTAACATGACTTGGCATACAATAGTGTATTGTTGCTGTGACCTTATGTTTTAAGTTTGAAGTCGATACCTTTAACGGTTTGCAAGTTATTTAGAAAAAACATGAAAAATGTGGACGGACGGACGGACGGACAGACAGACGGACAGACGGACAGGGTGATTACTATAGGGCACCTGCAAAAAATTTGCAGGGCCCTAATGAAAGGGAGATAACAAATTCTTAATTATTCTGTATTTCTATCCCGATAGCTATTAGTTTGGGCTTTTGATGTGAAACGTCATTAGTAATGAAAATACAGTATTTGATGTAGCACCGTACAAATACAAAGTTAAAGCATGAGATTGCATGAGATTAGAGTTGGAAATACAGAAGACTTTATTAAAATGAAGGCAGTGTCTAGGAGTACGGGCCCTTACGGCTAGACAACCCTACCTGCAAGCGCTAGGAGTACGGCATTATTTTTAATAAGCCGAAATACGGCGATAAACTGTTAAATATTAAAAGTTTTTTTATTGATTATAATATAATTAATTATTACCTACCCAATGATATCATTTCACATACTTATTGCATCTAAGGATCTTCAAAACAGTCGGTGAATGTCTTGCGTTAATTTTGGGTGATAGGCACAGGCTAAAACCAAATTTCCAGTATAATATTGTTGTTGTCACATTTACCGTCACAGCATTTTCTAACTTATAGTTTTCAATAGTATGCATGCAAAATTAAATTAATAAATTTTATTTTAAAATTTGAATGAAGTTGTTGTATTTTTCATAGTATTGATTGGGTTATTGACAAAGCTGATGGATATTCTTTCATATATATATGTAAGGTCCTGAAAAGGACCGTTTAGTTGTAGCTCTGAAAAGCGTTGTTTGTATGTATTACATGGTTCAGAAAAGGACTGTTGAAGCTCTGAAAAGGGACCGCAGCGCTTCTGCTATACTGTTAGCAAAGTCTGGCTCTTTTGAAGGAAGCAAATGAACCTTGTCTCTTGGGTTTATACTTCCATTATTGACTAGCTCATCACCGTGGTGCCAGAATTTGTTTTGTTTAAATTAACCAATAACTTTCATTTTGCTTCGTTGAAAATGGACTAAATTGATAAATTAGCTAAACTATTCATTCGTTAATTATAATAAATTTTTTTACTGTATAGCGGGTATATTTCACGGTGTCCAATTTTTGCGTTAATTGGATCCTTTTGAATTCACGGTGTCTTGATTTCGCGCTAACGGCCTTGACCGCGAAATTAAAACCTTGTTGGTAAACATGGAAGGGGCGGTAAATGTTAGAGTACGAGTACAATTGTCACTACTGATCTCGGGGTTGTCGTTCGAATCCCGGGTTGGCCATCTAAAATTACTGATAGTCTTTTGAGTGAGACTTTAAACCGAGGTCCCATGTATGGGTGCTATAAATATGGCATGCAAAAAGAACGAGGGATGCTTCTGGATTTAGGGCATCTTCTGTGACTGTCTGTATAATGCACAATCCCCCAAAACTAAAAGACTTCTGGAGGCCTCACCCATAAGGATTATCCGGTGGTGAGGATAAAGAAACGCAATAAACCAAACATACTGATCATTAACTGCTAACAAAAGAAAAATATGTAAATAATTTACAAACAAATCATTATTTCGGCAAACATTTACACGTTCCGCAAACAAAACTGTTATTGAAATTGAACAAGTGTGATGAAACGGCTTACAATTCAAACCTTCAAACGATATTGATATGCATGCATAGAGATTTAAACACGTTCTTTACACATATCCAATTTTGAACCATACTTTATACATGTTGTTGTCTATTTATTATTACGGTTACCGTAATTTACAGAAGCGACACAATGTGTCGTTTTGTACGTCTTGCAAAGTTATGTTGGATTATTTCTTAAAGTTCCTTGATGCATTGTCTCCCTTTGTAAAATTTGTATATTTTTGGTGATTATTCGCAGGGTTTAGATTTCGCGCATTCGATGTTGACCACGAATATAGCGAAAATTAAACCCCCGCGAAATATACCCGCTATACAGTATATTAAGCAGGGTTTTCCCTAGGATTTGTCATACGAGGGTCCCAGGACCCTTAAGGTTTATATCTAGGGAGTCCCTGAGAAATTTTGGGGGTCCCTTTACTATACGGTAATGCATTTCAAGCTCATTATTAGTGAGTATCAAATTTATCAATAAATAAAACAAGACTTTGTGCAATAAATATCGGAAAGAAAATGTTCTAGCTGAAATAAAAATGTCTATTCGAGGGATCCTATAATTCCTATTGGGGGTCCCAAGGATGCACTGTTATGCAGAAATGAGGGTCCCAAGCCACAAAGTTGCGTAAGGGACGCAGAAAACCTGCATCAGGGAAATCCCTGATTAAGCAATCAGTTTATTAATTGATTCATTCATTTCACTCAATTCAGTACACATTCACTTGTTGTACAAATGTACATAGATAAAAGAAAAAGAAAAAAAAAGATGCATAGTGCACAACATAGAAGATGCATGATGCATAGTGCACAACATAGAAGATGCATAGTGCACAAGAAAAGACGCATACTGGCAGGAGTCCTAATTCCGGACACTTTTGGCATATTTTTAAACAATACTCGGAAAATATGTAATTCTAACTCTTGAAATTTAATCTAAACCAAGCTAGGTTCGTCTTTCAACTGTAGAGCTAATTTGTTTATTTCTAAAACGAAGTCAAAAGGGTTTTATGGGGCCTATAAAGGGGCCACTTTATCAACTATTTTTTAAGTCTAACAGGTCCTATAATCAGGACAGAGCAGGGCCCTAGCTGCACTATAGGGGAAGGGCCCCGGGGCCCTCAGGTAGGGGAATTTCACGTCATTTTTAAGAAAAAGGGGATTTTTTAAAAACTGCCATATAACCATGCACTAAACCTTAAAGCTTAAAAAAGCTATATTTCAATATTATGTACATGAATGCACACACAATTAATCAAAGGTTCGACTAAAAAGTTCATTTTTCGGCCCCAAAAAAGTCAAATGAGTGCCCTGCAGCGTGATATTATGTTTTTAATACACACATACAGGCAAGTATTAATTATAGCGATATTCTCGTAGTTGAACTGATAACAAACAACTTGTCAGCTTACCTCTAAATTTAGCACAAGGGCCGTAGATTACATTTCAGGGCTGTTCAGTAATATTGCGCAAGGAAGATATTTTTGACTTCCCCCGCAAGTAAACAAGCTTTGCTAGTGCAGACAATAATAAATTCAGATTTTCTTGTTAAATATTAAAGTTAAATCGTTGTAACTTCTCAGTATTGTCAAAAACCAAGCGTCTAAATGATTGCCAACGGATGATTTAAATTACTGGCCGCAAAAAGCGTTTTTGAGACCATCCGGATTTAAAGGACTGTCCGGATTTAAAGACGCTTGCCAGTAGTGCACAAGAAAAGATGCATAGTGCACAAATATACTTTATTAAATAGATCAAATATAAACACATTAAATATACCTCTATATATGCTTCAATTGTATCCTTAATATACATTAATTGTCAGAAAACATAAAATTTTGGGCAAAATGGTTTTTATTCATCTTTTCGACATCTTGATATTCAAAAATTCCCTAAATTCTGAACCATACAAACCATCATTTTGTCAAAAACAATCAATTTTGGGCCAAGATGAGAGGGCCTCCTCATGGTGTGGCCTGGATGCAATTGAATGTTAGTTTTAATACTTCATTCAATAGCAACTAAACACTCTCAATATCAACATTGAAACGAACATTTATGTATGGGAGATAATACTGTGTATACTATCACCCAAAATTAATGTACGACATTCGCCGACTGTTTTGAAGATCTTTAGCTGCAATAAGTATGTGAAAATGATATCATTGGGTAATAATTAATTATATCATAATCAATAAAAAAACTTATAATATTAAACAGTTTATCGTGCTTTTGGCTTATTAAAAAAATGCCGTACTCCTAATGAATACGGGTAGGGCTGTCTATCCGAACGGGCTCGTACTCCTAGACACGGCCTAAAATGAAGGAGATTTTCCTTGCTCAAACTTAAAATAAATGAAGTTTTTATCCACTTGACCACTGTACCACATTAATAAATCAATAGTTTTGATACAATAATCAAGGTCATAAAAATATGAAGTTATGATATTGCTCCATTTTTTCAAACACACATTTTACACCAGGGGCCTGTATGAATCAAAATTTTGTGGCTCGCGAAAACTGGTGACATTTTAAAATTTTATTGTTGACATCGGGTTGATCGTAACTGAGGCTAAACTCTATAAATATATTGTTATGCTACAACCTAAAACTAATACCTGATTGTCGTCAATCCAAAATTGACTTGAATATTCGTCTAATTACGGTTTCAAAACATAAACATGTGGAATTATTCCGGAATTATCGACTGGTACTGTCTTTTAACAGATACTCTCTTTAAGGTTAGACTCATGTAAATTTTCAATACGGATACTGCTTACCTCCCTTTTGATTTGACAATAGTCAGCAGCAGCTGTATGGGGCTTTATTAGATTGTAAATTTATTGTTTTCCCGGAGTACAATAAATGAAGTGTTTCTATAATAATGAGTATTTTGGAAGAGTGAACTAGAGTCAGTTGTTTTTACATTTATAACGAGTCTTTGGGCTTTATATAGTCCGTTGGAAGAAGAAGAATTTATTGCGCGACTTGCATACATATGCATACTGACTATAAACATTAAAAGTGCAGATATTGACACATTGGTAATGAATTACCACACAACAATGCATTTACCTAAGACTAGTTTTTTCATGTAGCTACCTAGGGCATTATTTATTAGTTCTGTGTTACTAAAATGGATGTTATTTATGTTTGAGAAAGATATTGCTATGGTCGACCAAGCATGCTTAACAAAAACGACTGGCCTTCTGTACATCATACTATGTGGTATCAACCAATATTTAAAAACAAATTATTAAAACCGCAACACCAGACCCGCGTTGACCGGTAAACAAACCTGCGATACTTCTGGAACTGAGGAATATTCTGTACCATGCAATATACCTCCCTATCAAAACCTCTTCTGTGAAGGTCGACCATGTAGGTCTGCCAGTGACGAGATAAAAAACAATTACCCATCGGTCTCAATTATACAGTTGTTTGGCTTATATATCTCATTTTTGTTACATAGGTACTTACACTGTATATATGAGGACTGTTCATTCGATATTATTAAAATAATATTCCACGGATATAGTTGAAAACACACACTCGTGCATTTCACATCATTTCCGTATTCACATATACAGTTTCAACTTGGTACGATGAAAGGTTTTATAATATTAGCGTTTTAGTAAGTCAAAGTCGACGCCAAACTATTGTGAAGTTATGCCCTTTTCCGCATCTAATACTAATTTTGTTGCGATATTCACAGAACCACTCTCTTTGTCATTAAAATACAAAAAGGCTATATGTATTGAAATTGACATGAAATATTATAATACACGGCCTAGATGCATACATAGTGTTTTCGGATGTTTTCTCCTTAAAATCAGGCCCGGAAGACCAGTAGTGAAATAATTATGCTCCAATCAGTTGCATCCACCCCCACCCCGGGGATGGGCCGGGATTTTTACTTTCGAGTTGTCAAAATTCCCGTCCTTCCACGGTCCAGCGGGGACAACTGATAGTAAAATCTCCAGTACTTAGTATTTCCCGTCCCCTAACAACTAAATACTGTCCCCGAGGAATTGGTTTGGAGAAAACATTCCCAACCTTTCCCCGGTAGTGGGGAAAAGCTGGAAGGTAAAAACATGTACGGTCGTTTTCCGCGGCTATCCATCGCCCATCCCCGGGGTGGGGGCGTGGATGCAACTGGTTGGTGTATTACCTATGCCATGCATGGTTATATCTAAGACAGTAGTGTTCATAGGTTCAGACCACTTTTTTGAATAATAAAAATCTTGCAAATTATTGCGCCCGTACGTTTTAGAAAATTTATTTGAAATTGCAAAAATAGACAATTAAAATGTGCCCCTTGTGAAGATTTTTTTTAAATTTTGAATGAAAAATCATTTTTTAACGTTTTTCTTTGAAAACCAGACCGGCTTGATATTAACAAAATTGTAGTGTTACATAATCAGTTATAACAAATAAACATATCAATAAGAAAATATACTCTCTTCAAATTCATGTCAAAATTTTTAATCTGTTAATTCAAGCGCTGTAGTGACATTGATCAAGGGGCACATACACCTTGATCTGCATCATTCAGACGCTGTAAAGCATGCATCTGGATGATTAGATCAAGTGTAATCTGAACCTGGAGATTACACAACAGGGGGCACATTTTATTGCCCTCGCTTCCGGAATATGTAATATACTGGGTTATTGTCACAAAATATCAACCCACAGCCATATCAATTGGTAATATTTTAAGCATTTTAAAATTTAAGTGATGTAAAAATGGTCACTCCGAGGCCAACTGGGGTGGCACGGGCCCCCTGTGCCCTCCGGTGGATCCGGGCCTGAAAATATCCGACAATACCACGCCCCTTACCTAATTAACACTCTACAAACCACTACGACATTGTGTTGGACCGGGTTGTCGCTCGTGAAGTGACTATATTACCATAGTTTGTGTTCTGCTGGATAATATTATATCATATTCTGTCAAATAATCAATTTGGTGACTATGTCATCTGAAACAAAATTTTACTAAGATAGTATGTTCCAATCAAGTGTAATAACGATCGCCCGGGTATTAAATGAACAACCCTCTTACCTGGCTTATCCACTTGTTGACACCATACTAGTGTTGACACTATACTAGTGTAAGCTTAATAAATGAGCAATGTAATTAAAAACTAAATTGTACATCTTGCAGTTTCATACATTGCTTTCAAGAATGCGAAATAACACCATGTATATTACTCGTTCTCGTGTTTCTAATATTTGAGCCAAAATGCGTAAACGTTTGTTTACATAAAGAGTATAATCTTCTTTTTCTATTTTTTTCTTTGTGCATAACACGTAATATTGCTGTATATGTATTATTATTTGGCGTGTATTTTTGTTGATGTTATTTTGTGTTTAGATGCATACGGCCATGCCATTTGATGCCAGAGACAAATTTGTGTATCGATATCATGCGCACATCTAAATTACATGTGCAATAGATGCATGCTGTCTTTTATTGTTTTCATTTAATTCTTGAGATGACGAGAAATGTACGAAATAAGTGCATACCACTGACAGAAAGGAATGTTAATATTCCTTCATTATACAAATACTCGCTGGGGAATAAAATAGTTCCTTTCACAGAACAATAAACTAAATATTATAATCCGTTACATGACAGTTATGTTTCCTATGTGGATTAGTTTCAAATATTATTCTAAATTACGAAGCTTATAGAGGGAACTATATTGGTTGTTCGTCCTATGTAGAAAACTAATATCGCTGAGCAAACAGAAATGGGCAACAAAAGTAATATAAAACGGTATTAGCCGCTACATGCACGCGTATGGAAGTTTTTAAATGTCGACGTGTTCATGTAATACACATGCGATTGGAACATGTTAAGTACCGACAAACGATATTGACTTAGAAGACGTGAACGAACGAACAAGCAAGTTTCTTAACCAATAAGTACCATAATCTATATTGTGTATATGGAAGTGCTCCACAGTAAAGTACAACTATCTCAGAACTCATGAAACCGAATACATAAGTTACACGAAGTTTAATCCTTGGCACTTGATCATGTTGGTTATTGTTTAGAATATAAACAGAGCATTACCCACAAATACAATGTACACGAAATGGGAAAATCGCTCTGCTTGACAGAATTCAACATATTTTCCGATGAAAGAAATGAACTTATTATTTGCAGAATCGAGAAGAGAATGAATATTGATTGATGTCTAGTTCATGCCGCCTCCACGATAGCCTAGTGTTTGAGCGTTCGCTTCGAGTGAGGGATGTATCGGGTTCGATCCCAGACCGCGTCACATCAAAGACGAAATAAGAATGGCACCAGCACTGTCCTTTGCTTGGCGCTCAGCATTAAAGGGAAACTGGTGGCTCTTCTTTCATACCCTCGTGGCGATGGATACATCAGGAATAAGGTATCGAAAGTGATTAATATAAGTTGGAAAACCTGTTTCACAATCGACCTTACATAAATTTATTTAGTATAAACTATTACTACAACTTTTTATTTTGCCATGGTAGACAACACATACTAGTAATCAAGTGTCTCGTTTATAGATTGCGTACGATATATACTATGTGCATGCAATCCATTAAGCAAAGAACTGTGTATTTATGTAACTTCATATACGCAGGACATGAATGTAGCAAAATAAATAATACCTAGTATTGAATTCGTCTGACAAAACTTTCTAAAACTCTCACATCGGTCAACAAAATTAACACCTGCCTCAATCAATAACACGTATTAAAATATCACAAATGTCAAAAATACGTCTTAAAGTAAATACAAAGTATATTTTGAACTGCCAAACAAAAGCCTGTTCCTACCCAATCAAGACGACATTTATTCCGAAGTCGGGTTTATAATATAAATTCACAAGGCATATGACAAGACTAATATACAGACTTCTTTGCATACAATAAAATGTCACTTCCTGACAGATACGAAGTCAAAATGAATGGTAAATGTCAATATTTATATAAAAGAATCACCAAAAATGGCCAACGTCCAAACATCGTTTTCAATTGCAGACCACTAAGACAAATAAACTAATATTATTGGTGAAAGTGAAGACAACAGTCTCCAAGCCGATGAAATAAATCATAACAGTCTTGTCAAATAAATTGCTCTTTCGGGGGGGGGGATGTTGATTGTCTTGAAGCAGTACCACGCTGCAGAGAAATTTAACAACCATGAAGTGAGATAAAAAAGGTCTTTCAGTTGGAAAACTCAATATTATTAATCACCATGAGCGGTATTGCGATTAATGTTTGTTTTATCATTGCATAATTTCTGTGCTGAACGTTACTGAACCAACATTAGAGAATCAGGCATTTTAACTGATTATTTGAGTCCGTACTGAACGTCGGTTTGGTAGCGTTCAGCGTAAATCTAATAGTGGAGTTAAAATATCGTCTAATTCTTAATGAATACACGTAGTGTGCTGAAATTCGGAACTGTGACTGATCGACATAGCTGTAAATTATTTTGGTGGGCGAATATAACAGATAATATAGTCGACAGCATTTCCGTTATTTATTTCGACAATGGTTAATTGTTACATTGCGTGTATTGGAAGAATGGAAATAATTACACCGATCGCATAAGAAAGGAATAATTCTCAATTATAATCTATCGTATAGTTCAGGACTATTATAAATATACTTGTTGGAAGTTTGTTTACATGTAAATTTTATGATAGAACAACAGAGAGTATTAATTACTAACAGAAACAAAGTTTCTCGTGTTCTCGTTCACGAGAAAAGAAAGTAACGTTCTACACATTTATGCAGAATAAATAACAAAGATAAGATCAGCCATACAAGAATTGGTAGCAGACATAACACCATGTTTAAAAATAATTCGGCTTTCTTGTAATGCTAACCCACATGTAAATAAGATGATTATGGGCAGAAAGCTGACTGTCAACTGAAGCCTATACAATTTTGCAAATTATTTAAAAATACACAAAATTTTAATGCTAATTATGAATACGAGTTATTATTCGAAACATTATATAAAAAAATGATACTGTGCACTGGGTTTGCATTTGATGCAGCATAGTTTTATTATTTGTTTGAAACATAGCTTTTATTCCTCGTTTGAAGACCGTGTTCAATTGGAATTTCCACCTTTCTTATTTTACTTTCTCTTCAGTGGGTAGGTCACGATATAACTAGAATGTTCATCCTGTTTTATTGTAGAAAATAATATACTTAACCGCATTGTCATTACCTTTCATTTCCCTATTCCCTAATCTAGCACTGTAATGTTAGTTACGAGATTGCCTGCACGCAAGTATTGCTGATTATGACCGCATTCCATATAGCGATATCTTACAGGGTTAATATTCATCTGATTAGTCTATTGTTATGTACTTTCATATTAATCTTATAGTTTGACTTCGTTACAATATATTATAATCTAACTTATGTTACAGTAGTATATTACCAATTCTATGCTGGACAGAATCACTATTCTTTCGACTGTCACATTCTTGTTTTACTGAGGAGTAAAGAGAAAAACACTATTGTTTCGTAACTGACAGACACACATGTCCAATCTCATTGCTACGCAATCTGTATTCATCTACACTACATCTACCACCAATATCACATTTTGCCATTCGCGTGTTTTAGTTAATGGACTGGAGGACTCGATAATGTGTTGTCCATAGAGACGACATGAATATTACACTGCATCCTGCATCAAGTAATTTTCACATCTCTTCTCGATTCTCAAAATAAGTGCATTTCATTATTGTGGGAAATTACATGTTTTCATGCAACGTCATTTGAAATATCGTGTATATGCGGGTAATATTTAGTTTGTATTCTCAGGAAAGTATCAAACTTACCCAGTATCACTGATTATATATAAACATTGAAGTGAATTCTTCACGATTTCTGAAATAGAAAATGTAGTTTCATTTTCTCATTGTTGGCGTCAATTTCGATATACACAATAAAATCTATTTTTAGGAGTTTGACCAGGTATTATCGATGTCTCATTGGTCACGACATGTTTAATATGGTGATTGGTTTACACCATATCGATATATTGTCTCGGTAGAGTACAGTTGTTGCAATTGAAATAGCATGTCCTTAACACTGATTTAGACAACTTACAGACACACGAGTGGTATCCAGAATTAAACGGACTGTGTAATGTAAATACTGTTTAAAACAAAGCATAAAAAACACACAACAACATAAAAGCTGGTCTTCGTGATGTTTCCTGAAAATGTCAGATGATTTGCTCAAATAACAATAACACTATACATACAAACAGAATATCATCACATAACCTGCAGTCTGGGAGTGCATTAAAGCCGTGCCGGAAATATCGTATTGCACTCCCAGCCCATTCATTAAACATTCAAATTAGCTTGACGTTGATTGGTTGTTTGGTTCAGGATGACGTAACGTAAGCCAATCCGTACCTTGAATCGAACCGTAACGTCAGTATAATACAGACGTCGGCATGACGTCGCGCGCATTGAAACGCTAAATTTTGAATGAAACCTATGTAGTCTACATCAGCATTTTGATCGTTAACGAGCGTTCTATACAGTTATGTGATAAACAGAATCTTACATTCGTGCCAATTAAACTCGTCGACAAAAACAATATGACACTCGGCAAAGCCTCGTATCATATTGTTTTGTCCACTCGTTTAATAAAACTCGTATGCAATGAGCACTCATGCAAGATCCTCTATATATAAACACATTTAACGGCTTCAAATATCCCCTGTAAGTGTTCTATTTCACCGAATTATACTTTCCAGCGTGTTAATTAGCCTAAAATGTTGGTTTTATTGTGAAACTATACTTCATACCAGTCGAGCTTGTTTTTAGATTTCCGACATTGGCAAATTATTGTCAATTTAACTTTCTAATATTTCAACATTCATCATAGTATTCCGGTAGAGAGTAGTTCTGTAGTATAAAAAAACAGATGATGGAATGGCTGTTGACGTGTTTTAAACGTCGTACTAAAACATCAAATCTGTAACTTTAATTTCATTGGCACCTTATACTTTTTGTCATTCGAATTTTGTCAAATCGAATTCGCATGTTATACACACACGGCGTATGGTAATTTATAAAATGAACAAAACTTATCAAGCTCATTAAACTCACCGGCATCAATTGTCTAGAATTGTGCGTTATTAGCGTAACCTATAAACATGCCTGATTTGTGCTACAATAATTCCTTAACACCAAACAACTATTGATAAGTTTTACCGTCAATAAGTTGTCGTGTATTTGCTTACTGATACAGTAAAGCCTCACTCATACGACCACTCCAGAAATAATTGGACGTTTTCTTATTTCAATGGTTGGATAGACAAATGAATGACAATGAAATTTATTTTTTTAAATTCTATTGAAATGGTGTTATTGTTGGTGTAGTCTTTAAAAAACTTATGTCGTATTTCAACGACTGTTGGCAATGTCACAATGTTTACTAGCTCTTGCACAACTGATTGCACAGAATAATAGTCACCATGTAAAACGTCAAACTTTGAAGGATGCAGATTCAAGCAGAAATGTTATATACGAGCAATCCCCCACCGACAGTTCAATTGTACGTAAATTAAGCACATACAATGGAAACATCAATGATGTGTTATGTGTTACATTTTTGTATGTCTATATTATAAATTAAAATGATCATCAAACTGTCTTCATGATCTCCAATGTAAAAGTAACTGAACAAGAAAATAAGTCTAAAGCCATACTAAACATGGCTAAAATCCAAAACCAAATATATGCTATGTCACATTATCAAACAATTTTCTTGCTCATTATTAAACCTTGTTGATATGCGTGACACATTTACGAGGGGCGTTTCAAAAGCTCCAGGAAAAGTGCTCTATAATGTTTATCGTATGTTCAAATTATTTCAAACTTTGCATTTAAATAGAACAATTCATGATACATATTGTAACATGAATCGAAACCACGAAGGTGTGTCGTGCAAAATGACACTGTCACCATAGTAACGACAGTAATGGCTGACGTCACGTCGTTGAAATCGTCAAAGTAACCAACACATTGCTCCCAACCAAACAGCTACCTATTAACTACGACCTAAATTTACTGCATGGAACATTTGCGAAGGGCGATATAACTTCATTTTTGTCAATTCATGCCATAGTTAATAATCCCCATGTTGTGTTCGGGTTTATTTTCTCCATATTATAACCGCCCGTCAAATGTCAGTAAATCGTTAAAATTTAATAGTAATTTTATGTTGATAAATATCTAGATTTACTCCTACTATAATATCATACATGATAAAAATGGTCTTAACTAACTTGAATTCCTCTTAATCGCAGGGGAATTCATTTTTGTAAGTTTCTGTGTATGTAGCTTATAATCATTTGTTTTCCATATACATGTATAATAAACACATCAACGTACGTTTAAGTGTGTAATATTCCCTAACAATCAGACAGGTTTATAATTGAGAATCATTGCTTTATTATGCACGCGGTGTAATTATTTTCCGTTCTTCTCGAACACGCAAAGAAACAATAACACATTGTCGAAATAATGGAAACACTGCCGACTGTATTATTTATTATATTGGCCTACGTAAATAACACACTATATAATATTGACCAGTACTGTATTTAGCGAACGAACCCATTAATACAGCCTCAGAGATTTATATTTTCTTCTAAAATATATACCGGTAAGTATAATTGTCATACACTGGCTGCAAACTTTGTAAAACTCTCCACCAGTTCTGTTTCGGTCGTCCTATTTTCTCTTCGCTTGAGGAGTGCATCTTAAAGCTAGACATGCAATGTTTGAAATATATGCAAGCATATATCAACAGAAAGTGAATAATTTGAATTCATTCAAATCATAGAACCGTCTGACAAATACTGTTATTTAATTTTATTCATACTTAAACACAAATAACACCTTTCGTTATGAGCATTTGATAAGTTTGTTTTAAAACAGATGTATATCTCAGTCTTCCGTCAACATGGCTAATACTTACACAGCAAACGGGGCACATTGAACACACACAAAACAGCTCTACGAGACATTTTGAGGACCTGATTACATTGCGACAATAGGGTTTTAAACGAAAAAGTGGGTTTTATGCCAACCCTGCTTACAGTCTACTAGCTTGATTACTGTTTTCTCATGTTTTACTAAGGATGCAGTATATTCAAATATAAAACATAGATGGATACCGAAACCGTTCTTGGTGATTAATTTATATTGGGTTACACTTAAAGACCTTTTGTATCTCGTATCTCACTTCATGGTTGTTAAAATGATCTGCAGTGTGGTATAACATCAAATCAATTAACATTTTCCCAAAAAGAGCCATTTATTTGAAATGTATGATTTATTCTAATGGCTTGGAGAATATTGTCTTTATTTTCACCAATATTAGTAGTTTATTTGTCTTAGTGGTGTGCAATTAAAGAAGATGTTTGGACGGTGGCCAATCTGGGCGGCGTGTAATACAAATATTAAGTGCTATTCCTCAGAAATAGCATCATTTATTGAAGAGAATCTATAAAAAGAATTTATGGGTGTCAACAACGTTCCAACTTTCATCCTTGCAGGTTTGAAATTAATTTTTTTTTTTATTTCGTAAAATTTTAGCTCGTTGCTGCGGTAAGATTTATATAATTATCGCATAGCGATAGCATAGTATATAGTAAATATTGTGAAGGTTTATTGAGCTCGGATGAATGGCTATTTCCATGATTTTTGCGGATTCGTTGTGGTGAGTTAGTGATCGGTGGAAAAACCGTGGTTGTCCGTTTTAATCATTCCATTTCTTATATATCGCAGATAGGGTTATAAAGTATTTGCAAAACTTAATTCTATCTTAATCAAGTCTTGAGTAATTCGTACAATAAGAAATGTAGGCCACAGTTTTCGTGGCGGTTTAAGCTAAATTTAAGCATATTGGTAATCCATCGTTTTTATATTTTCACGAGATCTGTACCAGATAAATACAAAGTCATGGTGAAGACTAGAGGAAAAAAGAGGAAGGCCGATGATCAAGTGATTCCTGTTCAACCTGCACGTCACGTGGTTGATGTTCCACATGTAGTTTGTCCGACCAATCCACCAGCGGAGATGCCGCCATGTGTTCCACCTCAGGATCATGAGCAGGATTATGGTCATGCCAGAGAAGCAGCCACCTTAATGGACCCCGGGCTCAAACCTCGCGGGGCGGGTACAGACCCTCATTCACACCACGACAGCCGAGTGGCCGCGGCCCAAGAGGACAATCTACTGCCCGTTTCCCATATTAATGCTTTTTGGGCTCTGGGCAAGTCCCCAATTAATGTTCACAAGTTAAAGCAATATTTGTCAAATTATCCGCATGAGAAGAATGCAGCTATCTTAAGTAATGGCTTCAGTAAAGGTTTTAGGCTATTTTTTACTGGATCAAAAGGGGGCACTGTGGCTAATAATCTTACATCAGCCACGTTACACGCAGATGCAGTTCGCATTAAATTAAAAAAAGTGGTTGATTTAGGCAGAGTGGCTGGTCCTTTTAGGACACCTCCCATTGCTAATTTGAAGATAAGCCCAATTGGCGTTGTTCCTAAATCAGACGGAAATTGGCGTTTGATTACACATTTGTCCCATCCTGTTGGGTCAAGCGTAAATGACGGTTTCGATGATAATTTGTGTTCCGTTTCATATACATCTTTTGATAAAGTCGCTGATTTAGTTTTTAAATGTGGTAAAGGTGCTCTTATGGCTAAGCGGGACATTAAGTCAGCGTTTCGCTTATTACCGGTTTTTCCCGGTGATTTTCACCTCCTTGGCATGAAGTTTGAAGATAACTTTTATTTTGATAAGTGTCTTCCCATGGGTTGCTCTCGTGCTCCAATGCTGTTTGAAACTTTCTCCACTTTCATTCATTGGTGTGTGGCTTATAAATCGGGGTTACAGACATTGGATCATTTTCTTGATGACTTCATATTCGTCGGTAGTAATAAAACAGACGAATGTGTGCGGTTGGCCGTTACTTTTGAGCAGATATGTAGCGAATTGGAAATCCCTGTGGCTGCAGAAAAATCTGTGGGCCCAACGACAGTGTTGGTATTCTTAGGTCTTGAATTGGACTCCAACGAAATGTTGATAAGAGTTCCACTCCATAAGATTGAAGAGTTGCTTGAACTGTTGCAAAGTTATGCTTCTCGGAAGAAAATGTCATTAAAGGAATTACAATCTATTGTGGGAAAATTGAGTTTTGTTAGCCGAGCTGTTCGTTCTAGCAGAGCCTTTTTAAGGCGGTTTTATGACGCCATGTCAGGGTTAAAGAAACCACATTACAAGCTTAGAATAAATCAGGAGCTTAGGGCTGATTTCCTTATGTGGGTTGAATTCCTAAATAATTTCAATGGTGTAGTTTACATACCTGATGCTGTTTGGTACGAAAACTCAATCATCAATTTGTACACCGATAGCGCAGGTGGCGCTTCATTAGGCTGTGGTTGCTACTTCGCGGGGCAATGGGCATTTTTCCAATGGCCCAAAATCTGGGAGAATTCCAAAGTGTTGACAGATATAACATTTTTGGAGATGGTACCGTGTTATTAGCAGTCATGCTTTGGGGTGACAGATTAAGAAACATGAAAATTGTTTTAAGAATTGATAATGAAGCCCTAGTACATGTGATAAATAAACAGTCATGTAAGTCAAAAAGGACAATGATTTTACTTAGGAAATTCATTTTGCTAGCCATGAAACATTCTATTATCTTTAGAGCCATGCATATATCTACCACGTCAAATTTTATTGCCGATTCTATTTCTCGGAAACAGTGGGACAGATTCTCGTCAGTAGCCCCCGAAGCAAACAAGCTACCAGAACCGTTACCAAAAGAATTCCAGTCATTCATCTGCAACATGAGGCCGATAGATTATTAAATGCTTCCATGTCCGTTCATACCAAGACCACCTATAATGTTGGGCTCAAAAAATTTAAGTCATTTAGACAGGAGTATGGTTTACTAGATAATTGGCCACCTGAGCTTGAACATGTCGTCCAGTATATTTCATATCTTTCGCTTCAAGGGTTATCCTATAGCACTGCTAGGTCGTATGTCAGCGCAGTTAGTTTTCAATGTAAAATATATAACAAGCCTGACATTACCAACAATTTCCTGGTAGTGAAAGTGCTAAAAGGTCTGCGGAAGAACAAAAAATCTGATTCTAGGTTACCAATCTCTCCTGGGCTATTGAAGTCTATTCTTCATAAATTAGTAGTGGGCTGTTCAGATAGTTACGAAGTTTCACTTTTTTCTGCCGCATATACATTAGCATATTGCGGGTTTTTTCGTGTAGGTGAGATCGCAGTGTCGAAAAATGATGCAACACTTCCAGACCGGGATAAGGTTGTTGCATTTAGGGACATATCATTAGACCTGAAGGCAGGAATTATCGAAATCCACATAAGATTTTCAAAAACCGATCAGTATGGCTCTGGTTCTTTAATACGCATTAATAAAACCGATAAGGAGGTATGTCCAGTTAAAGCCCTTGCAAAGTTCCTTGCCTTACGGCCCCAGTTTCAAGGTCCACTGCTAATCCACTATAATAAACAACCGTTAACAAGGTATCAGTTTTCAGCCATGCTTAAAAAATCAGTTGCTTTAATTGGCCTGAATTACAGTGTTTTTAAGTCACACTCTTTTCGTATTGGAGCGGCGACATCTGCTAGCCAGTTGGGTTTTTCTGTCGAAGATATTAAAAAGGCTGGGAGGTGGTCTTCCGAAGCATACCAGTCCTATGTACGGCCAATGCCAGTAATAATCCCGAACATACTAGGTTGAGTGAAAACCCTGTAGTTGGCATGTGTTGCCCTTGTGTCAACAAGAAGTTGTTTAGTTCAGTATTGTGCGCTCATGAAAGGGCCTTTTTCGACACCTCATTCGTGAGGGTTTCTTTTCAATTGTTTATACACATCAATTCGTATATTCTTCAAATCATTTCGACACCTCATTCCTGAGGTTCCTTTCTTAGCGAAAAAATGCCAGTTCTATCTATAATAACATTATTCAAGTTATTCATAGGTGATACGGTGTGGATTGTCGGGTCGTCGATTGTAAAGAAGGCTTTCTTAGCTGCCTGGGAGATGCCTGAGGGGAGTAGTATGGGTCTAAATGCGGTCGTCTGGTGGCAGGGTTACAGCGGGCTAAAGCTCACAGAACTGGTCCAGAAGTTGAATCACCTTTCCGTTGTTGGCCCTCAGCCAGGTAGTATCATGATACACTGCGGTGGAAACGACTTGGGAAAAACCCCCATTTCAAAGTTGAGAATCGTGGTGTCCCAAAGTTTGGAACACATTGGTAGTTTATTCCCTTCTGCTAAAATCATTTGGTCCGAGATATTGCCTCGTACAAATTGGAGGTATTCCAAGAATACCCTTGCCATGGAGAGGGCAAGGAGGCGATTAAATAACTTTGCTGCTAACCCTGTCATTAGCCTGGGTGGGTGCTATCTGGCACATACTGATTTTAAATCTTCCAATAGTGAACTCCTTAGTTCAGACGGGGTCCATTTATCAGATATAGGCAATTCTATATTCATTAACAATATCGCTTGTGGTTTGAATAATTTCTTGTGTAATGGGATGAAAGTTCATAGGTAATAGCTATTCAATATTGTTGGCGACTAGTTTATATGACGGGCTCTTAGGATTATCCTGGCGCTGACGCAAACATTTGTTTGGCAGTAACAGCCTAGGCGTTTTGTTTGGCTGTTTTATGGCGGGCAGCGCTAGGATACATGATTTCGCGATCCTGAATACAGGTTTAACAAGTGTTATTTGGGTCTGGTCGCTGTTTCCCAGGACCAGCCCATATCACACTATTCCGTTATTCAACTTCAAGTTGAAGTTGCAGTTAGTTATTTGCAGTTAGTTAGGGCTTGCCAACATCATAGTTTTGAGGCAGCCCGTGCTATTGTCACATTTGGCACTGGTTGCTGTTACCCAGGACCATCCCATATCATACTCACAGTATGTGCAATTATCTATGTTCAATTGCCAGTTAGCAATTGCCAGTTAGTTCATTTTAAAATTGCTTTACATCGAGCCACGTCATATATCATGCCAACATTAAACAAACATCAAATCTAGTTATTTTGTCAGTTATTTCTTAAGTACAAACAACGACCAAGTTGGTCCAATAGGTAATTTCCTTGACTTGGGGATGTACCCAGAGCAGGGATTTGTACCTCATAAATAGGCGAATTCAAGGCGCATCAGTTGCAATTTTACGCGCCTTCAATGAGCTGCATACTTGGTGTAAAAAGATTATTCTAAAATAATAAGATTTACCATTCACGTCGAATTCGTGTTTGTCAGAAAGTGATGTTTTATTGTATACTCAGTCTGGTATTATTATTATATGTCTTGTCTGTTTACTTTATCAACCGACTTTTGATAATGTGTCGTCATGATTGGTTAGGAACGGTATTGAGTCTTACTTTGTAAAATGTTAAACATACTTTAAGTTATTGTTTTTACTTTATAAAAAAGGTATGCACAGTTGTTGTCAGAGAGAAAACTTTGATACGTGCTCATTTAGTTAGCCTGTAGAGTTGGTTTCTTGGTTTTGCTTGACCGATGTGATATAATAGAAAAAGTACAAAATGCCAATTACGGTCATTCGCTTTTTATGTGTATACATTTTTTCAATTTTGGACCTAAATCCAGCCACATATATCCATAGAGAAGGCAGAATATAGTAAATACGTGCAACCAATACTTGTCTTTTATCACATTCAACTTGAAACGTACTCCGTTCGGCCAACGTTTGTTTTGAATGAAATTGTTGATGATACATGCTTTCTGGAATTTGTAACAAAATGTAGTCTTCAATTGAGCAATATAGAATCACATTTTGGCGCTTTCTAACTGTTGCAAACATTAAAGTCAATTTATAAACATTATCTTATTGTAGTGTATTGTTCCATTTCCGAACTTCTTTTATTCCTTTGAATGTTGATTGCAATCGGACGTTTAAAATAATGTAGCCATTATATATACTGGTTAGAAAATTAAGGACATTCGTGGATGTAGCATTGTTGGACTATAATTGGCTCTGGCGTGTTTCTTCTTACGACCATTAAGCCTGATTAAGTAATAAGGGCTACTGCATGTGTTGTATCAGATATGTTATAATACATGTGCAGTTTGTTTACTATTCACTGCACACAAGAACGAAATATTGACATACTCATATTCATACTACAGATACATTAACCACAAGAAAGATAGTGTAAAGTAAGAATGCAGGAGAAAATAGGTTTACAGTACAAATATTGTTTTTTGTTTTCTATGTTTCTAAGCCAGTGAGTATAATTGTTGCCAGATTTTGGTCCTTTATTTCATGTTAGGAATGCATTTTGCTTATGCCATACACACACGACCAATATAGTAAGCATGCGGGATAATAGGGAGTGCCAATAAACAACGGCATTTCAATAATTATGTGGCTTAAACGTTTATAAACTAGAGTGTTCCAGTTTTTTGTGATAACTTCTTCTTAAATTAAGCTTATATTCGGTACGACAGGTCATATGTCACAGTAATATTCTTGCGAAAGTAATTAAAGAACAAATTAAGTCGAGTCAAATCAATTAAACTACTTGACAGCTTTGAATTTTAAATGTTTTTTACGTGTGACTCTGTGTACATGTACTGTAGTTTGATAGATCGGTATTACCGTTAAGATGACGGTAATTAGGCACATTTGGAACAGTGTTTGAAGCTACATAGCAGGCAGACGATCTGTTATTAATTACATTTTGAAGCATTGTCTTAATTGTGATGCCATGAGCATTGATCTCAATTTATATGTCTTTTATATCAATTGGCAACTCGTGGTATGTCGAACTTTGCTCATCAGCGCTTCCAATCTTACACAACCAACTTTACTATAGATTTTTGGAGGAGAAATTACACAATTAAATACCGAGAACACTTGTATACATGGCACTTTACAACAGACCCGCGGCGAACAGTAAAAGAACCAGAAATGCTTCTGGAACAGGGGAATATTCTGTATCATAAAATTCCTTCTAACAAATCAAATATTTTGCTGCCGTCGCCCATATCGGTCAGCCGATAGTAAAATAAGTAACCATGAAACAACGATCTCAATTATTCAGTTGATGTGTTGGTAGATCACTATTGTGTTACATAAATAAACTTACCATTTGTTGACATTAAACTTTCGTCAGTTAAATAATGACAAACGAAAACCAATGTTGTTTTCCATATTTAAAAAAAAATTACATCTTGCAGTCACAAGCAATGCTTTCAATAAAAGGTGTTTTTGTTATTTGGTATACGTTGGACACATACTGTTGTACTGTGCACAAGACATACATTTCAACCTCATATGTCCACAGTTTATTTATTACCAACGAATTTAGTCGGAATCATTCCCTCATGTAACGGTCCTTCCTGTGACGGGCTATTTTGTTACAGGAAGGACAGCAATTGTTACAGGATATACATTTTTGTATTGAACTACACAATATAATAGTATGCTATTAACAAATGTATCGTTACGATCAGATATTGCAAAATGTCTGTGTCTGTTTTAAAATAAGTTATCAGCAAATGTCAACATCATGCTATAAATCATGACTTTTTTGCCTGTTACATGATATACCATATTTGTTACAGGAAATACTATTACCTGTTTTAAATGGACTCAGATTAAATATGGTACGGTATTAATTAATTAATATATTTTTGTTAATTGGTTAGAATCTTCCTCATTTGTCAAAGCTAAACGCAGTTAGAATGCATCACATACACACAAGAACGTTCAATTTATTCTTTTGATGTTATGACTATTATGCTTTGTGTTTTACTTTTCTGTTGCCACAGGTGGCATTTCACCCTAGACAATTCTCTGAATACCATAGGTTCTACCAGTGAAACCAGAGGCTACATTGGCACAGTGATTGTCAATGTGCTCCGACAAATATGGAGCAGAATTCACAATTTTGCATTTAGACCTTCACGATTTTCAAAATTATCAATGTACCCTAACCTTTCTTGTAAATTATATATAATTAATTTGCTATGCAACTTGTTTGATGACATTGCCTAACTACGGTTCTAAGTGTTTCAACATAAACGGTAATAACTGCTATTACTGTTAATAATAAGAATACTAAACCGGCAATTTTTACCATTTTACTGATTGCATAACATGTGATCTGCTGCTGACCTACTGCTAGTAAATTTTCAACACATTTACTAAGATATTGACTGACCCAACTAACAAGACAGATGTACTTGTCTTATGTGGTAATGACTTATGGTATGTTTGGCACACTGTAAAATATCGACTGACATAGTGCTGGTACGCCAATGACCCACTACTAAGATTCTGTCAGCATACTATAAACCCAACTGGCAGACATGCAGCCAATAAAATGACTGATGTCAACAAGCTGTTTAAACAAAGACATACATGCTGCTGGCCCAATTCAAGCATACTGAAAATACACTGATTGACACTCAGTCGACCTATTAACTGCCATACTAAATGTACAGCTAAGAACCCACTGATTAACGTTCAGGTACTGACTAACACACTGACTGATATGCGGATATGTACTGATCCACTGATTGTGGTAAGTATTCAAAACAATGTGGATGCAAATGTCACTGTTGTCAAACCATAAATATTCATTTTTCTAACAAATCACAACATTTATGATGAAACGAGTTCCTTTGCTCATAGTCGTACGTCGGATTTCGTTGTAATTGATTGAAAACACCTTGATCAATCTATTATATGCTTCGTTCAATTATTAAAACTTTTAAATAAATGGAAATATTGTAATGCTGTTAAAAGTAAAATTGTTTAAAACTGCATTCCTTGTTGCGAATGACAGTTTTACCGTGGCTTTCATATACTGAGCGTCAAAAGTTTCGCAAACGACTTAAAAAATCTAAAAAATAAATTGTTAACTCGAAAGAACTTTTTACTAACACTGTCCATTTGTGTACACATAGTGTTCATGTTGAACATATTTCTGTTGTGTCCGTCACGCTTGAGTGATCATACCATCACAAATGGTTAAACGTCTATTCAAGCGAGCAAAATTAGTGCTTTTCATTTTCGACTAAATTTTCACTTCTAATTTACTCGCAACATGTCTGTGATACGAAATACACAAATAGTTAGTCAAATTAATTGGCCATGTACGCTGAATTTGATGGCAAAATGGATAATTGTAAACAAAATCGTGTATATGATAGTCTAGAGGCTGGTGTTTCAGTAAAACTACTTTCTGTTGGATAAAATTGACATGTCTCTATCATAATAAGACTGTTGTTTCGTATCCAACATACGAATTGTGTGTATGACATACCACGTGACAACAGGTCAAGGGTCAATGCTGATGACCTAGACAGGTAATGCTGCTATAATTGTAGCACCAAACTCAATGGCATCGTTTTAGCTTAATCGTAGTCCAACCGACATTAAAATTTATGGGACACTTTCTTTTACTTTGCATTTTTATAACCAGTGCGCTGTTTCTTAAAATCTTACATCTCATACAGTGTCTATTACGACATCCACAATTGTCTGTGGTCAAAGGGAGATTATTTTGGTACAATTATCGATTAAGTTACCTCCCTTTCACTGTAAAAAGTTATATATACGATTATGTTCACAGTTATCAATTTTTGACATCAAATAAAGTGCACTTTGCTGACTGATTTGACTAACTAAATGTGTAGTTCTTATCACAGACATATTGCAATTAAATTGGAAGTGAAAATTTGGTCCAAAATGAAAAGCCCTAATTTTGCGCGCTTGAATAGACGTTTTGCCATTTGTGCTGGTGTGATCATTTAAGCGTGACGGATACCTCGACCGAGTGGTTAGAATATCCGCATTGGAAGCAGGAGACTGAAGTAATCGGTTAGTGATTGAGGAAGTTCTGCAGTTAATTGACATTTTCAATATTTCAAACCCAAACAAATTCAGTGCCTTCAGTGCTTTGATTCTTATTGCTATGAAACCGACATTTAAACCGGGTTCAATTATTTCTATTACTCTTTCTATTTCACAAATATCATTTCAGCAACTTTCAATACTACGCATGCATAGGTTTGTTATTGATGAGCCACTTGGGAATTTGTTCTTGAAACAATTTTTATGTCGACTGTATTGATTCGCTTTAAAATCGAACAATGCAAACAAAAATATATTACACGCTTACATTGACAAACTCTCATACAAACGTGGAAAAGAAATACTCTTCGGGTTACTCATTTCAGACTACAAAAATAGGGAAAAATGTTTTATAATATATTAATATGTCAAAATAAATACAAGCATCCATCAAAAGTATCTGCTCAGTTTCCGTATTTCGAAGAAAATTGAAAATATTGCAATATAATTGTATGCACGCCGATACATCAATATCACCTCAGGTCATGAATATTTGATATTTTTGGGATTGAAATTAATTGATTTTAGGTTATCTATCAACATTTTTCTGACTAATGGAGAAAAAAGGGACATACAGAGCGCTGCAAAGCAGCTTTACCAGACCTACTTAAAGACTTATTTAGTGTCGAATTTAATCGAATCACCCCCTGACTATCCCGAGACTAGCCGTCTTACGGCTATATTACTGGTGTCGTCAATATCACATAAAACCTGTAAGGATGCAGTAACTTCAAGAATAACACATGCAATGGTTAAACGAAAATGAATCGCATTTACATTATTGGTGATAAATAATATTGAATTTTCAGCCTGAAAGACTTTTCTTATCTCACTTCATGGTTGTTAAAATTCTCTGCAGTGTGGTACTATTTTAAGACTGTCAACATTCAAGAGCCATTTATTTGACAAGGTTGTTATGATTTATTCTATTGGCTAGGGGACTGTCTTTATTTTCACCAACATTATTAGTTTCTTTGTCTTAGTGGTCTGAAATTGAAGACTATGTTTGGACGTTGGCCATATTTGCAGAATTCTTAATATAAATATTGACATTTACCATTCACTTTGAATTCGTTTCTGTCTGAAAGTGATGATTATTGTGTACTCAGTCTGGTATTATTATTATATGTCTTGTATATTTACTTGATTACCTGACTTCTGATTAAGTGTCGTTTTGATTGGTTAGGAACAGTCTTGTGTCTGACAATATAAAATGTTAAATATACATGTACTAATTGTGTTTACTATTTAAGTCGCAATTGTTGTCAAAGAGAAACGTTGATATGTGTTCATGGGGTTAGCTTTTCGAGTCTATGTGTTAGTTTTGCTTTGCCGATGTGAAAGTATAGAAATGGATAATGCTATTTACGGTCATTCGCTTTTAATGTGTTGCTATTGGTTTCATTTTTGCACTACAATTCCTTGACATATACAAGTGGCCATTGAAAATTTTGTATGTAGTTATTACAACCAATAATCGTCTTTTATCTCATAAAGCTCTTACCGTATTCCGTTCGACCAAAGTGGTTTTGTCCCTTTGACTTTCAACTGTAAGTTCTAAATGACATTGTTGATGATATTGGCTTCCTGAAATTTGTAACAGCATAGCATGCCTCCTTTAAAATAAGCAATACAACATCACATGTTTGGCGCTTTCTAACTGTTGCCATCATTAAAGTAAACTTATAAACATTAGGTTTTTGTGTAGTGTAATGTTCCATTTTTTCATTCCTTAGAATGTTGATTGCATGATTATGAATTACAAGCAATCGGAATTTCGCAATAATGTTGCCATTATATGCACTGGTTCGAAAATTAAGGGCATTCGTTGGTGCAGCATTGTTGGGCGATTTTTGCACGTGTTGGCCTCGACGTGCATTTTCTTACGGCCATTTAGCCTGATTACGCAATAACAGTGTGTCAGCTGGTTAGCATTAAAATAAACATGATAAGTACTTGTTCTTCACAACTCTACCACAAATAAAAAGGATAACAATCTAGAGGATTTGAAGAGGATAATATCGTAGCTGATGCAATGGAATAACTTAACATAGACCGAAATCGAACCTGCAGACTATCACACGCGTTTAAGTTAGGTCAAGTACAAAGTGGCATGCACTGTTTTTAGGAAATCAGACTCGTTTAATTGTTAAGTCCTTACCACATTGTTTATGTTAATCATGCATGATGTTCAAGTCGTAGCTCACACAATACGGGATTATAGTGAGTGTAAATAAACAAATTATTTTCAAATTAATTTAAGTTACCAATTTTTTAGGGCCGCTCAAGCACCGTTTGACATTTAACTTCCCCTGGTCATTTGACTACCTACGGAAACATACACTCGTGTCACCCTGGGGAGACCATTTCTCTCCTGTGGGTAAGGTAGCCAACATTGATCTGAGGCACCCAGGACGGCCCTCATAGGTACTATTTTACACCATGGTGAAGTGAGGCATATGGGTCTTCATCACATAAATTCACAAGTGGTGCAGAGGGGGGGTGAATCCGGGGCCTCTCGATCCCAAAGCGCACGTCCTATCTTTAGGCCACCGTTCCCCACAATATGTTATAAACTCTTGACAACTGAATTGTTAAGGTTATTTAGAAAAGTTCATCGTAAATTAAGCTTTAATACGAAACGACATTGTTTATGTCGTAGGAAACAATAATGCTCTTGCGAAAGTAATTAAAGAAGAAATTCAATTAAGTCTCACTTATTCATTCGCTTGGCGTCTTTGAATTTTGAATGATATTTTACGTTTGACTCTGTATACATGAACTGTAGTTTGATAGATTGGTATTACCGTTTAGTTGACGGTAGTAAGGTACATTTAAGACATGGTTTGAAGCTGCGTGGCTTGCAGAAGCTGTGTTATTTATAATATGTTGAAGCATTGTCTTAAATGTGATCACGTGTGCATTGATCTTTATTTAAATGTACATTTATATCAATTGGCGACACGTAATAGGTGGAACTTTGTTATTCAGCCATTCCAATCTAACACACAACTAACTTTACTCATACACTTTCGGACGATAATTTAAACAATTTAATACCGAGGACACTTGTATACGTGGTTCTTCACACCAGACCCACGGTGACCGATAAAAAGAACCAGGAAAGCTTCTAGAACTTGGGAATATTCTGTATCATACAGACCTTTTACTTTCGTCAGCTGAATGATGATAAACGACCACCAATGTTGTTTTCACAATTCTACATCTTGCAATGCTTTCAAGAATGGGGTATAACACCTACTTGTTTTTGTTATTTGAGCCAAAATACGTCAATGTTTGTTTACATAGTGAGCATATAATTATACTGCATTTTATTTTTGTGTACGTCTCTTTGTGTATTACACGTAACATGGTTGTGTAAATTTTATTATTGATTCGCGTATATCTTATGCTGTTGTTTTTGTGGATGTCATTTTGTGTTAACATGCATATGATCATGACATTTGAAAGCAGAGGCAAGTTTGTTCATGCACCTAACTTATCATTTCAATCTAGATTACATGAGCAATAGATGCATGATGTCTTTTATCGCTTTCATTTATTTCGTGATATGACAAGAAATGTACGAAATAAGTGCACACCGCTGGCAGAAGGAAATGTTCATATTCATACATTGTACAAATACTCGCTAGGGAATAGTAAAATCCCGTACGCCGAACAATAAACTAAATATCATAATCCGTTACATGGCAGTTATGTTTCCTATGCGATCTTAAGTTTCAAATATTATTCTAAATTACGAAGCTTATAGAGGGAACTGTATTGGTTGGTCGTCCAATTTAGAAAACAAATATCGCTGAACAAACAGAAATGCGCAACAAAAATAATAATAATTATATATATTTTCCGACGAACAAATTATCGTATTTTTCCAGAATCGAGAAAAGAATGAAAATTGATTGATGTCTCGTTTATTAATATGAGTTTTCATTTTATCATGGTAAATCACACATTATCTAGTGCCTCGTGTCCGTGTACTAAAGCTAACGAATGGCACAATGTGATAAACAACTAGTTGTGTCGATTTATATAGATTGCGTACGATATCTACTATGTGCATGTATGTCATTAAGCAAAGAAATGTTCATGTCTGTCAACTCCTATACGCATTGCAATGATTTTAGAAAAATAAATACGAGTTGCAATCCATCATATCTGACAAACAATTCTAAGACACTAGGTCGAGATGCTATAACTACAACTCGTAAATGAACAACTATCATAGTTTCTCTTTGACAACAATTATAACTTATAAAAAGAGTACAACAAATACTAGTATATTAAATAAATTTTACATTGCCAGACTCAATACTCTTTCTAACAAATGGAGACGACATTTAATCAGAAGTCTGTTTTATAAAGTAAATTCTCAAGACATATGACAAGACTAATATACAATAAAATGTCACATCCTGACAGATACGAAGTCAAAATGAATTGTTAATGTCAATATTTATATAAGAGAATAGGAACAAATGGCCAACGTCCAAACTTCTTTTTCAATTGCAGACCACTAAGACACATAAACTAGTTATATTGGTGAAAACAAAGACAACAGTCTCCAATCCAATGGAATAAATCACAAATAAATGGCCCTCACGGGAAAATGTGGATTGTTCTGAAATGAAACCACACCACAAAACATTTTAACAACCTTGCAAGGAGATAAAAACATGTCCTTAAGTTAGAAAACTCGTTATTAATCAACAAGAACGGTTTTACGATTCCATAGCATGATTTTATTGTCTGTAGTAGATGCCGTTGCATTGCAAGGCTATATGTATGGGACTTATATCATTAATCTGTTGAAAAGAGGGTCAGCTTTGGGACAATGAGATTGTGGTTTCGAGCAAATACCCCAACATAACAAATTCCTAAACGCATACTGAAACATCAGCGAAGCCGGGGGAAAACAACGTAGATTTACTGATGAATAAAATATTAGCAGTTTTTGTTTACCCATCATTTGTGAAATATTGATGGAAAACCGAAATCCATCGATTGTAGTCCAAACTATCAAATACTCATAACATAAGGTGATTTATTTATTGGCGTGCATAAGCTTTCATTTATGATATTTTCTATGTGATTCGAAAAGGATTTGAATGCTTTGTCACGAAATAGAGCAGATGCCATTTGGTAGATGCTTGCGTATTTCTTTATTCGTATTATTCAACCATTCATTTCGAATTTTAATATTTTGTAGTCTGGCATTAAATTCTAGCGCATTGCTTGGTGCCCTGGCATACAAAGACCATGCTATTGTTCACAGTAATCGTTTTAGAGCGATAGTTTTAATCAGAATTAATACACACCGATCAAATATTTTAACGTGAAAAGCACTTATAACGACAAGCTTATTAAAGCGTAGTGATGAAAGTTGACGAGTCGATATTACTGAATCAAACATTGGAATAGATTTAATTGAAACCGGTTTGAATGTAGATTTAATAGTTTTATAAAAACCTTATACAAGATTTTGCATGTACCAGTAATTAACCCCTATAGTAAGGACGGTTACAGTTTCGGTACGCTTTGAAATGATGTATATCTATAAAAAATGAATTTTATATGAATAAAGAACAAAGAAACTTAAAGCTGGCAGTTCCGTCTTAAATGAATAGATCGCTGAAACCGGTGCTGAGACTGATCATATATCATTTAGGTAGGCGAAAAGAATAGATAATACAGCCCATTATTTCGCCAATCCTTTATTGTTACTTTGCGTGTTTGGAAAGAATGGAAAATAATTACACCGCGTTTATAAGCAAGTTATAATTTTCAATTATAAACCTTTCGTATAATTTAGGGATATTATACACTCGATGCAATTCGGTTTCCATGTGTATCTGTAAATACAATGTAGAACAACAAACTATATTTTAAAATCACTAGTAGAAACGAAGTCCCTATCTTAACTGGGTCACCATTGAATATATAACAATATATAAAGAGGAAAGCCGTGTTGTATACATTTTCGCCGAATAAATAGATAAATAAGTGTTCATTTATATAAACATTGCTAGCAAACGTGCTAAATTGATAAATAAATATTAGGTTTACTATGAATGCCAACCCACATGCAAATTAGTAATGGGTTAATTTGGCAAATAAAGGCTATGCTTGACAATGGCAGATAATTAAAACATACCAAAACTGTGAACTAGAAATCGAGGGAGCAATTAGTACAAACATAATATCAAAATAGGAGACTGTGTTCTAGGTTTCGATTTGCTGCAGTTTCAGAATAGCTTTATGCTTTGTTTTACGACCTGGTTCAATTAGAATTTCCAACTTTCCTCTTATACTTATTCTTCAGTGGGCAGGTCACGAAATAACTAGAATGTTCATCATGTTTTATTGTATAAAATAATATACTTATCATCATTGTCGTTACCTTTCATGACCCTATTCTAGTACTGTAATGTTGATGGGAGATTGCTGGCACGCAAGTATTGCTGATTATGACAGCATTCCATATAGTTATATATCGTAGAGGGTAACTATTCCTCTGATTAGTCTTTTGCTATGCACTTTTATATCAATTATATTTTGAAATTTCCAACAGTGGTTACAATGTTATATAAACTCGTTAAAAAAGCCACAAAGAACAAATAAAACTAGGTGCATTCTGAGCCAACTTAAAGGACGGACATGTCAAACACGTGGATTGTCTCGTATAATGTCAAACATTTAAATCGACCAATGTTCAATCATATCAATACACTGACACAATTTGATTGGTCTAAATAATTGAAAATAGTTTGTATATATAGAGTAGTAGCCTATCGTTCTGACTTTGACAGAGTATAATTATGTATTCACATTTTGGACATTGTGTTTGGGGATTCACAAAACTTCTTAACTTGTTTCCAAACGTCGTTGTCGAATGTTTGTACGCATTACTTCCGATAAATACCAAATTGCGTCTATATTTGATATCTAAGTTAGTCGCAATTTGACGTCGTCCGAACTATTTTCAATATCTTCGGACGTAAAACTATGTATTATATAACAAGTCTATAAAGGAAAAAGCCAACATTATTTCTATTGCTACGTTCGTGTTTAACTTAAGAGTAAAGAGAAATTCACTATTGTTTGGTAATTGAAAGACATACATGACAAAATCTCATTGCTATGCAATATATATTCATCTACACTACCTCTATCACCAATATCCCATTTTACCATTCTCATGTTTAAGTTAATAGACTGGATGACTAGATTACGTGTTGTCTATAGAGACGTACTGAATACTACACTGCACCCTGCATCAAGTAATTTTCACATCCCTTATCAATTCTCAAAATAAGTACATTTCATTATTGTGGGAAATTACATGTCATCCTTTAGTGCAACCTCATTTTAAATATTGTGCTCTTGCTAGTGTTCACAGGAAAGTATCAAACTAACACGGTACCACTGATTATGTATATTGAATAAGATGTTTCACGATTTCCGAAATACAAAATGCATATTCATTTACAATTCTTGTCGTCATTTTCACAAGGTAATTAATTTCGAGGAGTTTTAATACGTGTAATCAATGTCATATTGGTCACGATATATTTCATAATTTATGATATCGATATATTATCCCCATAGAGAAAAGTCGCAGTATAACTATCATGTCATAAACCCTGATGTAGACAACTTTCCGAGGTACCAAACCATGCAAATGTTTTCTTTCAACCCTCATTTGACGCCCAAGCGTTTTAATTAGCGTGAAATATAGTTTGTTTTTCTAAATCTCTAACAACATTGTCTTCTTGATATTGCCTGAAAATTTGAATATAAAATTGAAATATATTAATACCTTTTGCTGAAAATTTTATGAAAACCACACCATGAAAATGCTTTATTTAAGGAAATTAGATTATCGAGCGTTTTAATAGGCGCAAAATGTAGGTTTTATTCTAAAACTATACTTTATATAGTTTATAAATTTACAACATAATTATTTCCGAATTAACTTTCTAATATGTCAACATTGATCATCGGTTTCCTGTAGAGAGTAGTTCTGTATATAAAACTGATGATGGAATGGCTAGTGTCGTGTTGTAAGCGTCGTACTAAAACAACAGACATGTCGCATTTATTTGAATGGCTTCTTATATTTTTTTTTATATTTTATGTATTTTTATTTCATTTTGGCATGATCATTATTAAACCCGTTGTTGATATGTGTGACGCGTTTATTAACATTTTGACACCCGCTGAGTTCGCTAATCAAATATATCAGTTAGAATCTAATTTAAACTTGACATATATACGTTAAGTATTGGTTATGTTTATTGATATGTGTTGAGAATTACTACAATCGTAATTGTCTCTTACTCTACCATTTGTTATACATGCTATCAATTATTGTTAAATCAGTTGATTTCCTTTGATGATTACAATAATCACAGAGGAATTCATTTCTGTAAGTAGCTCATAATCATTTAATTTTTATATAATGTTAACCGAATTTCAAGTGTGTAATATTCCTTAACAATAAGACAGCTTTATAATTGGGAATTATTACTTTATAATGTACGCAATTTATTTATTATCTATTCTTTCAGAACACGCAAAGAAAAAATAACGCATAGTCAAATTGGAAACACTGTCAACTGTATTTTCTAGTATATTCGTCTACGTAAATGATATATCGCTGGCTTAGAATGAGAAGGTCGTAACTACAAAACCAATATATTGAGAAACAAGAAGTAACTGTTTGATATTTACGCTTTACTTATGGAAACAAGCTTTTACAACTTAATTTTGGTCAACACGACAAGTTCCGATTTCAAGCAAATATGCTCATAAGAAGCGCCTTATGCTACAAATTACAAATATGTATCAGTCTTAAAAGGTCGTAAGTAGTAGTTACGACCTTCTTGTTTTAAGCCAGCGATATATTGACGAGTCTAGCGAACTGTCATATTAAGAAGGAGAGGGTAAGTTTTAGAAGTGTTTGTTTTTCTTTCAAACTGTACTAAATAAGTAACCATATCACACTTGTTGCATGAATAAGATTTCAATCCACAGTACTCGTTTTGTAAACATCTTTTCGTGTTAGCGATGGCTCCCAATTAACTGTTAATTATAGTGGTTCCGAAATAACTATACACAGTGAAAATCCCACTCTTCCACTGAAAACTGGTAAGCTTTTCATTTCTAAAGCCGGCACCTCAATATATATGTAGTACCTATTGTGTTCTACCATTTTTTGTATTAACAAGTTGAAACTAACTAGACGGCTTGCTTTATCTGGTCTTATTATTATAACTTAACTGTCGAAGAAAACGTCTCTTAGTTCATCAGTTTTTCTAAACGCTATGAAACTGACATAGAAACCGGATTCTGTTATTTCTAATATGAACTAAGGCATTGCCTATATGGGTAATTAATAAATATTAGATAACCGCTAGGCTATATTTTTAGATATAGATACGGGCTCCAGTTGCTATGCATTATCCAAGGGAGATAACAAATGCATACAATCATTGTGAATTGTAATCTTTATACACCACACAAGTCAATCAATCAAATTGTCATAATTTGATTCCAATTCAACAAAATCAAAGACGTACCTTGTTGTACTGTACTGTAGTATTGTAGGCCTACTATAAGATGGTCTATTTATATTCCGACTATAGATAATTTACAGCCTCCGATGTTTGTCTTTCGTCCTTATCTGCTTGGAAAATCGAAGATATTACATAAGCGACAACGTATGTACCCTCATAGTACACAAGTTTGTCCACCACAAATAATTAATGCACCAGTCAGTTGCATCCCCAGTTCCCCCGACCACAGGGATCCATGGTGGATAGCCAGGGAGACAGCCATGTTTTTACCATCCAGCTTCCCCCACAAGGCAGGGGAAATTTAGGATTTATTCTTCGAAAACCAATAGCCTAAAGACAATATTTACCGGTAGATGTCAGGGGAAATGCAGGAGATTTTACCATCAGCTTCCCCCGCTGGCCGTAGAAGGTTAGAAACCACCAAATTAATTTGCTCTATAGCTCAATGTAAAGTGGCCGTATAAGGCCCAAATTTTGAACTGCTTTTAGTCTATGGCCACCTGGACCACATATATCATTGTAAAGAGGGGCATTTAAGCTTCAAAATAATGCAATAAAAAAGGGGGGTCATGTATCTTCTAAGAAAGTTTTTGTCCTTCAAACATGGTTTATCCGTTTTCACACATGTCCGGATTTATAAGTTCCGGGTTTTACCCTAGTCTACTTTCACTTTGGTATCAAGAACAAAATAGTGGAATAATACAAATATTACAGTTTTACTACATCACATGCTTATTTACCTACCATTTAAGCTCAATTTCATCATTCAAATCCACATTTGTCAAGAAATATCACCATTTACAGGCAAACCAAAGTTTTTTTAAGGACTATTTGAGTGTATCACCACTTGGTCCGCGGAGTCATTTAGTGGTTCTTTACCTTAAGACAGCCTAGTTTTACTTTTTTAAGTGTTTTTTGCACTTTTTTTAATACTACTATGTATATGCAGCACACAACAATCAATTCTAGACAATTTGTGCATGAATTCTAGAAAAAATGACAAACACGCATAAGCGCCTTTAAGGAGAAATTTGGCCAGCACCTGCAAATATGATGAATATTGATTTTAAATGGGGTTGTATTTGTGAAAAACTGTTTGACTGAACACTAATTATGCTTTAGATGCCTAACAATAAGTCTATTATTCATATTTAATCACAACTACCCCTGTCTGACACTAAAATAAGGTCAATATTGGCATAAAAATGTCAATTTTAGAAGAAAAAAATCTGACATTTTCTAGATTTTCATGATAAAAATCCAAATTTTCACTTTTTTAGACAATTTAAACAGATAAAAGTGCTCAAAACCCTATCTGGGATGCATTTCCATACATTTGAATGCAAAAAAAATGATAACAAGAATTTAATAGAATTTTGCCCTTCTTAAGGTTAGAAACCACCAAATTAATTTGCTCTATAGCTCAATGTAAAGTGGCCGTATAAGGCCCAAATTTTGAACTGCTTTTAGTCTATGGCCACCTGGACCACATATATCATTGTAAAGAGGGGCATTTAAGCTTCAAAATAATGCAATAAAAAAGGGGGGTCATGTATCTTCTAAGAAAGTTTTTGTCCTTCAAACATGGTTTATCCGTTTTCACACATGTCCGGATTTATAAGTTCCGGGTTTTACCCTAGTCTACTTTCACTTTGGTATCAAGACCAAAATAGTGGAATAATACAAATATTACAGTTTTACTACATCACATGCTTATTTAC
Source organism: Spisula subtruncata (assembly GCA_963678985.1). Classification (NCBI taxonomy): domain Eukaryota; kingdom Metazoa; phylum Mollusca; class Bivalvia; order Venerida; family Mactridae; genus Spisula; species Spisula subtruncata. The sequence continues at coordinate 46,079,866 of OY787664.1, read as the reverse complement.
CTACCATTTAAGCTCAATTTCATCATTCAAATCCACATTTGTCAAGAAATATCACCATTTACAGGCAAACCAAAGTTTTTTTAAGGACTATTTGAGTGTATCACCACTTGGTCCGCGGAGTCATTTAGTGGTTCTTTACCTTAAGACAGCCTAGTTTTACTTTTTTAAGTGTTTTTTGCACTTTTTTTAATACTACTATGTATATGCAGCACACAACAATCAATTCTAGACAATTTGTGCATGAATTCTAGAAAAAATGACAAACACGCATAAGCGCCTTTAAGGAGAAATTTGGCCAGCACCTGCAAATATGATGAATATTGATTTTAAATGGGGTTGTATTTGTGAAAAACTGTTTGACTGAACACTAATTATGCTTTAGATGCCTAACAATAAGTCTATTATTCATATTTAATCACAACTACCCCTGTCTGACACTAAAATAAGGTCAATATTGGCATAAAAATGTCAATTTTAGAAGAAAAAAATCTGACATTTTCTAGATTTTCATGATAAAAATCCAAATTTTCACTTTTTTAGACAATTTAAACAGATAAAAGTGCTCAAAACCCTATCTGGGATGCATTTCCATACATTTGAATGCAAAAAAAATGATAACAAGAATTTAATAGAATTTTGCCCTTCTTAAGGTTAGAAACCACCAAATTAATTTGCTCTATAGCTCAATGTAAAGTGGCCGTATAAGGCCCAAATTTTGAACTGCTTTTAGTCTATGGCCACCTGGACCACATATATCATTGTAAAGAGGGGCATTTAAGCTTCAAAATAATGCAATAAAAAAGGGGGGTCATGTATCTTCTAAGAAAGTTTTTGTCCTTCAAACATGGTTTATCCGTTTTCACACATGTCCGGATTTATAAGTTCCGGGTTTTACCCTAGTCTACTTTCACTTTGGTATCAAGACCAAAATAGTGGAATAATACAAATATTACAGTTTTACTACATCACATGCTTATTTACCTACCATTTAAGCTCAATTTCATCATTCAAATCCACATTTGTCAAGAAATATCACCATTTACAGGCAAACCAAAGTTTTTTTAAGGACTACTTCAGTGTATCACCACTTGGTCCGCGGAGGCATTTAGTGGTTCTTTACCTAGAAGGGCTGTTGATTTTGACAACTCAGAATTCCAGAGCTCCCTTCCCCCGGGGATGGGGTGCTGTGGATGAAACCAACTGGTATATAAGTCTTATACACACTGACAGTAACAAAATAATCTCATAAACATTGCTTTGACAAGCTATACATTGAGACATAGAATTGTTGATTTGCATTGTTCAGTTGTTGACATGGAACGAATTGTAGCCTACTTACGTTCAAGCATCTGGTATGATCTGAGTGTTGATATCATTGTAAAACTACGTAAAAATGTCTATTAAAGACCAATTTCCTCGGAGATCGAGTACTGTCATAATAAATCGGCTATTTAAATGAAAATTTCACCTTCATTTTTGATGATTCTTAAAACATCTGCCATGTGCAATGGGCGCATGGAAATATCGCAAACGCTTGCAATGAATTGGCTAGTGACACGGTCCAAGATCATGGGGAGTATAGCGTATTTCTTACTTACCTTTGTTTTTTAAAAAAAGTTTGTTTTATTTATTACACATTTTTTTTTAAAAATGATAATTAATTGAAAGAGAACGATAGGCTCAACCGTTTACAGCTTACTATTTTTTTATATTCCAAGGACCATTCACCTCGGAAAACTGCCTGAAATTTTTGACCGGAAATTATTTTTTTTGAAAGCATTAGTACCTGCTGAGACTCAACGAAGATACGCACGTTACCCGTATTACCGGTCTGGGTATTTTCAATAGCCTGCGCTATGCGCAGGCTATTAAATCCCCTATTACTACGTTTATTTCACAAATATCGTTTCAGCAACTTTCAATACTACGCATCCATAGGTTTGTAATTGATGAACCTCTTCTGAATTTGTTCTTGAAAGACTTTTTACGTCTGAATTGATTCAGATTTCCATCATCGCCGTAAAGCGAACAATGCAAACAGCAATATAGTGCACACATCCATTGACAAAATTCCAAACATACGTGGAAAAGAAATACTCTTCGGGTTATTCATTTCAGACTACAAAAATAGGGAAAAATGTTTTATAATATATTATTATGTCGAAATAAATATATGCATCCATCAAATTCTCTGCTCAATTTCCGCACTATTCATTCAAATCTATTTCGAATCAAATTGAAAATATTACAAAGTCATTTGATGCACGCCAATACATCAATATCATCTCACGTTATGAACATTTTTGGGGAATTGAAATGAATTGATTTGAGGGAAAAGGGGACATACAGAGCCGCTGCAAACCAGCTTATCCAGACCTTCTTAATGACTGTGTTGTAGTGCGGAATTAAATCGAATCCACCCTCTGATTATCTCGAGACTGGCCGTCATACAACTATAATTATTACTGGTATCGTCTATATCAAATACAACCTGTAAGGATGCAGTAACTTCAAGAATAACGCATGTAATGGTAGAACGAAAATGAATCGCAGTAACATTTTTGACGATTAATAATATCGAGTTTCCCAACTTAAACACCTTTTTATCTCACTTTACCTTTGTTAAAATGCTCCGCAATTTGATACGTGTTCATTGAGTTAGCCGATGTGATATCATTGCTTTTTATGTGTATAAATTATTTTTAATTTTGGTCCTAAATCCAGCCACACAGAGCCGTAGAGAAGGCAGAATGTAGTAATTACAACCAACACCTACCTTTATCACATACAAGCTGTAGCGTACTCCGTTCGACCAACGTGGTTTTTCCCTTTGACCTTAATTTTCTGAATGACGAATTTGATGATATTTGCTTTCTGGAATTTGTAACAAGATGTAGTGTTCAATTTAATAACACCGAATCACATGTTTGCGCTTCTCAACTGTTGCCTACGTTAAAAGCAATTTAAAAACAAAGCGTTATTATGTAGCGTAATGTTTCATTTCCGAACTTCTTTTATTCATTTGAATGTTGATTGCATGAATTTGCGTCACAAGCAATCGGACATTCACAATGATGTAGCCATTCTATATGCTGGTTAGAAAATTAAGGGCATGTGTGGATTGTTGGGCTATAATTGGCTCAGGCGTGTATCTCCTTACGTCCATTTAGTCTGATTACATAATACGAATTACTGAATGTGTTATATTAACTTGTTATACGCTGGAATATCCATAAGTAATGTCACTCCTCTCCCGGTTTATTTGTTTATAGGTGGATATGCATAAAAATGATATCAAAATGTGCAATATTTCAATTCTGATTAATATACAACGAGTGGCATTATTCGATTGATATACTTGGACTGTGTGTACAGTCAAAATAAACCTATGACGTCATACCGCAGCACACGAAAATAACGATATTTTTTATAATCTCAATAAAAAATTTTTTATGCGTTATTATAAAAAATAATTCTCGAGACAGACGGTCAAAACGTTACGTGATGTGTTCCGTGTCTGCTGCTAAAATTTCATTGGCGTCACTCTATTTGAATCTCGCAATATACTTTTTATGCACTAGAAAATTAGCGAGAACACTGTGGTAGATCCGAAAAGAACACCAAAAGTATGTATAACGCCGTCAATATAGCTTGACGCTCATAGATGCATAGATGTATTGAGTTAATATTTTAGCTGTGAGACTGTCTAGAGGACACTTAAAAATAATTAACACACACAGGGAGTAAGTGTCGGGTAGGACATGGAAATGACTGCATGCATTTAGGAGTCGTTAGGAATCATAAGAAATTGCATTTTCAGGATGAATAGGTATCAGAACTAAAATCATTATGACGTCGTTGACGTCGGATTTGCGGCGATGTTGGTTAGTATGTCTCATGTAAATTTTCATATCTCAAGAACTCTTCTATGTATTTTTGTGAAATTTGGGCATCATATTCAAATAAGACTGAAGTTACTGAGTGAAAAATGTCGTTGTTTTACACTTAACCCTATTTTTAATTGGCCAACCAATGAAGTATTATATTATGCGATATATTCAATCAATATTTCTAAAATTGTGGTTATTTTTATTCACTGCACTGTTCTATCGATTTCAAGAAATAAATTACGCATGCATGTATAAAATCATCCACGCGGAACAGCTAGTGCCTGATATGTTTGATCTTTGAAATGAGAGCGTTCCACATGGCTCATTTTCACAAATATAGTGTTTGAAGAAAAGTCAATCAACAGGGAACAAATTCATACCAAATACGATACTATTTCAAGCGGTGCACGAGACCAACATGCAAAAAAGCAATTTCGCACCAACCGTTACGCATGGATGATTTTGTACATGAATTCGCCATTTATTTCCGGAAATCGATAAATTAGTGCGTGGAATGAACAAATAACACAGCCTACGATTTATTGATATAAAATATCAGATGATTTTTTGGGGTGGCCAATTAGAAATTCGTTTAAGTGTACTGACATTATGCATGATTTTATAGCATCAGTGACATTACTTTTGCTTTTCACTGAACACAAAATACAACCTTGGCATAATCATATGCATACTACTTATACTTGAACCACAAATATAATGTAAAATAAGAATGAAGCAGTAAATTTGTTTACAGTACAAACTTTTTCATGTTTCTAAGCCAGTAAGTTAAATTGTTGCCAAGTCTTGGCCAAATTGTGGTCCTTAATTTCACGTTAGGAATGCATGTTTCTAAAGCCATACACAAACGACCAATATAGTAAACCATACGGGATAATAGTGAGTGCCAATAAACAAGACATTTCAATAATCATGTGGCTTAAACGTTTGACAACTAGAGTGTTCCTGGTTATTTAGATAATCTCACCTCAAATTAAGCTTAAATACGTGACGAAAGGTCATCGGTAACAATAATGTTCTTGTGAAAGTAATTAAAGAACAAATTAACCCGAGTCACATCAATTACACCCTTTGACGTTGTTGAATTTTTAATGGCATTCCATTAGTGTTACATGTATTGTGCCGTTTGAAAGATCGGAATTACCGTTTAGATTACAGTAATTAGGTACATTTGTGACATAGTTTGAAGCTAAATGGCTTGCAGAAGCTGTGTTGTTTATTACATTTTGAATTATTGTCTTAAATGTGATCATATGTACATTTATATCAATTGGCAACTCGGAACATTTCGAATTGGCTCTTCAGCGCTTCAAATCTAACACACCTAACATTACGTATACACTCTCGGACGAGAGTTTAAACAATTGAATACCGAGGACACTTGTATACATGGTACTTTACACCAGACCCGCGGCGACGGGCAAACAGAATTAGCAATGCTTCTGGAACTGGGGCATATTCTGTTTCATACAGTTCCTCCCAACAATCAAGTCTTTAATGTTGTCGCCCATATCGTCCGCCAAAGATCTCAATTATTCAGTTGTTGTGTTGATAGATCTCTTCTTGTTTCATTAATACCTAGATTAACCTTTTTTTACCTTTTACTTTCGTCAGCTTAATAATGATACACGACAATCAATGTTGTTTTCCATGTTTTACATCTTGCAGTTACATACAATAATTTCAAGAATGGGGGATAACACTTTCTCGTGTTTGTTTTGAGTCAAACTACGTAAACGTTTCTTTATATAGTGAGCATATAATTATACTGCATTTTTTGTGTGTACGTCTTTTTGTGTATAACACGTAACATGGTTGTGTAAATTATATTATCGCGTATATCTTAATATGCTGTCGTTTTTGTGGATGTCATTTTGTGTTTACATGCATCTGATCATATCATTTGTTACCAGAGGCAAATTTGTTTATGCATTTTTTGTACTTATCATTTAGATGTGTGTTGTCCTTGTTCTAGTCTTGTCGCTTGGTTCTTGCACCATGTTGTTTGACTGACTGATGCGGCAAATGCTCAGGGTGAGATTTAGGGTTTGTGTAAATTGTATACCTGTTGTACTCTGTTATAGTTGTATCTGTTGAGCAGTGTCCATGCCCCCCCTTAGAGCACTGTGCAGTGTCGGTGTAATTTTGTTTCCACTTGTCCTTGGAAGTAAATTTCCTGCGCCCTCCTTTTAATGCCAACCGCCCACCGCTTTTTCATCAGTTGTTTCTTGTGGCGATGCTGATGAGATACTTTTTAGGCTGGCGATGTCGCCAGACCTATTACAATACCAAAAAATTAATACCACTAAGATGAATTTACTCCCAAAACTGACAACACAGAATCTATACACTCAATGAAAATAGTTCCTCCTCGTTAATCAGTTTTGCAAGATTAGAGCATTAAACTTTCCTTGTTTCATTTAGTCTGTTTGATTGTAATATATCAGTTTCGTCTTGTAATGGAAGGAAATTGTATGGAATTAAAAGAAAAGGTGTTTAAAGGCGTTGATAAGTATTACTACGAGGGTTACGAACGCGATATAGCGCGTTCATCAATGATTTTATTATGTTATATTATTTAGTTCAATATTCTCTAACGTGATCGTAGCCGAGTGGTTAAGCAACTCGATTAGTAACTTTCTGATGCTGAGGTCCAGCGATCGAATCACGGCGGCTCTAAATTTTTTATATTTAAAACAATTTTTTTTCGTCCAGCATTTACCTCACTTTCGACTTAGAAAACCACTTGATGTTATATTACTTGAAAAGCTATTGTCCCTTTGCAGTTCGCTAGCCTGTCAGTACTTCAGTACTTTGATTAATTATGTCACTGTGCTGTTTGGTCACTATGATAAACGTTTTTGGCATATATATTTTCGTACTACATGTAGCTATATATACTATAACGCGATTATACTCCCCTCTTCTTTCATTGTTTTTATTTTCCCCTTGTGCTGGGAGAGCAACTTTTTAAAAAAGGTCGCGATGTGGTTTTGCCTTTTTTGGTCGCTGGTGTCACATCGTTGGCATATTCTGGAACTATTTGCATCTAGAAATATGTAATGTATTCCCGCCCTATTCCTAACTTGCACATTATTGTAAACTAGGTCAAGTCGCAGTATGCTGAAAAGATAGGACAAGATACTATGTTTTGCAATGAGAACATTATAATCTGGATAAATCCAGTATTTGACAAAAAACGTGACTTTTTTGCGTTAAGACCCAATGCAATCGCGGTTTTCATAACAGAAAGTCCTCGATTTGAAATTGTGCACAGGGTAATCGCAAAATCTACCGCACCTACAGCCAAAAGCAAGATATAAATGGAAACCGGACGTTGTTGGCCAGAACATGGTCAGTATAATATGTTAACATACCGAAGAAAAAATACAGAAAACAGCAAATTACCTGTTTGACATGGGCGCCGCCATTAGAAAAACCGAAATGCAACCATCACGTGATCCCCCCTCTGTGTTATTTTGTGATTGGAAATCTATTTACTTTGAAGACCGGGACGAGCGAGTGTGTTTCTTCCTAATAAATAATAACCCTCCTTACATTTGGTACATAGAAATGATGCTCATGCTCGATAGTATTGTGAAACTTTGAAGAACTCGTGAAACCGAATACATAAGCCACAATAAGTACACATCACTGGTGCCTGGTCGGATATCTATCTTTTTAAAATACAAAACGTACATTACCAACAAGTACACGATATGGTCAGATATCTATCTTTTTAAAATACAAAACGTACATTACCAACAAGTACACGATATTGGAAATCATACTGCTTGACAGGATTCTATTTTCCGTCGATAAAGAAAATAACTTAACATTTGCTGATTTGAGAAGAGAGTTAAAATTGCTTCACGTCTATTTTCATTTCGCTATGGTAGACTAAACATAATCTTGTTTCATAAAGTAAATTCACAAGACATATGATAAGACTAATATGTCATAAAATTTCACTTCCTGACAGACACGAATTTGAAATGAATGGTAAATGTCAATATTTATATAAAAGAATCTCTAACAATGGCCACCGTCCAAACATCTTTTTCTATTGCAGACCACTAAGACAAATACACTAATCACATTGGTGAAAAATAAAGACAATAGTCTCCGAGCCATAGAATAAATCATAACATTATTTTCAAACAAATGACAAGCAAGGGGAAATTTTGATTGTCCTGAAATTGTACCATTTGTGTAAATAAGTACAATAAGTATATTTAACATTTTACAGTGTCAGACACAAGACCTTTCCTACCCAATAAGGACGACATTTAAAGAGAAGTCGTTTTTATACAGTAAATTTACAAGACATATGATGAGAATAATATATAATAAAATATCACTTCCTAACAGACACGAATTCGAAATGAATGGTAAATGTCAATATTTATATTATAGAATCTCCAAAAATGGCCAACGTCAAAACATATTGTTCTATTGCAGACTACTTATAAAACAAATAAACGAATCACATTGGTACAAATAAAGACAACAGTCTCCAAGCCAATATAGCAAATAATAACATTTTGGTCAAATGAATGTTGATAGTCCTGAAATTCAAAATGTAGTGCCATACCGCAGAGTATTGTAACAACAATGAAGTGAGATAAGAAAGGTCTTTCAGTTGGAAAATAGTATTACTCACCAAGAATGGTTTTGCGATTCATGTCTGTTTCATGGCATGATTTCCATGTTTGTTGAAGATGCTGTTTCATTGTTAGTTTGTGTGCGAGACAAACACCAGTACACTTCTCAGGACAATGAGAGTTTGGTATCGAAAAATATCCCAAATATACTAAATTCATAAGATGTACTGAAACATCGGCGCACTCCCAGAATAGTTTGGTGCGTGCCAAGCCGGGAAAGATCTATGCTTTTGTGTTTCTATATTATATGGTTTATCATATTTTATTTCATGTCTATCGGTAGTCTAACGGTGGGTCATTCCCTGACAATTTCACAGTCAATAATTTCACAGTCGATAATTTCACTCGAACGGGCTACTTTTTTAAAACAAATCCCCGGCCGCCAACAATAAAAAAGTAAGTATTTTCATTTGGTCTCTTAATCTTTAACTAATAACAAAACACTGCCTGTACATCAATGTAAAAAAATGAACGAAATTGAAGCCATTGCAGAAGAATTACTTGATGGCAACTCGACCCGTCCGAAAAAGCGGAAAAAGACGTCAAGCAAAACATTTGAGGTACACATGTATATAATGGAGTATTTCCATAATTTAAGCTATTTGAAGCATAAAAAATAGGATATTAGTATTTTACGGTGTATGATCATTTGATAATTTACCTCGTGAGCAGCTGGCTTATATATTCCCTCGTGGCTACGCCACTCGTGAAAATATTACGTCAGCTGCTGACTCGGTGAATTATCAAACGAATACACGGTAAAATACAAATATCCTCCTCATGTATATATTATTAAATTATTTATTTCGTAGTTTATTATTTTGTAGTCGGGTATTAATTTTTATAGCGCATTGCTTGCTGTCCATGTATGCATGGAGTATACTGTTGTTCACATTGTTTGTTTTAAGGTAAAAGTTTGAATCACAAGGACTGCATACAAATACAATAATTATGATAACATGTAAAGCGTGTTTTAAGACCAAATTCACTTTAAGCTCATCAAATACAAGCTTAATGATGAAAGTTGCCATGTTGATGTGGTTGCATCAAACACTGTGATATATGTATTATAATCTGGTTTGAACGTCGGTGTGTTAATTTTAAACTGTCTGATTTTTCAGTACGCTTTGGAATGATGTAAATTTATAACAACGATTGTTATATGATATAGTTAAGAAAACCTCTAAAAGTTGGCAGTTCCGTTTTAAATGAATAGATCGCTGAAATCCGAAGCTGAGACTGCTAATATATCATTTAGGTATGCGAAAAGGATAGATAATACAGACCATTATTTCGCCAATCCTTTATTGTTACTTTGCGTGTTTGGAAAGACTGGAAAATAATTATACCGCGTATATAGGCAAGTTATAAGTCTCAATTATAAACATTTCGTATTGTTTAGGGATATAATACACTTGATGCAATTCGGTTTCCATGTGTATCTGTAAAAACAATGTAGAACAACAAACTATATTTATCACTAATAGAAACGAATTCCCTATCTAAACAATTGAATATATAACGTTATATAAAGAGGAAAGTTGTGTTTTATACACATTTGCTGAATAAATACTAGTACCTAAGAAACGATCAGTGATGTAAAAATCTTTACCTAACATAACATTATTGTAGATAAAAAGTCTACTTACTTTGAATTTCAACACACATGCAAATAAATGATGGATTGTTTATTGGCAGAAACCTGTTTGGCATAAATACATGAAATGCTAGGCAATGACTGATTATTTAAGAATAAACACAATTTTAATGCTAATTATGATAACAAAAATGTTAATAGTAGAAACTTTATATCACAATACTAGTATGAGACTGTGTACGTGTTTTGATTTGCTTCAGTCAACGATTCAGCATAGCGTTATGCCTTATTTTGAATACTTGGTTCAATTGGAATTTCCACGTTTCCTATGATACCTTCTCTTCAGTGGGTAGGTCACGAAATAATTAGGAGGTTCATCATGTTTTGTTATAGAAAATAATATACTTATCACCATTGTCATTGCCTTCCATTCCCCTAATCTAGCACGGAGATTGCCTGCACGCAAGTACTGCTTATTATGTCCGCATTCCATATACTAGTAGCTACGTAATGTCTTACATTGTACATTGTATCTATTTTTCTGTTAAGTCTATTGCTATATATTTTCATATCAATCTGACATTCGTTACAATATAATCTAGCTTTTGTAGTATATTACAAAGTCTATGCCGGACAGAGTCATCTTGTCTTATGTGACATTCGTGTTTTACTTAGGAGTGAAAAGAAATACACCATTGTTTGGTAAATGACAGGCATTTTATGTCAAATTTCATTGCTATGCGATATGTATTCATCTCTACACTACATCAACCACCAATATCATATGTAACCATTCGCGAGTTTTAGTTAATACGTAATAAACTGGAGCACTTGATTATGTGATGTCAATAAAGACGTAATGAATACTAGCCTGCACCATACATCAAGTAGTTGTCACATCCCTTCTCGAATCTAAATAATAAAAATAAATACATTTCATCATTGTCGGAAATTACATGGCATCCTTTTATGAAACGTCATTTGAAACATCGTGTGTATGCGGGTAATACTTAGTTTGTTTCCTCAGTAGATCTAACTTAACTGGCACCACAGGTTACGTATATCTATTAAAGTTTCACGATTTCCGAAAAACAAAATGCATGTTCATTTTTCCATTGTAATGAAATGAATGTCTTATTGATCACGATATGTTGAATATATATAACTGATTTACGCAATGACTTTATAATATCCCGATAGAGAAAAGTTATCACAAATTATCATGACATATCCACTGATTGAGACAACTTTCAGACGTGCGTCGGGGTATCCAGAATAGTTTTGACTGTGTCGATTATGAAATAACATAGTAACATTATAGCACGTCTTTTTGATATTTTTAGACAAATTTAAGAGATAAAATAAACACAATTAATGGCTTCAAACAGAAGCAAATTATTGCCGAATTAACTTTCTAATACTTCAACATTCACTATCGGTTTCCTGTAGAGAGTAGTTATGTAGGATAAAAACTGATGATGGAATGGCTAGTGTCGTGTTTTCAGTGTCGTACTAAAACAACAGACACGTCGCATAAAATTGAATGCATTTTGTACGTTTTCTTTTTATTTTATTTTGGCATGATCATTATTAAACCCGTTGTCGAGATGTGTGACACATTTATAAACATCTATATCTATCTCATACTATCATTTTTTATACATGCTATCAATTATTCGTATATCACTTGATTTCCTTTGATGTTTACAATAATCAGAGAAGATATCTGTAAGTAGCTTATAATCCTATATATTGTTCCAAATACATGTTAACCGAAGTGTGTAATATTCCTTAACAACAAGACAGGTTTATAATTGACAATTATTACTTTATTAAGCACGCAGTGTAATTATTTTCCTTTCTTCCAGAACACGCAAAGAAACAATAAAGCACTGTCGAAATATTGGAAATACTGTATTATTTATTATATTAGCCTACTTAAATGCTATATACTGACCATTGTCAGCATTGAATTTTAGCAAACATTTAGGAGGGAGAGGGTAAGTGTTCGAAGTTTTAGTCTTTAAACTGCATGGAATAAGTAATTATATCATATATGTGTTGTAATATTAGATAATAAATATAGTTGAAAGCACGTTTATGACCTTGCTGCATAATTCGTTAGGAATGAATAATTAACCAACAATATTCGTTTTGTAAAAAGGTGTTCGTATTAGAGTTCGCCTCTAATTAGCAGCTCGTGTTAACAGTTTTATCGGAATAAACTTTCATCGTTTGTCAACTTTTTTCTGTATCTCACGTTAACCTTTAGTTCTGAGAAAACTGATAATTTTTGTTTCCTATGGTTCTCCAATTTAAAGAATGGACTCAATTTAATACACATGTTAGAATGCCTGATTCCCCAAAATCAATTTAGCAACGTTCATCAAGAAAATCATGCAATAAAACAAACATGAATCTCAATACCGTTCATGATGATTAATAATATTGCGTTTTCCACTATAGAGTCCATTCTTATCTCTCTACAGGGTTGTTAAATTGCTCTACATTGTGGTACTGCTTGAAGACAATCAACATTTTCCCCCGAAAGAGCCATTTATTTGACAAGAATGTTGTGATTTATTCCATTGGGTTGGAGACTGTTGTCTTTATTTTCACCAATAATATTAGTTTATTTGTCTTATTGGTCTGCAATTGAACGTTTGGACGTTATTTTAATATCAATATTGACATTCACCATTCATTTTGAGTTCGTGTTTGTCAGAAAGTGATGTTTTATTGCATATGAATCTTGTCGTATGTCTTGTCTATTTACTTGACAAACTGACTTCTGATCAAGTGTCGTCTTGATTAGTTGGAAACAGTATTATGTATGACAATATAAAATGTACTTATTGTATTTACTCTACATGGGTGGCACGGTGGTCGAGTGGTAAGACGCTTAACTCCTGATTGAGAGGTCCCGGGTTCGATTCTCGGCCGGGACACTTCGTACAAGAAACGCTATTTAATGTTTCCCACCCATCAATTCTATCACATATACAAATAGCCATAGATAATGTTGGATGTAGTAAGTAAAATAAATATTCGTCTTTATCACATAAAGCTCTTACCGTATTCCGTTTGGCCAAATGGTTCTCTCCCTTTGACTTTCAACTGTAATTTCTAAATGGCATTGTTGATGATAATGGCTTTTTGGAATTTGTAACAAACTACAGCCTTAAAATTAACAGTACAGAATCACGTGTTGGCACTTCTATGTTATTAGGTAGTGTAATGTTCCATGACTTCTTTTATTCCTTAGACTGTTGTTAGTATGAATACGAGGGTTGTCCCAGAATAGCCTATAATTCTTGATTTAGTTACTCCACCATAACGATCCAGTTATAAAATGTTTTATGCGCATTTCGACTGCAAGTATGAATACCGAATTACGTCACAAGCAGTAAAGGAATTGCGTTAATGTGCTTATTCTCTATAAGGCAAAGCAAAGTAAGGAGATTTGTTATAGAAGTGTAGTATTGTTGAGCTATAAATGGCTCCAACGTGTATCTTCTTACGGCCATTTAGCTTGATTAAGTAATAACAGTATTACTGGATGGGTTGATGAAAATGATGATTTTTGTTTGATTTTTTTTTGTTTGCTTTCACATCTTCATATCAAATTAAACAAGTTTCCTTAAAGTCCCATAAAGTCTCAGAAATAGCAATATTTTACAAACAAATAGGATCGTGAAACATTGACAGGTTATAGATCTCCCTAGATGGCATATAATCAGCATATATTTGATGTAAGTTGACTTTTATCCTTATAGTCCAGTCATTGAAGCTCAAAAATATGGTCAACCTCAAACAAATTGCAAAACAGAGTTTCTTTGCATTTTCAGCATCTACAGACTATTATCATCTGCAGACAAAACGTTAAATATGTAAGTTCAGTGGGGGAAAATACAAAAAAATCGACATGTTTAAGGTCACTTTCGGTAGCAATTTCAGCATTTTCCTTATTTCATACTACATGAGGAATTTTAAGTTCTAATAATTCCCGTATAAGTCGTTAAATATTTACTAATTGCACCTTAAAGCTTATATTTTCTGAAAGATACAACCTTCTTCTATCGAATACAAATATTGATTTTATTATCAGACAATTTACCATTCATATATATGCCAGTCTACGTGTTGGTATACTACCCATTCAAATGTCGACAAAATGACTCAAAATAGCACTTGGAAGGGGAAGCAAAAGTTTTATTCATTTCTTTAATATTCATCCAATTTGTTTAAAAATTGCACATATCATGTGTTGTATACATGTGTGTCTAATGGGAAAAGGATATTTGTGTTTGGACAGTATACAATAATGACAATATACAAAATGTACCCGAATCTATCGATTCGGGAGAAATAGTGATTTGTTCTCTTTCTCCGTTCGTCCACAATTGCATTTGTATTCACAATTTTGACTTTATGATTATGAAACTTGGTCAGAGTGATCATCTGAACAAAATTTAGGCCAATGTAGAAAATGAATGATCAAGGGTAAAAAACTAGGTCACTAGGTCAAATTGTAGCAAAACCTTGTGTAGTCGCTAGAGGTCATAATGTTGACCTTATATTTATGAAACTTGGTCACAATAATAATATCAACAAAATCTAGGTCAAAGTTATAAATTGGGTCATCCGGGGTCAAAAAGTAGGTCGCTAGTTAAAATCAAAGGAAAACGTTGTGTAGGTACAGAATGCACAATTTTGGTCTAATATTTATGCAACTTGGTCACAATGCTCATCTCAAAACATCTAAGACAAGTATGTTATTGAATAATTTGGGTCAAAATTAGGTCAATAGGTGAAAATAGTTGATGCGACTTTTTGGCGCATGAAGGTATGTCTATTATTTGACCTAGTGACCTAGTTTTAACCCATGATAGGTAAATATTGAATTTGACCTACATTTTGTCTTCATGATCCATGTGACCTGGTTGCATAAAGATTAGGTAAAAAGGGTGCCATCAAAAGATTTGTTCTATAATTTAACCTAGTGACCTAGTTTTTAACTTTGGATAATCCAATTTCATACATGACCTTGATCTTTGTAAGGTGATCATTGTGACTAAACTTCACAAGTGTAAGGTTGAAATTGCGACCCCTGGTGACTGTATCTTGTTTTTTCTATGTTTTGACCTAGTGACCTAGATTTTGGTTCCGGTTAACTCAACATTTTATTTTACCTAGATTAGCTTCCGATGAGCATTGCTGCCAAGTTTCATAAAAATCAGACCAAAATTGCGACCTCTAAGCACAATGTAAAAATATGTTACTGGTACAAGTCACGATTTATTTACATCAAAAGTGACAAATATCGCGAAAACATGTGACAATTAAATATATTTGTAAATATCTCAAAAAGTCCCACGAATATTAAATTAGGACATTTTGTACATTGCTAAGGATAGCTTTACGCACCATATAAACACAAAACTGTTTGTTTTGCAATTAGTTTGAGGTTAAAAGTTAAAATGACTGGACTATTAGAATAATAATCTCCGCTAATCGTCAATTTGTAAACAAAGGAGTATTTTGTCCACCATACAAAATACTCCTTTGTTTACAATCTGAAATCGACGGGTCGTTCCGAAAACAGTATGTACATTTTCGTAATAGATCGAGGACACATACATTGATGACAAATTTATGCGAGTGTATGCATATAAAAAAAGTCAAACCGGTATCCTCCGGTTCTGGTAATCGCCGGTATCCTATTGCACTATATTGTATAGGGTAATCGAGTGTAAATTTCACTGGTGAATTAAAGGGTAAATTGTTTTCATTAGATTATTATATAACATATTGAGATATAATTAATGTGCCGATGTAATAATGTTTTAGACCTTCCGTCAACTAGACCCCGGTACGATGCGGAAGGATTGCTGATTACAACATGCTCGTTTCGGGAACCCTTCAAGTTCATTTAAAAGCATTGATACTTGCGAGAATAAGTAACATGGGCGCGCTGAGGCTGTCAGAATGACAAGTACAAGCACCAAAATCCAGACATGTATGCGATATTTGTAATAACATGGGCTTTTATAGCTCGAATTACTGCAAGAAACTTATTTTCTGTCAATAAAATTGGACAGTATCGAGGTTTCGATTATTTGTATTCTTCTAAAAGCAATTTGTTAAAAACTAATTTATAAAGACACGTGGCAAATCAGAAATTCGTTCGATGTATGCATGCATCTGACGTCATGAGCGCGTTCCACATGGCTCATTCTCACAAATTGTAACTTGATTTTTAGAAAAGTCATTCAACAGGGAACAAATACATATACCAAGTACGATACTATTCTAAGCTGTGCACAAGACCAACGTGCAAAAAAGCAATTTCACACCAGCCGTTACGCATGGATGATTTTGTACATGAATACGCCATTTCTTTCCGGAAATCGATAAATTAGTGCGTGGAATGAACAAATAACACAGCCTAAGATTTATTGATATAATATATCAGATGATATAATGTTTTTTAGGGTGGCCAATTAGAAATTCGGTTAAGTTAATAGACAATGTCGAACTACTATCTGAACCTCTTGGTAAACTGATGGAATCGCTTCTGCTGCCATTCTGGATATACGCTGATGACCCGGTATCATTTCTTCCACGATCAACTGGTGCCTTTGGTAACTTTTCGCTTTTGGGCTTGTGACCTTAACATGATCGGCATAGCTTCCGTGTGTAGAACTCATCTCTTCGGTGTTTTCGGGGAGCTTTTGGCATCGATTCGGCTTCCTTTGGAAACCATTCGGGATGGTGGCTACATGATTACATAGCGTCACAGAATGCGTCCCGAAGATGTGGATTGAATGCGGAATGATGCGGAAGGGTTCCATTACACAACGAGGACATGCCGAACCATTGCGATCTGGCGAATTTCTGTTACTAGGACGACAGTTCTTCGACATTTATGTAAAAATATAAGTATAAATGTTTTATAAATATTTTGATTTCTGTCAATCATGCTTAAAAACTGCCGCAAAGAAGCGTTGGCTTTAACAGATATTTAATTCATGAAAAAGTGTAATATACAAGTAGCACATAGTTAAATAGAAAACTATCACAATGTTTGTGAATAAGTTATACAAACCAACCCACCAAAGCTTAGTTATAATGAAATCTACTCTTTACAAGGCAATATATAGTATGTTTAACCAGCGATACCGACAGTTTCTATAGTTTCAAAAAGATACCGGCGGACACCGGGATTTAGTACTCGCCCATGTATGTGAATAACTTCACGCTCGTGTGCACTCGGTACTTGACGAAAATAAGCTCGCTGTGTATAACAGTAAACAAAACATCTGAATAAAAGGCCAGAATTTTCCATATTGTGTAAGTCAACTTATTGTTGCACAGTAATCAATATTTATTAAAACTTAATAAATTCTCGATAAGAAACTCATTTTTGGCACAAAATATGACTAATTTTGAGCGTTAATGGGACTTTAAATGTGTCCTAGCGCGAGAAAACATGTGGTGAGAGGATTGAATTGTAGCCAATGCTATCTGTGAAAAAAGCAACCACGGACTAGATTCGAACCTAACATTCAAACGTCTGAAGATAAGTTTGACGTAAAATGCAATCTCATTAAATTCAGACCAATTATACCCTCCGTTACTCCATATACACAGATATGGGATCTCACCACATCCCGTAAGGGGTAATATCTATGTGAACGTAACATCATCCAATCAAATAGCTACTTTCACAACTCTAAAAGTTCAGAGAATCTCTCTGTTGTACTACCTAGTTTACAGTGAGAGGGATAGTTTATATACACACTTTATACTAGACTGATTTTGGTAACAGCGTAAGGGAATGGAGCAAATGTTAGAATCTGATTTTAATGATATTGATCATAATATCATGTATAGGTAAAACAAAAGTAAATTGGTATGTAAAAGAAAGGACAATATTAGACTTTATTCTGTATTTTTAATTAGCTTCATTCAATGATATCCGGGAGTTATTAAGAATCTCCTCTACTTGATGAGTTCTCAAATTTAGTAAATTTATGACTGATTTCCTATAAGTTGTGGGTTCAACCCCAACTAGAGCCAGAAGATATTTTTTTCTCTTTTCTTCTTCTTTAATTTTATAGAAATTATTATGTCGTAAATAGATGAAAATCGGGATACTATTGATTTCTGAAATGTATATTTTCAAAACCGTTCGGTAAAACCTTTCAAAATTGTGTTTAAACATTACACACACATTGAAGTTATTTTTGAAAAAAAATCAATGGTGCCGATTGTTTAGTTGATATTTCATTGGCATTTATCAATAGGGTACTTATGGGCAAAATGCAAAAATAGCTTAATTTCACGGAGGTTAGGGTTACATTTTTATTTTTATTTACTTCACAATTAGAGCAAACATTAATTTTACACTTTTGATTGAACAAATAATCATTATCTTTAGATTTAAACACAATCCAGTATTTATCCGTTGGGGAGTTATTTTATTTATCACGCAATTGCCTACATTTGTTTTGCAGTACTTTTTATGCTGAGTCTAGGGAAATAAAAATAGTAATTACTTTCTTAACTGACAGTAAAAGTGTTTTAAAATTCACATACAGTTTTCTTCATGAGTATTCAATGGAATAAAACTGTTTAAAATGCAATCCTCAACACCTTATTTAAATTATGTGCCTCACATGTTTGACAACTACTAGTAAATTGTTTCATGATATTGAGATAACCAACTCGTTAATTAAGCTTAAATACGGGACGACAGTTTTGGGTCATAAGTAAGAATAAAGCTCTTGCAAAAGTAATGATTAAGAAACAAAACTCAAAAGAGTCACATCAATTAATCCGCTTGACGTCTTTGAATTTTTAATAACGCTTCACGAGTGTTACATGTACTGTAGTTTGATAGATTGGTATTAATAATTAGATAGTGGCAATAATGCACCTTTGGGACATTGTTAGAAGCCATGTAGCTAACACAAGCTGTGTTATTTATTATATTGGAAGAATTGTCTTAATTGTTATCCCATTTACATTGTATATGATTTCTTTCCATTTTTACTTGTATCTATTTGAATGTTTCCTGGTACGTTTATCGGGGTTAGATGCCAATTGTCTGGAAGTCCCGACATACAATCATTTGTCAGTAAGCAGCTTACAATTTAATTAATAGGAAGATACATACTAAACTATTCCTACTAAAAATAACTTAAGATTAAAATCAGTTTCTAAACGATGAAGACGAAGGAGGGGAACTAAATTGAAAAAAATAGCCTTAAAAAGAAAAAGAAGGCGAAGTTCAAAACAAAGAAAAGGTCGTAAGTGATGGAGAAAAGGACTTCCAAAGCAATATTCCGAAAGTTACGAATATAAAAATAAAAACATTGAAATGTACATGTCGCTGGCGTAGAATGAGAGGGTCGTTACTACAAAATCAATATTTTGGTAAAATCCGAAAACAGTTGTCTGAAAATAACTCTAATTATAAATGGTAAAAGAAGCTTTTTCAACTTCAGTTTGGTCAACATGACAAGTTCCGGTTTTAGTGAAAATATGCTCATAAGAAGCGCCTTATGATATAGATTTCAAACTGATAAGGTCGTAGGTGGCACGAGCCAGCGATGTATTGATGTGTTCACGAAACGCACTGTGTTGTGAAATGTAATACAAATGGGCATTGGATGAGAGATATTTTGGAATTTAATGTAGGATCCATAGAGTTAGAGTTACTATAAATACTAAATGTTTCCTTGATAACTTGATTTAGGAATTAACCTTCTGTAATTTGTTTTGGTGGGAATCCAGACATCTCAACTGGAATTTAAAAATACTACATAATTTGGATCATAGAAGCGGGTAAATCATTAAGACCTGATTCGTAACATTCAAATAATCCATTTCGTTGCAGAGTAAAATGGATGACCATTGTAAAGCAAAACGAGTTTGTTAATTTTTGACAGTTTCTCTCTACAACTGCATTCTCATCGAATGTAATTATTTATTCATCTCTTGGTCCAGCCAGTCATAGTTCTTAATGTTCGATCAAACGGTTCACGGTAACCTAACAGACAGTGAGGCCATGTGGGAACCTTCATAGACTCTACATATCGATATTGGCGTATTGGGTTGGAAAGCACGATTGAGCCTTCTCAGGGTTGGCTCTCCGATTGCTAAAATCAGAGTAACAATGTTTGAAATAATACTGAAACATTATTAATTAACACGATTACTTGTTTTGAACTACTAGTAAGTATTGATGGATTAGAGTGCAGTTTAAATAAACTGATTAACTTTAGGTCGATTGTTAACAATTTGTTTCTAGCTTATATCAAATAACTTTCGACACATATTTCCTGATGTTAATATTCACCGCCACGAGGGTATGCGAGAAGATAATCCAGACTCCGTTTTGTCGAATGATATACTGAAAAGAAGAATTTAAGTAAAGTAAAGTAAAGTACTTGCGCAAATCTTAAATTCTGCTTTGACAATTGTTGTACGGCCTTAACAAACTACGAATTGTCTTTGATACTTATAGCGAGTCCGTGAAAGGTATTCAATTATCATTTTACAGTTGGTCAAAAACTCAAAGATGATTTGTACAGATTTACCGGACCATTAGTGAATTGTTGATTCATCGTATTAAGTTAACTCACACATATCGTGATTTAGCAATATATATCGTGTCTGGCGTTATTATGACTTTAAATACCAAGACAGCGTTCAAGTCCCGGAAATCGTAAATTATAGATAGTATGGTGAATCAATATATAACATTTATATGCATTATGTAACGTAAGCGTGTCTGACCCGAGGATTTTCCATTTCTATGAATCCTTTCACGGGCGATCAGGACTTGTCTATACAATGAATAGGTTTGGGAATACATCAAATAATATTCGCTTCGGAAAATTCTTTACATAGACACAATGTCATACAGTGTCAAAATAAACATCAATATTACATTTGTCTGAAAGGGAAGAAAACACTTATATGTGTCCATTCAACAAGCACCTTGACAAGTCTACGAATAGATCAATACAAGATAACGTATACTGCATAATGGGTAATTCTCACGGCGATTAAATCACGTTATGTCCAAAGATTCCAATTGTTAATAAGCACCATTCCGGAGTTTGAATGTTTTATATTGAATATCCCGTTTGTCCTATACATGTACATAGGTGGTCGCTTATTTGTTCAACATGCAATAACGTTGCACCTACCAGTTAAACAGTTGGTAACTATATCGTGAGCTTGATTCGAACCAATTCTACACGGCACCAAAACAACGACGGTGTCAAACACAAGTAACGTTATATCTAGCAACTAACCAGTGAAAGTATGTCACGTTAACGAAACCAATTCACTGTCAATCCATCGTACAAAAATGACGTGTCTTACTAAAACCACACAAAATAACCTCACCTAAACATTTCTCCGATGGACTTCGTAGGGAAAAACAGCAATGAGATGTACAACTGATAAATAAAGCAAGAAGACTGAAATCACACAGGATGGGTTTGCGAGAATAGCATACGAGTGGCAAGCCCGAGGCCTCGCCATACGTGAATTCCGACCTCTTGGCATAAGGGAAATAAATAGTGCTTCAACACGAAAGTTGAATCGTTGTTCCATTTATATCTTAAATTTGGCGACTGCATGTCCAATCAAAACTCTTGTCAAGCGCTGCCAAACAAAATGATACAATATAAACCAAAACACTAGTTGCTACTTGCGAACAACAGACAAGTCGCAATCTTCGTTTGGCAACATATGATTTAGCAATGTGAATTACATAGAATGTAAACCATATGTGATTGTTTGCTGCGTCGTGTTGGCACTGTATCATTTACGGTTGCTTATACACTGATGAATCAATGTCTTTTCTGAATGCTTTACCAAAATATGTTGTCAAAGTAGTAGGCAGTTGATTCTGCATGTAATGCGCTTTCCACGATAACATACAAATGCTTTTGACAACTCAGGAAAGCTACAGGTCTCCTTGTAAAACATAAAAAGTATTGATGTATACATTTGTATATAGTGTAAGGCCTTACTGGGAAGTTTTCCCCAAACATAACGTATATAAAACCTAGATGAGACTGAGCAGTTTTGCCTCGGCAATGTACAACCGATGTAAATAAATGAGCTTCGGAACATTGGGAACAGGGAATACTCATAATTTCTAACAGACCACGATGATACATTTCACGAAGCCCTCCGATGCTTATTTATTACATCGGGAGTACATCGCCGCGGCAAAAATGCTTAGCGGGACCTAGACTTTAGAAACAGATAGTTGATTGTTTACAATCGTAACTAATCGGGCATTTCCGTAACTGAGAAATACTCCTCGTACATAAGTGTAGGGCTACAAATTTTGGTTATATGGTTTCCGGTAACTGCCAATCATCAGTTGTTCAATGCTATCAGTAAGAAGCCCTTCAATTACTGGTCTCCTTTTAGAATTTGATACCTTCCCAGGATTAAGTGACCATTTATAGTTCTCTTCGATTCCACCGTTAGATTCTCAAGAGCCAAGTTATAAAGTAGTCCGTGATAATGGCGGCTTCCTTATTATGACCGAGGCACTTTTATTAGATTAATACCGAGGAGTTCCGATTGGATTGTTTAATGTAGGGGACAGCATTACTTATGTAGGGGACTACATTACTTATGTAGGGGACTACATTACTTATGTAGGGGAATACATTACCTATGTAGGGAACTGCATTACTTGTGTAGCCGGAGACAGCATTACTTATGTAGGGGACTACATTACTTACGTAGGGGACTGCATTACTTATGTAGGGGACTGCATTACTTATGTAGAGGACTACATTACTTATGTAGGGGACTGTATTACTTATGTAGAGGACTCCATTACTTATGTAGGGGACTACATTACTAATGTAGGGGACAACATCACTTATGTAGGGGACTACATTACTTATGTAGCATGGGACTGCATAACTTAAGTAGGGGACTACATTATTTATGCAAGGGAATACATTACTTATGTAGGGGACTAAATAACTTATGTAGGGGACTACATTACTTATGTAGGGGACTACATTACCTATGTAGGGGACTACATGACTTATGTAGGGGACTACATTACTAATGTAGGGGACTACATTACCTATGTAGGGGACTACATTACTTATGAAGGGGACTGCATTACTTATGTAGAGGACTACATTACTTATGTAGGGGACTACATTACTTATGTAGGGGACTACATTACCTATGTAGGGGACAACATTACTTATGTAGGGGACAACATTACTTATGTAGGGGACTACATTACTTATGTAGCATGGGACTGCATTACTTATGTAGGGGACTACATTATTAATGCAGGGGAATACATTACTTATGTAGGGGACTAAATAACTTATTTAGGGGACTACATTACTTATGTAGGGGACTACATTACTTATGTAGGGGACTACAGTACTTATGTAGGGGACTACATTACTTATAAAGGGGAATACATTACTTATGTAGGGGACTACATTACTTATGTAGGGGACTACATTACCTATGTAGGGGACTACATTACTTATGTAGCCTGGGACTACATTACTTATGTAGACTACTGCATTACTTATGTAGGGGACTACATTACTTATGTAGGGGACTGCATTTCTTATGTAGGGGACTACATTACTTATGTATGGGACTACATTACTTATGTAGGGGACTACATTACCTATGTAGCCTGGGACTACAGTACTTATGTAGCCTGGGACTACATTACTAATGCAGGGGACTACATTACCTATGTAGGGGACTATATTACTTATATAGGGGACTACATTACTTATGTAGGGGACTACATTACCTATGTAGGGGACTGCATTACTTGTGTAGGAAACTACATTACTTATGTAGGGGACTACATTACTAATGTAGGGGACTGCGTTACTTATGTAGGGGACTGCATTACTTATGTAGGGGACTGCATTACTTATGTAGGGGACTACATTACTTATGTAGCCTGGGACTACATTACCTATGTAGTCTGGTACTACAGTACTTATGTAGCCTGGGACTACATTACTAATGTAGGGGACTACATTACCTATGTAGGGGACTACATTACTTATATAGGGAACTTCATTACTTTTGTAGGGGACTACATTACCTATGTAGGGGACTTCATTACTTATGTAGCCTGGGACTATATTACTTATGTAGGGGTCTGCATTTCCTATGTAGGGGACTACATAACTTATGTAGGGGACTGGATTACTTATGTAGGAAACTACATTACTTATGTAGGGGACTACATTACTAATGTAGGGGACTGCGTTACTTATGTAGGGGACTACAGTACTTATGTAGCCTGGGACTACATTACTAATGTAGGGGACTACATTACTTATATCGGGGACTACATTACTAATGTAGGGGACTGCATTACTTATGTAGGGGACTGCATTACTTATGTAGGGGACTACATTACTTATGTAGGGGACTACATTACCTATGTAGCCTGGGACTACAGTACTTATGTATGCTTGGACTACATTACTTATGCAGGGGACTACATTACCTATGTAGGGGACTATATTACTTATATAGGGGACTACATTACTTATGTAGGGGACTACCTTACCTTTGTAGGGGACTGCATTACTTGTGTAGGAAACTACATAATTATGTAGGGGACTACATAACTAATGTAGGGGACTGCGTTACTTATGTAGGGGACTGCATTACTTATGTAGGAGACTACATTACTTATGTAGCCTGTGACTACATTACCTATGTAGCCTGGGACTACAGTACTTATGTAGCCTGGGACTACATTACTAATGTAGGGGACTACATTACCTATGTAGGGAACTACATTACTTATATAGGGGACTACATTACTTATGTAGGGGACTACATTACTTATGTAGCCTGGGACTATATTACTTATGTAGGGGTATGCATTTCTTATGTAGGGGACTACATTACTTATGTAGGGGACTGCAATACTTATGTAGGAAACTACACTACTTATGTAGGGGACTACATTACTAATGTAGGGGACTGCATTACTTATGTAGGGGACTACAGTACTTATGTAGCCTGGGACTACATTACTAATGTAGGGGACTACATTACTAATATAGGGGACTACATTACTTATGTAGGAGGCTACATTACTAATTTAGGGGACTGCATTACTTATGTAGGGGACTACATTACTTATGTAGGGGACTGTATTACTTATGTAGGGTACTGTATTTCTTATGTAGGGGACTACATTACTTATGTAGGGGACTACATTACCTATGTAGCCTGGGACTACAGTATTTATGTAGCCTGGGACTACAGTACTTATGTAGCATGGGACTACATTACTAATGTAGGGGACTACATAACTTATGCACGGGACTACATTACTAATACAGGGGACTGCATTACTTATGTAGGGGACTACATTACTTATGTAGGGGACTGCATTACTTATGTAGAGGACTACATTACTTATGTAGGAGACTACATTACTTACGTAGGGGACGACATTACTTATGAAGGGGACTTCGTTACTTGTTTGACTGTACGTGATTCGTAGACCGCAAAATAAACAAAACACTATCTGTAGCACTCAATTCTAGGTAATTATTTTATCTATCTATACTTTACCCAGTCGGAGAAGACAAGTTGTCAGTTTTCCCCCAAATTATGAACTTAGATATCGGACAAGCATAAACAATGCAGCGTAGCAATGATTGACATGTTATTAAATAAAGCGTTATCTTTATAGATTCTGTTGTCAATTTAGAATTATATTCCGAAACATCCTGGAAGACAATGACAGATATTGTGGAGATAACATCCCGGGGAATAATTAACTATACCCAACCACTGTGTATTTATGATTTCAATAGATTATATACAATTCGCGTCACATGTCGGATGTATTTTGCGTGTGCGTTAAAACGCCGTTATTCATTTAGCTACACATTGTGGGTATTACGCGTTTAACTGACATACATCTTTTCGAGAAAAAAAACAGGTATTATGAATAAATGTTTGAATCTTTTCAAATATTAGAATGATAAAATATACCTCATGACATCGTGTATATACATTGCATACTAAATATCACGATTCTGTAAATGTAATGTACGGATACAAAAGGTGCAAGTTTATGTGGTCTGGTTTGAGTTTTATAAAACAAATCAAAGAAATGGAGTCGGATTGTATAGCATGTTTTGGTCAATCTGAAAGCTATTCGTAAAATTGCAAAATACTTGTATCGTTACAAGTCAAATGCAAAATATTCAAAATAGATAATAACAAATCGTCCAGGGAAGGCTGCATTCATCAGACACAGTAGACCGCGAAAAGCTGACAGTACACATAATCTACAGGTATTAAAAGCACCAGCATAAACGTCTCAAGGACAAAAGCAACACATCCGTAAACATTGTCACCAAGTTTGAAGACGGTCAGATATTATACAATTTTTAATTAAACGATTTCTCACGAATGCGCGCCAGCGCGTCCGCACACCAAGCGTATATTTAAAATGCGTTTTTGAAGTAAGTCAGTTTTTAACAATGTCATGCACAATTATATTTAAAATTATTTTAACAACTAGCAATGTGAAGTAGAAGCAGCAAAATTGTGAAAGAAAGATACTGTATTTATATGAGGTTTGCAAACGCATATGGTTTGTTTTTGTGCGAGTGCTTTTCGAATTCTCAATTGTATTTAATATGTATAGTCAATATGAATAGTAAGAACATTGACCAGTCCGATAAGAATGTAGTCTGCAATTGTATATGTCCATGACGTCTATTTGACGTGAAACCATGGCTTTCTGATAACATAACGCTATATATCTTCATATTTATGTAATATACAGTGATAAACTGCAATACATATCGTATAACATCATATCAAACAGGCCAATAAAATGCAATAATAACTGACATTTTCTTATGTTATAATCAAACTTTATTAACAAATATTGGCATAGAAAGACTTCCATAGTTGGACAAGACATTAGCGGTAGTCTACATTGAAAACATACTCCCATCGCGGCTTGAAATGAAATATCGCAGCTCTAAATGGCAGATATATTTAACGTTACATGTTTCATTCAGAAATAATTGGACTAGCGTTTTCAGACTACCCAATATTTAGCAGTATATTAAATGATATATTCGCATATAATATGTAGATCGTCCGGTATTCAATGTATATATTTAAACATCGTCTTTCGACACTCGGCCACTGCCTGTTGTTCTGAACAGATATTTGTTCCTCATTGTGTCCTCATAATATCATTCATTCGCCATCACTTAGCTGGCTTGGAACGAGAAGGTCCTGAGTACAAAATCGATATTTTGAAAGAAAAAAAAACTGTTCGAAAACTGCTCTCTACTTATGGTATAACAAGCTTTTCCAACTTCAGTTTGGTCAACTTGACAATTAAGTTCCGATTTTTATGAAAATAGACCCATACTCATCTTTTCATGCTGATTTTAAATATGCATCAGTCTTACAAGGTGGTACATTTTTGTAAGTAGTACTTACTGAAAATGGAAATATGCGTCAATACAAAATTCATAAACGTATTTTATATTAACCATGACGTTTGCCTCGAGGCCAAGAAGACACCAACAGCCGTGTGTCCAATGATGCATATCGTAAGACAAAGCAGTGGTGGACGTATCGATTTTTACCCTTATCCCTGTATAAAGTTTACACTAAAATGATAAAGGAGGATACCGTGACATGTGGGTTGTCTCACCCCGCTCATTATCACAGTGTATAAACGAGTCGATTTCCGGCAATGGCAATAAGGCATATACAATGATCATATTTTACATGGCTTTTTTAATTGCAATTAGTCATACAAGTTTGACTTTATAGTATTCCGATAATTCATACAGTGATTTGGATTGTACGCCGTGATTATATTGCCAACATCTTTTTATTTTGACATGCCTGAATAAGCTGCAATATATCCGTGTATAAGTTATCGTGTGCAACCCTCTATTCAACATCAAAAATACTCAACAGCAAGATATTCACGCACTTTAATAATTATTATCAAATATTAAATAGTGAAATCAGTAAACATGTCCGAAATTTATTCCCCATCAAGTTCCTATTTTACTCGTTCTTCAATGTAGCTCGTATGTGATAGACATGCATTTTTATTAAAAATGAAGTTAATGATGAGCCTGCCTTGCGTTTAAAGTCAACTAAAACTGAATGAATATAAGTCACACATTAAGCTATTTTATCCTCACAAAAGTCACTAAAAGTGGACTAACTTGTTTTGCAAATTTTCTCAGATCATGTCAAAGATAACAAATGTATATGAATAAAAGTAGTATTGCTTCCCGTAAAGTGATACTATCAGATTTAATAATTACACAAATGATTCCGAATGACGACCGACACACTGTTCCGCTTACAAATATAATCAAATAATGCCTATGGCGTAAGAAAATTGATAATAATTAATACAATGTATATGGATTTTTGAAAGTTTCTTTGTACTAAGTGTCGAACAGAAGGTCAGTAGCCGTATTGGACTCGGACATCGTTATTATGCTTAGTTTCTGAATTAAAATATTGGTATGTTTGTGTGTAACACTCTTAGTTAGTATTGTACTGGAAAATCAGAAAATTACGCGAGGCGGAACTTAAGTGAGTTTGGATTTATCTTATACATAAATGAAGTTTTTTTGCGAAGTTAAATGTTAGAACCTTTCAATATTCAAAAGTACTAAAGCAAATCACTCAAACAGGTTCGTGTGCATAAAAATTCGCGATCTTGTGATTAGAGCGAAAATTAAACACCCGCAAAATGTTCTTCTTTTATAGTATGTTTATAACAAACCCTAGATAGAATGTTGAATGTGTGAATTTAGGAATATACACAGAAATAGAAGGGAGAAGAGAAAGATAATCATTCTAGACACGTCGTATGAAATTGGATATATATTCAGCTATTACGGTTTGTATTAGTTTATAAATCTTATATTAAGTATCTAAGCTTGAATTTAAAGATAATATCAAGACAATTCAGTGAGCACATTATTCCGTTTCTTTACAAGGGATTTAATATTTGAAAAATGAAATCTGAAATTGTGATTCAAAACCATAGTGATTTGTTTGGAATATAATCTGGAATAACGAGAATATAAAACTACTGGGACCTAGCTACCATCTGTAGAACAGAACTGTTGTGGGATTTCAACAAGATTTATATATCCACGTTTTGATGTTAATTCGGAAGCTGACAAGGAATCGCAGAACCTAACACCGGTGAGTACACGATAGTAGTCATATACATTACACCTCTGTTGATTTATCTGTATACGGTATAAATAACTTCCGTGTCTTAACCTGTAAACTATAAGCTTTCAGACGACAAATGTCTCCGTAAGTTCGTCGTCATTCATCTGCTTTACCAATTATAGAACAGAGCATACCGTTTATTAACCCACGTCGTAAGTACGACACGAGAGTATACAGAATATACATACAACACAATACAGTCATGCTGAAATAATAATAATAGACAACCTAACAAATGTAAACAATACGTATGCATGCTCGATTATTTTCACATGTGAACCACCATCATTGGGTCCAAAATTCATTAAACCCATGCACATGCAGGTAAAACCACAGGTTACTGTAAGATTAAAACGAGTATTTTTGATTAATTGTTTATATTTTATAGAAATATATATATATTTTTAAATAAATTTTACGATTGTTTTCGTATTTTTTTTATCAATGATCTAATGCCTGTGCATATCCAATGACTTTAAGTATCGCCTTTTACTCAATCCACTTCACTAATGTTGATCTATACGTATTCTGGTCCAATTTTTTAAAACAGTGTAAAACAACAAGAAGACATTGCCCACAGCAATTGTGGTGTTGGTAAGTTCTTATTGTGTTAGAACAATAATAATATTATGAGAAAGAAAACAAACTGTGTTGTAATCACCTCACTCTAATAATGGTAACACCATATATAATAAACATGCGCAGTTAATAGGTTTCAGTACAAAATAATTTAATTATATATTTTTATTAAAATTGCAATACAAAAACATACAAAAAACCCTTACTTTATTACTTCTCAATACGAGCTTTGTTTTAAAATAATTCCACTGGTCGATTGTGCGGTCCCTTAGTTTCAAACAGATGTGTTTTGAACAGAAATAAATTTACAACTATTTATTTAATATTTGCCTTTTTATTTCTAAAAGTATAAGAAAACGACTACTGATTTAACGACACCGAAATGTTAAAAAACGTTGGGTGGGTAGTGAAGTTGTGGGATGATAATTGGGGCAACCTCTGCATTGAAAGGATAAGATCAGCGTGAGTCTACGCGTGAGTCTACGCGTACGTTTCCGGCGGGTATATTCTACCCGCTTTAAAAACAGTGCCGAAATAAAACGTTCCCGGAAATCCGACTTTACTTCTAGATAAAACAATTCACATTAAATGCGGAATTTAATAAACTGGCGATTGACTTTGTTGTACTTTAGATTTCAATAGCGGACCAGAAGAGAAAATAAATACAAATAGCATATCAGTTGTAGGTGGCCATCCATACACACTAGCCTCCCTTATAGTTATCGTGTACGTAGTTTAAGTATGCTACCCGGCTGTTTAGAGCATGCTTTTATTGAATCCATTTAACATACAATCGCTTCCAGTTCAACATCAGCTTTACACTACTCTACACTATTTTGTTCAAATGAGTCTGTATGATTCCGAGTGATACTGTGGTGATGTTTATAAACATACATCAGTTTGGTCAACTGGTGCAAAATTGGTTTTAAATATGTATTGTCATTATAATCGTCGCAATATCGCAAGCGCACTATAGTATTACTCTCATAACACGTAATGGTTATAGAGTGTCTTTTATCCGGTGCTGACACTTTGTTTCTTTTCAATAGTATCGTCCGACAGATTCAACATTTACATAACGACACTATCCTCTAGATACATATTCATTATTTTCTATGATGACATTATCACCCAATATCGTGTCTCAGTCAACAGTGATGAATATGCTTGTAGATTAACAGACACGACTTTTGGTTTATTGCTTCAACTGTGACATTACTTATGCCAAAGACATACATCACTAGAATCGCCAGTGGGCGACATCACGCGAAGTGTCGTGGAGAACGAATATACATTACATAGGACAGTAACAAACTAGTCTAGTCCTGAATAAAATAGGAATTTCCAAATACTGCGATCTATAGGTCGAACTCCTAGATGACATAGTTAGGGAAGTACCGTCAATACATTTCTTATTTTTTCACCGATTTTACGAGATAATATCGACACACAACCCGAGAATAAGCTCTACCCTTTTATACTAATTTGTTTCAACAGAAGATTTGCCCGAAACTGGCTCTACTGCTATCCATGCGTGGGCATTGCTCATTGTCGGCTTGCAAATCTCATGAACATAGGTCAAAGAATAAGATATGTTCCGGTGTCTTCCAATTTTTGTTGAGTAACTTATCTGCCGACTTGGCCAAAAACTTATGTGGCATGTCCACCCTGGTATATATACACAAGTATTTGTTTCGTTTAAATCATCAACATTTAATAGCCATAAAATTGCATTTAAAAAAACGAAGCAACGACATCGAACAATATAATGGCAGACGTACACAAAATTCATACATAGATAAACCCTTTCCCCTATCCCATTCAGGGGGAGCTCAATTGCAGTCTGGTAGACACCGTACAGCGGAAATAGCCCCCTATTTTGGACGAAAACGAAAGTAAAAGTGGTAATTGATTTCGGACGACGATAAGTTTTTAACCATTATTCTGTAAATATGTATGCGATTCACTTGAATTGAACTGATTTAGGTAGTGTAATGTTCATTTTAAAGCTCTAATGTAGTCATTTGCTCTGTAAACTCTTGACAAACAGCACCGAAATGTACCTCTTTTAGCAGACGGTTCAGAAAAAAGTACATTTTTCTTTTATCGCAGCTAATGTATACATTTTCCAAGACCCTGTTCAGAATTAGTTCACCAGTATTCCAATAGATTTTTCGATGTTAATTTTCTGTTTACATTATTCGTGTCTTAGCTTGAACGCAATAAATATCACCGCTTCATTTTTATAAAATACAATATAACATCCTATGCAAACTTGAAGTTTGAACTTTAAACAACATTTTTCATTTATCATATTTAAGACAAATTAATGTTAACGTGACCAATACTATTTCGCGTCAATGTGTTCAAAGTAAGAAGTGCCCTGTTTGATCTTTTTCTCAGAATTGTCTTACAAAAACAAGATACAAACTACTTTTGCTTCTAATTTAATCGAGTGGTTGTTCTGTCTTCCATGAACATATACATCATAAATGATGATGATGATAATATATGTCGAAATAACGGTAATACTTCCGAAAAAAACAGCACACGAAGTTACAATAAGCCATCAATCGAAGTAATCCAATTCAGATTGTAGACGTTTCAATTTCAATTCCAATATTGTCTCTATTCCTTTTTTTGATTACATTTTACCGACTAGTTGGCAATTTTCCCCATCAAACTAGTTGTTTCATATTTGTTATGTTTGTAGAAATCATTTTGTTCTTAACTATCATATTCAACTAACAATTCATTGAAAGCCACTTGTATAATAAACCAATTTGTTATCGAACAAACTCATTCTTTCTTGTTTGCATATTGGAAGAATGTTAACAGAAATATGTGTATAAGAAAACTCATGTGCCATTCTTTCTGGTTTGCATATTGGAACAATGACACTGTTAATAGTTCTAAAAATGATTAATAAACCCGATAGTTCTTTATGATTGATCTCCAAACTTTATTTCTAGCATTCAACCCCATACCCATACACGGATACTGGCACTGTACTATGTATATATTTTATTATCTTCATTACATGCAACCATCATCCCTTATATTTTATGACACAAGGTGTTCTGTGTAAATATAACGTTCCTTTCTAAACACTTTAATTTATGGTGAACTCTCCGGACGACACAGAATGTTTCTAGCCTTTGCCAAATTAATGTTCGGACATGCCAGAAACATATTTACCCCATTATTTGTAATAGGTTAAAGTGTATACAGAGCCATTTGAATGGTTTCTATCAGAACTAGTTTACGACCTAATGTGACACCAATAGTTAATGAACATTGTACTGTGCTCGTATTTGACTGCCTTATGTGCTGTAGACTGGCGCCAATGTGTCAATCAAGCTGGTAACATGTTGCTCCAAGTTCCAAACATGGTTGTTTTAGCGAGTTCATAGGTAACTGTCTAGACTAATACATAACGCTGTAATTACATGTTCTCGCTGAACATAATGGTATATGTTCCGAGAGCATGTTTTCCAGAACAACAACACTGTTATAAAGTCTACATAACTTGCCCGCATGTAGGCGGAGGTTCTCTTGTGACGCTCCTCAAAAACCACCGTTTGATCGGCGATTCCCATATTATAAGAATATATTGTAACGCCATCAACTACCGGTATACCGTTCCCGTCAGAAATTGCACGAAGTACATAGTGTCTTTCCCATGCTGCAAGTTTGCATGTAAGATTACTCGAGACGTTCTGTGCAAGTGATTAGAATACGCCCTCCTAATCTTCTAACGGCGAACATTATTTGGCAATAAAAGTCACTGCATCATATTTGATAGCAATCCTGGTTCGTTAGGTAAGAATAATGCGTATGATCGAATATGGAAGTGTACGTCGTGATGGCACTGTGTTTGTGCCTGTTAGAGTAATATTTGGGAGCGAAATTTGTATGTGACTGGTGTTTGAAGAATTAATTGAAAGGTTTGGATAAGTATGGGGAATGGGTAAGTTTTAGATATACAATACAAAATGTATCAGTTTTAATACAATCATGTAGATGGATGATACTTATACCGTCAACATTATCTGAGCATCCATTCCATAAACTTCTAGATGCTCCAAACGCATAATGGTATTACATACCCTATACGCGAACACGACAATGTTATATATTTAAATTTACCATATGCAAATTCAGTAGACACCTTAGTATATTAAGATTCAGCCAAGGTAGATTTGATAAGTCAGTCGAGAAAATCTCGCAAAATCTCGCCAGACCAATTCAGAATATTGTGACGCTGCAATGAATGTTTACAATGACGAAAAGAAGAACTTATTCTCACGTCTACATAAAAAGCGATGAATTAGTTGTGCATCGGAACAATTTTATAGACTGTGTTGCAATGAGAGGTTGATTGTTAAAACGTCTTAATAAACATACAAAGCAACACGCACTGCATTTTATCGAGCGTAAATTCTCTTTTGAAGTTTGCTTTTGGATATGACATGGTTAGAAAATAGCGTCCATGATATGATAACTTCATTTTTATCTTTTAATTGGGTATCGGACAAAATAGTGATTAGAACAATATTCCTATTTTTATGTACGTCGTTGCTTCAAAGTGACAAATCATGGGCGCTTCATTGTACGATAAATACTTACCCACGCAAGGTGGAGGGTGAAATAACATTTCTATTTATCATTGAAGACTGCGTAAAAGTAACGTGACCGAAACTATTAAAATTCGCGTCTTTGTGTTCAAATGAAGCATGATATGTTTGCCCTTTGCCCCAGATTATCATACAAAACAACTTATAAACCACTAGTGTTTCTTATATAATCGAGCGGATGTTCTGTTTTCCGTGAATATAGAGTGAGTATACATCATTTATGTCAAAACAAATGTATTGTACAAAATATTTCCGAGATAACATCACACTAAATCACAATGAACCATCAATCAAGTTTATCAATTTTCATTGCAGACGTATCAAATTTAATACGAATATTGTCTCTATTCCCTATTTTGATTACATTTTTATCGAATGTCATTCAAATTAGTTGTTTCATAGTTGATTGTTTGTAGAAACAGTTTTGTACTTAACTATCATATTCAACTCTGGTTACTATGTTGAGCTAATAATCCATTGAACGTCGCTTCGAGAATGAACTAATGTGTTTGCGAACAAACTCAGGTGACATTCTTTCTGGTTTACATATGTTAAGCGAACTATTAAATCATTTATGAAACATATACTTCTTTTTGGCTGGCCTCTGTGATACCACATCTTCTTCCAAGCATTCAACCTCAGACCCAAATACGGGTATTGGTACGATGCCATCTTTTATTATTATCTTTAATACATGCAGCCTCCATCCCTTACATGTAAAGCATTTATTCCTGATACTATATGTCCTATATAACTGTAATGTTCTTTCCTCACACTGTAATTGGCGATGAACCCTCCTGAATACCATAATTGTTCTTACCTTTTGCTAGATTAATGCTTGAAAACGTCAGATAAACATTTACCCCATTATCTGTAATCGGTTAGAGTCTTTACAGAGCCATATAAATGATTTCTATCAGAAAATGTCGACCTTAGTTGACACCAATAAATAATGAACACTATATTAGTCTGCCTCATGTGATGTTTAATGACGTCAAAGTCCTATATTTTATCACACTTGGTGTTCTTAACAAGTTCAGTCTAGACTAGTGCAACAAGCTGAAATTACATGTTCCCACTTAACACAGTGCTATGTCTTTAGAGAGCAGGTTTTCAGTACAACACCACTGTTTAAAAGTCTTGATAACATGCCGGATTGTAGAGGCGATGTTTTTACAAGCTCATTTAAACCACCAGCAAATCGGCTATGCTTCTATTATAAGACTACTAAGTATTTTATTGCGACAACATCTACATCATTCACATCATCATACGTAGCACTAAGTGTACATACATGCTTTAAACATAGTGTCTTCCCCTGCTGCAAGTTAGCATGCTAGATTACTCGAGATGTTCTGTGCAAGTGATTGTAATACGCTCTTCCAGTCAAACAATGAACATTATTTGGCAATAAAAGTCATTGTATCATATTTGATAACAATCCTGCTTCGATAGGTAAGAATAATCCTATATGGTGGCTTCTGTAAGTGTACGTCGTGTTGTTACTGTATCAGTACTCGGTTTGTGAGCAGAAATATTTTGGAGTGAGTACATTTAGATTCAGCTAAGCTATATTTGGTAAGTCAGGTGAGAAAATCTCGCTGAGTATCGCCAGACTAAGTCAAACTATTTTGACGCTATAATGAATGTTTGCCCTGACGAACAGGGAAATTTATTCGCACGTCTACATGAAAAGCGATAAATTAGTTGTGTACCGGGAGATTGTTCATTGTAGTTCTACGTTTATCCATGATTTGGATAGCTTATGCAAATCGTTGACATTTTGTAGATTTTATAGATACGTTGCAATATGAGGATGCTTTTTCAAATGTCTTAATGAACGTACGAAGCAGCACTTACCACATTTTATGGAGTGACAGTTATCTAAAGATGTTTGTTATATGATATAATATATACAATGTTACACACACAAAACGTCTTGGTTTGTATCGTTCATATAAGCTGTCGGAAACATTAGCGATTATAACAATGTCCGGATTGAATTATCTTGATTTCAAATTCATTGGGGATTGAATTACTGATATACGAGGGTCACTTATAAAGTACTGGTCAGTGGCTGATACATTAACATCAGCGTCTCTGACTATATAAAAGTGTATAATTTCGTAAAGACCTATCTCTCAGCTAGAGAATCGTAGTATTTTCATCATTTAAAAGGAAAGCATTTGCATTGTATTGGTATTCAAACAGGGTAAGTTTCATACACTGGGTAAAAATCTCTCATGAAATACGAAAGAAAATTGTGTCATATTGGCTCATTAGATTTCTGAGCGCTGATGTCACATGTCTGTCAGGCTGATCGAAATAAAATTGATATTTGCAATATGCTTTATAGTACTCTTGAATGGCATTCCGTAAGTTAGAAAAATTCCAATAACTATTAAACAATACCAGTATAAAAAGGCGAATCTGAACCAAAAATACCACACATACATACTAAATTATACTAATATATATATATAATATTAGCTGAATAAATATCAATTGTATCTGAATATGCCATAATTGTTAGATGAGGATATATAGTTTCATTCGTCCGGCATTTGCAATGATTTTCACCTCAAATACTGTTTTATGTACCACCCCATTTGTCAAAAAGTGGGTGGGGTAATGTTATATGCCCATCTATGACAAAAAGACAATAATCACCCCATTTGTACATTTCCTGTATTCTTTCTTATATGAAATTAACATCTGGGGGTTTTAGTTTAGTTTTTTCTTTTTCTTGTTTTAGAGATATGACGACATAAATCTAAATTACGTATATTTTGATCACGTGGTCACATTCTTTGAGCTAATGTTAAGCACAAATTATAAATAATTCTGATTTATTTTATAATGTGAAAAACAATAACATATTTGTATATTTAAATAACTTAAATGTTTGCATTTTCTACTTAATACATCGAGTAGTACAATACAATAACATCGCATAGGGTTCAGATCCTGAAAATGTTGTTTTCGTAAGTGCTATTCTACGTATTTCTCAATGTACTGATCAATGAAATAACGTCCCTTGTATGATATTGATGTCGCCATCATGCTCACAACAGCTGTAAAACATTGATCGGTTCATAGTTTACCTGTTTATTGTTTACTATATTATTTGAGCGTCCCACAAAGAATTTCGTCAATACCTTAAACGTTACACAATAATGACGCACCGTTAGCTATATATTATTATATATATAGTATTTGGAATATATCATGTTCATATGACAAATACAGCTATTTATACAATACGTACATTTGTACAAACAAAATGATTTACCACCAGTTTAGTTCTTACGCGAGATATGAACTGTGCAATATCAAATCAGTCGAATACACATTTTAGAATTTCTTTACATTAATATCACCCCTTTAGATTAGCAATATGCCTTATTTTGACACAAATCCAGTGTGCCATACCCCTAATGGTTAAAATGTCATATGACGGAATGGATATTTGTCTGACTTCAATAGTGTTTGATTATTTGTATAGGCAAAGGTTGTATCTTTGAGCAAATTTCCACTTTTATACACTTTAATTTTTAAATATTAGGCATGATATTGGCCACTGACAATGACACACGTATCTCTTACATAATCGTCAAATAAATAACTATGCATTTTTGCAGTTATGTTTTAAAGTGTATTGGTATATGTTAGTGTTATATCACAATTGAGAAACAAACTCTGAATCCGGTACATAAGCTAGGTGTCGTCCATGTAGGGCATTGTTTTTGCCAGTATTCGTTTATATATTGGTTGTCATTTAGAAGCAATGGTATATCGTTGGTTTTTATTCACCTGTATCGTTCATTATATTCAACATTTCTATTACGACACTATCCTCTAGATACATATTAATTATTTTCTATGATGACATTATCACCCAATATCGTGTCTCAGTCAACAGTGACGAATCTATTTGTAGATAAACAGACACGACTATTGGTTTATGTATTGAACTGTGACATTACTTATATCAAAGATATACATCAATAGAATCGCCACTGGGCGATATCACGCAAAGTGTCGCGGTGAATGAATATATATTACATATGACAGTAACAAACTAGCCTAGTCCTGAATGAAAAAGAATTTCAAAATACTGAGATCTAAAGGTCGAAATCCTGGATCACTTAGTTCGGGACGTATCGGCAATACATATCTTGTTCTTTGACTGGTTTTAGGAGATATGTTTGACGCTCACGCCGAGAATGAGCTTTACCAACGCATACTATTTTGTTTCAACAGAAGAACACAGTTTTGTCCGAAACTGGCTAAACTACTATCAGTGCATGGGTAGTGCTCAATGTCGAGCATATCTCGTCAAAAAATAAGATACGTTCAGTTGGTATCCGCTTTTTGTAGAGAAACTTATCTGCCGACTTAGCCAAAACGTTACGTGGTATGTCCATCCTTGTATATCTACTCAAGTACATGTTGCATAGATTATAAAAATATCGATTTACCGAAAACGTGCTCTAAAACAATGAAGCTACCACATCGAACAATATAAGGGCAGCAATGCAAAAAAATATAAATAGGTAAATCCAATTAAGGAGTGCTCGTTTAGTTCACCAGTATTCCTTATGGTGAACATTTAGCGCTAAGTATCAATAGATACTTCGATGTTAATTTTCTGTGTCGTTTCATGAACACAATAAATACCACCGCTTCATTTTACAAACCTCAACATCCCACACAATCTTTAAACAATATTTTCATGTATCATTTTTAAGACAACATAATGCTA
Organism: Spisula subtruncata; assembly: GCA_963678985.1. NCBI lineage: Eukaryota > Metazoa > Mollusca > Bivalvia > Venerida > Mactridae > Spisula > Spisula subtruncata. Next base: position 46,040,390 of record OY787664.1, on the reverse strand, counting down.
ACTGGACCAAACATATTAAAATTCGAGCCAATGTGTTCAAATAAAGCAGTACCCTTCTTTATCTTTTTCTCAGATTAGTCCAACAAAACAAGATACAAACTACTATTGTTTCTTATATAATCGAGTGGTTGTTCTGTTTTCAATGAATCTGTACATCATATATGTCAAAAACACTGGAATTGTACATAATACTCCCTAGATAACAACAAACGAAATAACAATAAGCCATCAATCAAATTTATCCAATTTCCACTGCAGACGTATCAAATTCAATTCCAATATTGTCTCCTTTTTCTTATTTGGTTACATTTCTACCGAATCGTCGGCATTTTGTGACCACCTAGTTGTTTTATAGTTGTTTTGTTTGTAGAAATCATTTTGTTCTTAAGTATCATATCCAGCTAACAATCCCATGAACGTGGCTTGTATAATGAACTCATTTGTTATCGAAAAAACCCTCATTCTTTCTTGTTTGCATATTGGAAGAATTATAAGAGAAATATAACATTATTAATAAAACATATAGTTCTTTATGACTGGTCTTCAAACTTTATTCCTAGCATTTTTAAAACCACAGACCCATATACGTATATTGGATCGATACCATCCAATTTGAATTATATTTAATACATGCAATCACAATCCCTTATATTCAAAGCATTACTATCTGACACCAGATGTCCTATGTGAATGTAATGTTCCCTTCTTAAAACTTTAATTGGCGATAATTCTACTGAATACCATAATTGTTCTTAACTTTTGCTAGATTAATGTTTGGACACGCCTGATAAACATTTACCCCGTTATTTGTAATCGGTTAGAGTGTATACAGAGCAAAATGATTTCTACCAGAAAGTCAACGACCTAATTTGACCCCAATAATTAATGAATACTATTTTTGTCTGCCTTATGTGATTCACAATGATTGTTTCAAACATGTTGTTCCGAACAAGTTCAGTCTAGACTAGTACAATAAGCTGAAATTACATGTTCTCACTGAACACAATGATATATTTTCAGAGAGCATGCATTCAGTACAACACCACTGTTTAAAAGTTTAGATAACATGCCGAATTGTAGAGGCGATTTTCTTTACATTCTCCTCTTAAACCACCACCTGATCGGTACAATACAGAACAACAACTATATCATTCACATCAGCGGTTGCTTGAATCTAAAGGAACATGCTCCGCATATAATGTTTTCCCCAGTTTCAAGTTTGCATGTAAGAGTACTCGAGATGTTCTGTGAATGTGATTGAAATACGCCCTCTCAATCGTCTAACGGTGAACATTATTTGGCTATAAAAGTCATTGTTTCATATTTGATAGCAATCCTTATACGTCAGGAAAGAATGATCCAGTATGGTGTTTTGTGTAAATGTACGATGTGATGTTACTGTACCTGTGTCATTACTCGGTTCGTGAGCAGGAATATTTGGGAGCGAGTACATTTAAATTCAGCCAAGCTAGGTAAGTCAGGAGAGAAAATCTCAGAATATTATGACGCTATAATGAATGTTTGCACCTACGAAAAGGGAGCCTTATTCTCACGTCTACGCGAAAAGCAATAAATTAGTTGTTTTTCGGAACAGTGTCCCATTGTAGTACTTCGTTTATCCATGATTTTGATAGCTTATGCAAATCTTTGACATAACGTAGGTTTTTTTAGACACGTAACATTCTGAGATTGATTCTTCAGACGTCCTTATGAACGTACAAAGAAACAAACTTGTGACACATTTTATCGAGTGAAACTCTCTAAAGAGGTTTGATTAGGAAATAGATCTTAGTTTTCCGTGATATACCGGCCAATATATCACGGTTTGGAGTTCATATGCGTAGGAATTAATCACGAAGGCCGTAGGCCTGAGTGATTAATAACTATGCATGTGAACGACAAACCGTGATATATTGGCCGGTATATCACGGAAAACTAAGATCTATTTGCATTCTAACACGTGTAATATGCGCAATTTCATATGGACTCATTTTCATTGCAGAGTGATGCGTTGTTTGTCGTGTTGCTATAGACAACTTCCGCTGTTTAAAGTATAAACCGCCACCCCTGGAATATTGTTTTTGCTCATTTCATTTAAACAGAGGCATAACTAGAGCTCATTCCAAACTATGTATTTCATAAAAACTAAAATGAATCGATAAATGCAATTGCTGTTGCAATAATACGGATATAATTGAATAAATTAAGAAAGAACGCTACGCAAATAAAAGTTCGCACAACGTCACGTTTACGTTGACGCCAAATAAACGTCATAAATTCATGACGTCATTTGATAAACAAGACGTAAATTCCATTCATAAAAAGCGTTATTTATACGTGGGAGGTAATTCAACAGCCAAAAAGTAGTACGGCAAAAACTGTGATATACCGGAAATTTAACCACGGTACAGTCCTATACGTTTACACGGTGCTAAAAATAGACAGTGTTAGAATATATGATATAACATATACAATATAGACTCACTAAACGTGTTGGCTTGTGTCGTTCGTATAAGCTGTCTGACACACAATAGTGATACTAACAATATCTGGGTTGAATTATGTTGATTTCAAGCATATTGTGGGAAGCGAAATGAACTACACACTATTATGTAAGTGAACCAAACAGTTTCAAAACTATGTTTCTTAGACCGCCATCAAACAAGGTAACTTTGAAATAGTGCAACCTTTGATATAAAAGCGGTAATGACATACTTCGATGAGCGATTGTAACGTAAACACAAACGCTACAAAAGCCTTACGCCATACTTTCCATACTGAACGCTTTGCGTGCAAGGGCAAACTCTGTCATACCTTCATGGTGATGGATACTAGCATACGGATGTAATTCTGTTTGCACTCCTTTTATACAAACTGATTATCTAGCGCGGGAATTACTGATTCCATTAAGTATGTAGTTCATCTCTAGCAATCCAGACACGTCCCGTTCTTCAGATGTTGAAAAATGATCCTCATATTTGAGCCATTGACTTAAAACATTTTTAAAATTCAGTCAAAATAATATTTGGTGACCCCATAGGTTATTCGTAGGACAACCGCCAAAAAGTAATACATTTTATACGTGTACTGATTCACAAACATAAGTTTCCAATGGCGCCATCATGCTAAAAGATGTAAGAGCCATCATGGTTAATTACTGCAGGAATATTTAGGATCATACCACCAATGGGAGACATTAAATGTTTGAAATGTGGGAGCTGGTGTATTAATATCTATAGCAAAACCGCAAGTTAGTATAAACCGTGGCACCGTGTACTTTGCGTTTCTAAATGATATATTTGTACTCCGTTTTCGTGTAACTGTCTGATTCACATCCATAAGAGTGTCGTTTATTTCTTTTAGCCCGGTGTATTTGAAAGCTGGATAATTCAATCCGGACATTATTAATATCACCATAGTGTCGGACATCTAATGAAACCGACAAAAACCAAGACGTTTTGTGTCTTACCTTGTATATACTCGTATTATATCTTTCAACAAGCTTCTTTAGAGACTAGTCTTTCGCAAAATTGAGTTGGTGTTTGCTTTATACGTTCATTAAGACGTCTGAAGAATCAACCTCATATTACAATACAGTCTATAGAATTAACATAATGTCGACAATTTGCATAATCAATCAAAACATAGATATATACGAGTACAATGAACAATTGAACAATGTTCCAGTACACAACCAATGTATCGTTTTCACGAAGACGTTACAGCATCACAATAATCTGAATAAGCCTGGAGATATTCTACAAGATTTTCTCGACCTGATTTATCAAATGTACCTCGGCTGAATCTAAATGTACTGAGGTATCTACTTGCTTAGCAAATGTGAAATGCCTGAGACTTTAAAGTGTCAGTGTCCTTTTATTATACTCCGTCATGCCCACTGACTCTATTCATAAAGTGTACATTATTTCTGTTAATGTACACTTTTGTGAGACTTCTTCTCAGAAAATGATTGGTCAATTTAAGCTTCAAACTATTTCAGATTTGCATAACCACATACACAGTTAAATAAATGTCTCTGCTGATTGCCTGAAGACTAAAAATTGTAAAAACACACAATGAGGGATTAACATGACTGTGCTACTGTAAACTAATCATATTTGCAGCATTACATTTTAATTAGTGTCTCATGTGAAACTTAATAATAAAACAAAGAAATGTAGCGTTAAATTTTGTATATTATATTTTTTAGTCTTGGCTGAACTAAATACTAAAACAAAATAATCACAATTTATCTACACCCCAACAATAATAGGGCAATGGCTAATCCTTTAATATTGCTGTCCACTAAGTTAAGAGCAAAATCCATCAAAATTGAATGATTTTACGTTATTGGTTATCAGGAGGAATACAGCAAACCTAGAAACAATGTATAAAAAAATAATATACATTGTGCAACCGACAAGAATCCTGAATTATTATTATACAATGATCGAAAGCAGTTATAACTTTCTACTTGTTTTCATGAGCACAAGTGATGCCACTTAGAATCACTCAAATACAACATTATATTGTAGTTAGTAATCATCAAATTATGTAGCCCTATGAAAATGAATGTTTAAATTAGAACATGAGTCAATTCATTACGGCGCTATTATAATACAAACATTTTTTAATATCTATAAAATAAAACACACTGTCTTAACATCAACTGAGCAGTTTTAGATATATATAAGAATCGGCTAACATGATCCTGTTTGAAAATAAACATTAATTTTATAAATATTTCCATGACAATCGTCAATTTTTATTGAATGAAGACAAATAATATGCTATATACCTTTGTGCATCAAGCCTTAATCTATGAATGTGGAAAATAATTGCTTGTGTAATCTTAGCTTTTATATGTTGTATTAATAGTTTCTTGATTTTTACTCAACCTATATGACAGTTAATCCCTCAGATGTGTTAGGCCAAGGTTATTATGTTACATAGAGTCATATTTTCTAAAATTCAATATGTGTTCTGCTCATGCATTGTGCCAGAATTGATTGTGCTAATCATTGTCTCTCTGGAGATCATTTACTTTTTGCCGGAGTATAAGTAAGATAAAGTACAATTTTTTTATCAAAAGTGTCCTCTTACAACCGTTATAGGATAGTTTTGTAAGGACGAACAACAAATTATCCTCGGCTTCGCCTCGGACAATTTCTTGTTAGTCCTTACAAAACTATCCTATAACGGTTGTAAGAGGACACTTTTGATCAAAAACTAGTACAGACTGTATCTATTACATATACGAGAGGTGCCCCACTTATATTTGAACAGTATTGAATATCAAATAGTTCGATGCTTATTATATATATTAATCAAAATATTTCTTTATCATCGTGCAAAATAATGTGTTATGAAACACATACAACTATTGATTATTACTTTATTTCTTAGTTTGCACTCAAATCAACAATTTTGTAGGGGGTATCGTGTTCGGCTTTTTGAAACCCGAATAATCCAATCGATGCTGTTTGCATTTTTCCCGCCTGTAATAAACGCAGCAATATTCCATATAGACTAAAGGGTTTGTGGGTATTATGTTCATAAGACTTTGGCCTTTACTAATCTTGCGCAATGTACTTCAAATGTGTGTTCTTAAGGTACAGAATGGTGTTTTTGTGGAGGAAGTTAAAGCTCCGTGTTGACAAAACACCATGCTCCCCATATGGTCTCCAGGAAAGTTGTTTTGCAAACATTATTATCAAATATGGTTTGGAACCTAATGTACACAGCAATGTGCATTCACCTTTGACTTTTTAGGAATAAATATGTGTTCCGTTAAGCCAGCATAGCAAACAACAGCATACATTATGCAAACGTTCGGCAACATGTGAAGCTTAACAAATGTCAACTTATGGGTAGCCTTATCAACAATTGTCATATAGTAGGCTGTTCGTTCATGGTATATTTCTCAACGATAAAGCATTGCCTCTACAGAGGTGACACAGTTGTGGCATTTACGGTTCCGTTGAAGCATGCACAGCGTTAAAGACATTTGTCTCCCTTATGTTGTTTTGTGGTATTGAGCATGTATCACCGATTTTATCCCGAGTCCGGCATGTATAATTCTCTAAATGAACAAATCGAAAGTTCCAATGGGTACTCTTAACGTCGCTGAAGTCCCTATTATGGTTTTTGGATATGCCTTACTTATTAAATAACCAAAGTTTAAGATTTTGGTAGGAATCATCACTTTTTGTCAGTTTTTAATATTTTGCGTACATTCGTTAAAAAGAACAACAAAGCGCAAAACATCCTTCCTGTTACAAAAATTGCATAATTACTTCACATAAATTAAATATCCATCCTCAACCAACAACTTTTAAGGGCTTTTATGGCAGTGGCTAACCTTCAAAATGCAAAACACCATACCCTCAACAAAAGTGTTGTTTTTGGTTCGTTCTATTATTCAAACAAACCAACCTGTTAGTGTAAATGTTACCTAAAACATATGTTTACACAGTACAGAAGAAATATTTGATTTATACCATATTTCCATGAACATATGTCATGTATAACACTGTTGAAATATAAATGGGGAACCTCTCGTATAGCTAACGGTGTGTCATTATTGTGTAACGTTTAAGGCATTGACGAAATTCTTTGTGGGACGCTCAAATAATGTAATAAACAATAAACAGGTAAACTATGAACCGATCAATGTTTTACAGCTGTTGTGAGCATGATGGCGACATCAATATCATACAAGGGACGTTATTTCATTGATCAGTACATTGAGAAATACGTAGAATAGCACTTACTGAAATATCTCGCATCTCGCGACAAAATTCAACGAACAATGATAGCACGGCCGACACTTTAAAAGCCGTCAACACGAATTGTACTTTTCTGCCGATCGGAGATTTCTTTCATTATAACGCAATGACTTTGTTGCCAATTAATGTTCAATGATAGACAATTGGGAGGACGTATTTTGATCACATGCTTAGAATGTCTCGAGTACTCAGACATGCAAATGAAAAGACTGCTTTATCCGATCATGGTATTCTTACTTCAGAAAACTGCTGGAGTAAACGATGTAGTACTGGTCCAAATAATACAGTCTTATATTGCGCGGATCGACAATCAGGCGGTGGTTGTTATTCTGGAACGTCTCAAGAGATTTCCGCCTACAAACTTACATGCTATGTAGACTTTAAAACAATTATTTACTCTATAACATGGTCATGGAAATACCTAATTGTGTTTTGTGTGAAACTTAATTCCAACGTGTTCCATAAGTCTGGTTGCTTCTGATGAATTTGCTAAGAGCACAATGTTTGGAACCATAAAGAACATGTTACCAGATTTAACTACACTTCGACGCCATTATATATCACATAAGACAGGCAGATAAAGTGCTCATTATCTATCGGTATCACGTTTGATCGTCGACGATTTCTGATAGAAATCGTTCAGACGGCTTTGTACACACTTAAACCAATTACGGATAATGGAGATAAATATGTTTTAGCCGTGTCCAAACATTACCTCACAAACGTTAGGTATACATACGTAAATGATGCATACATTTAGTATCATCGGAAGAGTTTCCCATTATCAAGAAGCATCCGATTTACATATGACATCAGGATCTAGTACTAGTATCACGATTTAATACGTGTACACTAATTTGTTCTTTCGTTTTAATCTGCAAAAACTGGCATTATTTCCTATCAATTTGCATTGAAACATCGATAAATAACAATCGAACTATACCATGCACATAGATAAATACTGTGATCTTCTTCAATTATCAGAGCTGTTTTTTTCGCTAGTCTATACGTACTTAATAGCATGAGCATGAAATACGCACTGATTCTAATTTACTTTTCTGTCCGCATATCAATGTCATTCATTCTGCGTAATAAATCACACCGCACCGACGATAATACGAGAACCCAATACACGATCCCACGCAATCTTCAAGCTTGAACTTCAAACAACATTTTCATTAATCGTATTTAGGACAACATAATGTTAACGTGAGCAAACATATTACAATTCACGTCTATGTGTTCAATTTAAGCAAGGATCTGTTTGACCTTGTGTTCAGGATTATCATAGAGAACAAGTTATCAACTACAAAATGTACTATTGTTTCTAATGCTCTGATTTCCACGAACTTATACTGGTACATCATTTATGTCAAAACAAAGGGATTATACATAATACTTCCAAGATAACATCACTCGAAATTACATTAAGCCATCAATCAAATTTATCCAATTTTCGTTGCAGACGTATCAAATTCAACACAAAGATTGTCTCTATTCTCTATTTTGATCACACATTTGCTGTATTTGTAGAAATCGTGTTGATCATAACTACACCACATATTAGTACGTCGATTCTCTGTAAGACTATCAATTCTTCCAAATGTCGCTTCATAATAAACAAATGTGTTACGGAACAAATGCATGCATGTCTGTCATTCTGTTTAGTTTGTATATTGATATAATATCAAGAGTACTAGTTGTGTTAATATGAAATATGAAAACCACTGGTACAGGATAGGTCCAATTTGTGTGTTTAAACATCATACCATTTTGCGTATTTTGACCCATATTTTTGTTGTATCTTTAAAAATCGTTTTATGTACTGTATAGCGGGTATATTTCACGGTGTCCAATTTTCGCGTTATTTGGATCCTTTTGAATTCACGGTGTCTTGATTTCGCGGCATTGACCGCGAAATTAAAACATTGTTGGTAAACATGGAAGGGGTGGTAAACGTTAGAGTTCGAGTATAATAGTCACTATTGATCTCGGGGTTGTGGGTTCGAATCCCGGGCTGGTCATCTAAAATGACTGATAGTCTTTTAGGTGAGACTTTAAACCGAGGTCCCATGTATGGGTGCTGTTAATATGGCATGCAAAAAGAACCAGGGATGCTTCTGGAATTAGGGCATCTTCTGTTTAATGCACTATCCCCCCAAAACTAAAAGTCTTCTGGAGGCCTCACCATAAGGATTATCCGGAGGAGAGGATAAAGAAGCGCAATAAACCAAACATACTGATCATTGCTGATCTAAGATCTTAGATATTTTCTATTTATATTAAAAGCATTTATTTTCGATACTAAACGTCCAATGACAATGTAATGTTTCATGCATTGATGGGGAATACTTATGACGACACGGAATAGTTACGTCATTTATGTAGACCTAAATGCCGGTAAATAAACTACTTGACAATTGACATTATGTAGATTTAAAAGCATCTGTTGCAGTATGATGTTGATTCTTCAGACGTGTTAATGAAATGTCAAAGCAACGAACAACTCAATTTATCAAGTGATGGCGTCATCAATATCATACAAAGGACGTTATTGCATTGGTACACTTTGAGAAATACTTAGAATAACACTTACTGAAACCTCTCGCATACTTAGACGAAATCCTTACTCACTCAACGAACAATGATAACACGACCGACATATTAAACACCGCCAATAAGAATTGTACTTTTCTGCCGATCTGCGATTTGTTTCATTATACAACACAGACTTTTATTGCCAAATAATATTCAACGATAGACAATTGGGAGGACGTACTTTGATCACATGCTCAGATCGTCTCGAGTACTCAGATATGCAAATTATCCGATCATGTCATTTTTACCGCTGATGTACATGGTGTAGTTCTGGTACCAATGGTATAGTCTTATTGCGGGGATCACTGATCTGGTGGTGGTTGTAATTCTGGGACGTTTCAAGAGAATTCCGCCTAAATCAGTAAATGGTATGTAGACTTTATAGCAAGTATTTACTCTTTAACATATTTTTGAAACAAACATCATTGTTTATAGAGTGGACTGTTCCCTAAGGATTTGCAAAGTCTGGAGCATTGTTTGGATCAATGAAGGAAATGTCATCCACATTTAACAATATTTGACGTTATTATACATCTCATAAGATAAACAAATACAGTGTCCATTTACTATTGGTGTCACGTTAGGTGGTTTCTGAAAGAAATCGTTCAGACGACTCTGTTAACACTTTAACCAATTACGAATAATGGATATAAATATGCTTTAGCCGTGTTCGAATATTACAGTGTTTCCCAAATCGTGTTTATATTTTATTTGAAAAAAAAAACAGCTGTTCATTTCAATAAGTTAGGTATGCAATTACACTGTATGAATTGCCAATGAATTTAGTTCAAACAATCCAATGGTTGTCATGGCAACAGGACTTTTCAGCCACAAGTCGTAAAATTGGCAAGTTTTGTATACAATCCCTAATTTAGACCCTTCATTTAACGTGACAGTATTCAGAGCTGCAAATTGTCCCTAGGGTGGAGTAAATTACTGCCACCCAATATGGCGGTTGCATTTGAAAATTCTCTATGGAATGTTTAAAAATGCATTGTTCGGCACTGTTTTGTTGTTGTTTTTATTCTCCATAGGTTAATTCATCGCAAACAAATGATTAAATTGTAAGGAACTTCATAAGTTGGCCTTAGTCCAATCATTTATGTTCTTAATCATGTAAAAAGTGTTAAATCCTTATTAATGACATGTTCAGACACAAGACAAAGTATTCGGAATTAATATCCCTTAATTTTGCGCAAAAAAATGGATTTTACATCCCTACCCAATTTCTTCATTTTTAGGCTTTTTTGACGAACCAACCGGGGACATTTATGACCTTTTGCACTAAAATATTTCAAACATAACTCACTAATTTTTTCTTTTACAAATAGATAAATAGGTTAGATCTATTAAATTATGGACAGATTTAACATATTTTTCCTATTCAAATGTGTGCATTTATGCTAAGTTTGATTCTAGATAATTTCTGGGAACACAGTAGGATATTAATATGTTATTGGGGTCCGTGACAAACTAGTCTAGCTCTGACTTTTAATCCGTTTAATCAGCAAAATTGACATATTTTATCACCAAACTGCATTACAAACATTGATAAACAATATAAGAGCAGCGTCTCAGCAAAATGTGTTTTAATAGATAGATACTGACATCTCTATGGCATTAAAATGTAATACTAAGTGATTCGAATTAACGTTTCTGTGAACAAAGTATTGTCGTTGCTTCAATCACAACGCACCCGACGATGATGCGCGAAACCAATACAACATCCCACGCAAGATGGGAGTTGAAACAACGCTTTCATTTATCGGAATAACATTTAAAACAACGCAATGTTTAGGTGACAAAAACCATAAGCGTCAATGTGTTCAACTTAAACAGTGCTCTGTTTGACCTTGTTTTTGGGATTTTCATGCAAAACAAGAAATAAACTACTTTCTTTTCTAATTATAATAGAGCGGATGTTCTTGCCCGGTGATTATAAACATTGGAGAACGTACTCCATGCTCCAACTCATACTCCGCACTCCAATTGGAGCATTTCTTAATTACAAAAACTGCTATAATTTCTTTATTACTGAATGGAAACATATGAAATGGGGGTTCCTTTACTTAGTTAGATCATTTGCTACAAGTTGGTGTCGGTTTTGATAAATATTTCTATGAAAAGCTATTTTTCAAGTTGGAGCAGGGAGTATGAAGTTTGAGTATCAGAATGAAAAATGTTTATAATCACCGGGCCTGTTTGTATGAACATATACATTATGTATGTCAAAACAATGGAATTTACCGAGATTACAGCATACGCAATCACAATAAGCCATCAATTAAATTTATCCGATTTTCATTGCAGACGCATAAAATTCAATTCCAATATTGTCTATACTCCTTATTTTGATTACATTTCTACAAAGTTGATGGCAAGTGTTTCCATCAAATAAGTTGTTTCGTATTTGTTTGTTTTTTTTGTAGAAATAATTATGTTCTTAACTACCATATATCGTTACTCTGTTTGGCTAACAAACTGTTGAACGTCGCTTCAATAATGAACGAATTGTTCTTAAACAAACCCAGGTGACATTCTTTCTGGTTTGCATACTGGAACTATGTTTTGAGAACTATAAAAAAAATAACTAAACCCATAATTCTAAATGACTTGACTCTGTGATATCACATCTTATATCGAGCATTCAACCGCATACCCAGATACGGGTACGTGTACGATCCCATGCATCTATTGTTATACTCATAACATGCAATCATCATTCCGTATATTCAAAGCATTACTTCCTGACACTTTATGACCTATGTATGTTTTCTTTCTTAACAATTAATTGACGATGTACTTTCCTGACGCCCAAAAAGGTTTTTAACTTTTACTAGATTAACTAGTACCCCATTAAATGTAGTCGGTTAAAGTGTGTACAGAGCCATACAAGTGATTTCTATCAGAGATATTCGACGATCTAACGTGTCACCTATAATTAATAAAGACTATATTTGTCTACCTAATGTGATGTATAATGACATAAACGGGTCATTAAATCATGGAAATATGCCTACATTGTTTCAAACATGGTGGTTGTAGCAAGTTAATTGGTAACAGTCTAGACTGAACACGATGAAATTACATGTTCTCCTTTAAAACACAAGGATATATGTTCCAAGAGCATGTTTCCAGTACAGCAACTCCAAGAGCATGTTTCCAGTAAAGCAACATTAATTTAAGGTAACATACCACATTGTAGGGGGATTCTCTTAAGACGCTCCAGATAAAAAAAACCACCGACCAACCAACGTTGTTCTCAACATATAAGAATACTTAGTAGTATCATTTATCGAAACTGCAAATAACTTGTTCGAAGCTTCTATAAAAGGTACGTAACTATTTAAGTATGTACATGTATATACTAGTTGTACTCACGGTGCTTTAATAGTCTAAATTTGAAAGTCGTCTAAGCGAGAAGTTCTACATGTAGTAAGTGTATGCTAAGTTTTCTAAACGTGAACACGTGCAGTAACTTGCATTGGTATTACATTGATACCGTCATCATAAACACCAAATGTATAACGTAGATATGGTGATTGTCAAACTGTCCATTGTTTACAATATTATTAAGCATCCGATCTATAACCATTCGGATGCCTTAAACACGAAAATGTTACACGTAACGTTAGCTTATTAACAAACTTTTATAGAGACTAAATACTTGATAAATTGAGTTGTTCGTTGCTTTACAAGCGTGTACTTCCATAAGAGTGCGTAGTTCATTTAATTTGCCCACAATTTATTTGAAATCAGGATAATTCAGTCCGGACATTGTTATGATCGCTAATGTACCCGACAGCTAATACAGACGATAAATGCCAATACATTTCGTGTGTGTAACGCTGTACGTATTATATCATACAACGAACCTCTTTATAGACTTGTCAATCGCCAAATTGAGTTGATGCTTGCTTTTTACGTTCATTAAGACGTCTGAAGAATCAACTTCACATTGCAACACAGTCTATAAAATCTACATAATGTTACAAATTTGCATAATCAATCAAAAACAAGAACATAAAATAAACAATTGAACAATGTGCAATGTTCCGGTGCACACAAATTTGATTGCTTTCAAATAGGCGTTTGTATAAATTCCCCTTTTCGTCATTTATTACAGTGTCACAATATTCTGGATAAGTCTGGCGAGATTCTGTGAGACGTTCTCTCCTGACTTATATAATCTATAACGGCTGAATCTAAATGTACTAAGGTGTCTTCTGAATTTGCATTTGTGACATATACCGTCTTTAAATAGAAGCAATTATTTATAGCTGACGTTATTTCTTTCTTACCTTTATGTGTTTAAGACAACTGAAAGGTCATGGAATGGATGCTCAGATAATGTTGTTAAAGAAATAAAGAGTTTAATAATAGACCGATGATGGCTTATGCAGATATGTCTATGTAGACTGTCTTGGTATCATCAAACCTCATCTATGAAACCTTATATCTAAACCTGCCAAAGACGATTGATCTAAAGCTCTTACACACTTACCCCTTCTCACACACTTATCAAAACCTCTCAATGAAATCTCCCAAACCTCTTTCACATGCAAATCTCGTTCCAGATTATTCATGCTCACAACCGGGTACTGAAACAGACACAGAGTCATCATGACATACACTTACAGAAAATGTTATACGGACTATATAGAGGATATTTGTATTTTCCGTGTATGATCGGCTGATTATTCACCGAGTGAGCAGCTGATATAATATTTTCACGAGTGGCGTAGCCACGAGTGAAAATATAAGTCAGTTGCTCACGAGGTGAATGATCAAACAATCATACTCGGTAAAATACTAATATTCTATTTATTTCATGTTTCAAATGGCTTAAATGATGGAAATACTCCACTATATACCTGAATGGTTTGCGTGACGTCGTTTCCCGAAATATAAGAGCATGTTAATTTCACAGTTCATATCCATGCACGCGTCGAGTTACAATCAAGTAGTTCTTCTGCAATGGCTTTAATTTCGTCCATTTGTTTTACATTTATGTACAAATAATGTTCTGTTATTTGTTAATTATTAGGAGAGCAAGTGAAAATGTTTATTTTTTTATTTTTGACGGCGGGGAAATTTGTGATAAAAAAAGTCCGTTTGCGTGAAATTATGAACTGTGAAATTATGAACTGTGAAATTATCGGGGAATAATCCACTGTTATTCCGCCGTAAACCACCGATAAGCATGAAATAATATTTTCTATCGACATTTATTTCCAAATTTTACTCGATGATAGACAATATGGAGGACGTATTTCAATAACGTGCTAGGAAAGTCTCGAGTACTCAAATATGCGAACCTGCAGCAGAAGAAGGACAATATGTTCAGAGCATGCTCTTACACTTCGATGTACTTGAAGAATCTGTTTTCGTAATAACATGCTCTTATATTTCGGGAAACGCCGATCCGGTGGAGTTATTGAGTAGCATGTTAAGAGACCATCTACGATCGGACAGGTTGTCTTAACTGAGAAAACAGTGTTGTTGTACTGGAAAACATGCTCTTGGAACATATATCATTGTGTATAGTGTGAACATGTAATTTTAACGTGTTCTATAAGTCTAGACTTTTACCATAGAACTTGCTTAAAGTACCATGTTTGGAACCGCGAGGAACATGTTAACAGATTTATCGACACTTTGTCGCCAGTATTCATCACATAATGCAGACAAATACAAGTGCAGTATAGTGTTCATTAACTGTTGGTGTCCCCATTAGGTTGCCGACAAGCTTTAATAGAAATAATTTATAGACTCTGCATACACTAGCCTATTACAGATAATGGGGTAAATATTTTTGAGCCGTGTCAGAACATAACTTTGCTAAAGATTAGGTTTACATAAATGATGCAACCGTGCAGTGTCATCGAGAAATTCCCGTATCATTGTAGTGTTTAGAAAGTAACAGTATATATGTAGATACGTCATTATCATTTAGATTTTTTGTTCCGGAAACGCGGTAATTCATTGTTCGCAAAATTGTTACATTTGTAATTCGTCAGAGACACAATGTATAAAACAAAAATAAAATGACCAGTTTGGTCACAAAATGCCGACTATCCGGTAGAAATGTAACCAAACTAGGGAATAGAAACACTATTGGAATTGTATAAGATACGTTACAATCAGAATTGGATGAATTTTATTGATGGCTTATTGTTATTGCGTGTCCTCTTATCTCGGAAATATTATGTAAAATCCATATGTTTTGACATAGATGATGAATACGTTTACGGAAAACAGAACATTCGCTCGATTATGTTAGAAACAATAATAGTTTATAACTTGTTTTGTATATATATATATATATATATATCTTTATTTATTTATATATATCTTTATTTAAGTCTCATCTCTGTACACATAAACTATACAATTTACAAAACATATATCACAGTACGAAGCCATTCTAAAAGAATTATAAGAGACTATCAAATCACAATTTCATTAAACATTTACAATATAAATCTATGTAGCCATTGTTATTCTAATTATAAAAACTGCCCTAAAATATCTATCAAATAAAACACTGAAAATCAAAATCACACTAATGTGTATAGTTACGAAACGTTTTAAAATCAATTTATCACCTTCGATCAGATCGAAAATAAACTGAATAACAATTGCTACATAGGATCTGTAAAACAGGAAATATGGATAAATAAATAAGTTACATTATTTACAAAGGTAAAATGATCTACGTTTTAAAATATCAAAGCAGGTTTAGGCACATAACCTAATCAGAGCTGGATGTGTAAATAAAATGACAAGTTTATCAGTATTTGGCAGATTTTCAAATGTATCACAGATTGCTATTGCTTTTGCCAGCATTTTCACCCTAATATCATTATATAAATTACAATCTAAAATAACATGACATTCATCCTCTACGGAATTACAAAACGGACATTTCCTTTCGCTGATTGGCAGGTTTTCGTATCTTCCAGTTTCGAGTCGTATGGGGGCTACACCACATCTAAATTTACTTAATGCTGACCTATGACAAAAAGATAAAATCATGGTACAATAAGGTTCAACAGTAAATGTGTTTTTAAATAAACGGTATGTACGGAGTTTATTTCTACCCCTTCCATTTGTACTAGATACATTTTGTATTGAATGGAGCCAATCAATTTGAAAAAGATTCAACATACTCTCTTCAACTGATTTCTTGAAACTTAATTTAGGAATTGGCAAAGCAATGTCAATATGATCAGTTAAACCAAGTGACGATAACTTGTGCTTAACAGAATAAAACCAGTTTTTACAAGCTGTACCCGCTAGCCTGTTTGCCCAGAGTGCTATGCGCTTATTAAGCCTAGAAACGTCCATATTACCCAATCTACACCAGAAGTTAGAAATACAACTCCACTGTCGGACAGACGAGGGTCTCCATGCCATTTCACCAATGACAGCTGCGTTGGGGGTATATTTACCAACACCAAGAAAATACCTCATCGCTCTATTCTGTACGGCATTTATATGTATGAACATCCCAAACACAAGGTCGAACAAAGCATTGTTTGATTTGAACACATTGGCGCGAATTTTAATAGTTTTGGTCACGTTAATAATACTTAAATATGATAAATGAAAATGTTTTTGAAGTTCAAGCTTGTGTTGGATTTTGTACTGGGTTTTGTATAATGTACAGAAGCGGGTTGACTTATTCCGTTGAGGCAACGGCATTATTATGTTCACAGAAAAGTAAAATCGAACCAATTGGTATTTCATGTCCATGCCACATAGAAATATTGCGAAGAGGCAGATCACAGCTATCATTATTTAAATGAGACGCATGTACATATCAGTAAGTAGATTACTGAAACGCTGCACTTCTAATATTCGACTGTTATTTGTTGATAAGTTGTATGCAATATGATAGAACACTATATCAAGTATGTTGATTTAAATAAAATAAAATGCTAGGGTATGCATTTATAAGAAGATGATGTTGTTGGGTCTATTTCTGGTACGTTCTGAACTATGTAGT
This sequence comes from Spisula subtruncata, assembly GCA_963678985.1. Classification (NCBI taxonomy): domain Eukaryota; kingdom Metazoa; phylum Mollusca; class Bivalvia; order Venerida; family Mactridae; genus Spisula; species Spisula subtruncata. The sequence goes on along the minus strand of OY787664.1, from coordinate 46,022,993 downwards.
CGGCCTTTCGACTTTACGAATTGTGTATACGGATATTTTTTTATTCATGACTAGCCTGGTTTGTAGCTGACCTAAGTAATAAACTTCCGTTCGCCACGACACTTTGCGTGACATCCACCTAAAGCGAATGTAGTGATGTATGTATTTTGTATAAGTAATGCCATAGTTCAATGTATAAACCATTGTCGTGTCTATTAATCTACTAGGAGATTCGTCAATGTTGTCTGAGACACGATATTGGTTGATTTATAGAATAATACATGGCTGAGAAATGCCTTTGAGTGATAATCACCCTGGTAGGCTGATAATTGCCAGAGGGCATTAGCCATCTTAAAATAACTAATATTCACTCATCAATCACACTCTTTCAACAAGCTATTCATTTCAACCACCATCTTTAAAAGAAATAAAACGTCCATGCGCATAGATTCCCCGACAAGAAAAGGGGTTTAGAAATACATCATCAAGAAAAGGAAAGTACACAGTGCCCCAGGAAATGTGTATTCTAAAAGGCAGATTTGGTAAAGAGATTACTATACCAACTTCCCACATTTCAACCAAACTTAATGTGTCCAAGTGGTAGCATATTGTGAAATATTTCTGTAGTAATCAACCATGATGGCTCTTATATGCAACATTTTTTGACATGATTGCGCCATTGGAAAGTTATGTTTGTGAATCAGTACACGTATACAATAATAAGTTATTATCGTACATCGCAGTATGCCAATACCGCTTTTATATAAAAGTTGCACTATTTCAATGTTACATTGTTTAATGACGACCTAAGAAATATATTTAGGAAACTGTCTGGTTCGCTTACGTAAGAGTGCGTAGTTCAGTTGGCTTCTCCAATATACTTCAAATGAAGATAATTCAATCCGGAAAGTTTAAGCATCACTATTGTGTACCTGACAGCTTTTACCAACGATACAAGCCAAGAAGTTGTGTGTGTCTACATTGTATATATTATATCATGTAACACACATCTTTAGAGTCTACAAACTTGTTTAAACGTTTGTTGTTTTGTTTGTTCATTAAGACGTCTGACGAATCAACCTCCAATTGAAACAAAGTCTATAAAATCTACATATTGTCAAGTATTTACATCATCAATAACAACGATGGTAGTATGGTCCTCGACTATTTTGTATGGCCGTTCTGGAAAATTATAATTACTGATCTTTAATAACAATTGTCATTTATACGAGAGGTGCCCCACTTATATTTGAACAGTGTTGAACATGACATATTTTTATGAAAATATGGTATAAATCAAATATTTCTTTTGTACTGTGTAAACATATGTGTTAGGTAACATTTACACTAACTGGTTTGTTTGTTTGATAAATAGAATGAACCAAAAACAACACTTTTGTAGAGGGTATGGTGTTTTGCGTTTTGAAGGTCAGCCACTGCCATAAAAGCACTTCAAAGTTGTTGGTTGAGCATGGATAATCCATTTTTGTGAAGAAAATATGCAATTTTTGTCACAGGAAGGATGTTTTGCGCTTTGTTGCTGTTTTTTACGAAATTACGCAAAATATTAAAAACTGACAAAAAGTGATAATACCTACCAAAATCTTAAACTTTGGTTATTTGATAAGTGAGGCATATCCAAAAACCAAAATAAGGACTTCAGCGACGTTAAAAGTACCCATTGGAACTTTCGATTGTTCATTTAGAGAATTATACATACCGGAATCGGGATAAAATCGGTGTTTACCTACTCAATACCACAAAAACAACATAAGGGAGACAAATGTCTTTAACGCTGTGTATACTTCAACGGCACTGTAAATGCCACAACTTTGTCACCTCTGTAGAGGCAATGCTTTATCGTTGAGAAATATACCATGAACGGACAGCCTACTATATGATTAATGTTGATAAGGCTACCCATAAGTTGACATTCGTTAAGCTTCACATGTTTCCGAACGTTTGCATGACGTATGCTGTTGTTTGCTATACTGGCTTAATGGAACACATATGTTTTACTAAAAAGTCAAAGGTGAATGCACATTGCTGTGTACATTAGGTTCCAAACCATATTTGGTCAAAATGTTTGCAAAACAACTTTCCTGGAGACCATATGGGGAGCATGGTGTTTTGTCAACACGGAGCTTCAACTCCCTCCACAAAAACACCATTCTGTACCTTAAGAACACACATTTGAAGTATATAACGCAATATTAGTAAAGGCCACCGTCTAATGAACATTTACCCACAAACCCTGTAGTCTATGGAATATTGCTGCGTTTATTGCAGGCGGGAAATGCAAACAGCATCGATCGGATTATTCGGTCTTCAAAAAGCCAAACACCATACCCCCTACAAAATTGTAGATTTGAGTGCAAACTAAGAAATAAAGTAATAATCAATAGTTGTATGTGTTTCATAACACGTTATTTTGCACGATGATATAGAAATATTTTGTACATATATAATAAGCATCGAACTATTTGATATTCAATACTGTTCAAATATAAGTGGGGCACCTCTCGTATTGACGCTACAAAAGTGTATTAATTCGTGATTCTAGTGAAAGATCAAGATGAGTTATGTATATCAGATGCTCCTTGCTAAAAGAACTATATTAATGGGAAACTCTCGCGATGACAATGGATGTATGCATTGTTTACGTATGTAGACCTAACTTTGTGTAAGAATGTTCGGACACGACTAAAACACATCTATCAACTATCCGAAATTGGTTTAAATGTTTACAGAGCCACCTGAACGATTTCTATCAGGAATTTTTGACGATCTAACGTGACACCGATAGTTAATGAGCACTTTATTTGTCTGCCTTAATTATGTGATATATAATGGCGTCAAAGTGTAGTTAAATCTGGTAAAATGTTCTTTATGGTTCCAAACATTGAGTTCTTAGCAAGATCATTAGATTAGCAAGGTCATTAGAAGCAGTCTATACTAATAGAACAAGATGAAAAGAAGATTCACACTTAACAAAATGATGCATGTTCCAAAACCCTGTGATAGAGTAAAAACATGGTTTAAAGTCTACATAACATGTAAGTTTGTTGGCGGATATCTCTTGATGCGCGCCAAAAAACCACCGCCTGGTCGGCGATCCCCGCAATATAAGATATCATTGTGACTAGAACTACATTATTCACACCATCAGTTTTCGCAAGTACGAATAACATACTCGGATAAAACAGTCTATTTACTTGCATGTCTGAGTATTCGAGACAGTCAGAGCAGGTGATCACAATACGTCCTCCCAATTGTCTATCGTTGAACATTATTTGGCAATAAAAGTCATGGCTGTATAATGAAAGAAATCTCAGATCGGCAGAAAAGTGCATTTGGTGTAGGCGTCTTTTTCAGTGCCAGTCGTGCTATCATTGTTTGTTGACTGTGTGAGGAATTCGTTAAGTATGCGAGAGGTTTCCAAAGGTTAAGTTTAACCGCAATGCCAAACCTTATTGGAACCAATCAGTTAAATTAGCCCATAAAAAGCAAATGCTAGAACGAATAAAATGGGTACAACAAGGTCGTCCTCGTACTCGAGAAAACGTATACTACACTAACTACAAAACCGCAAAAAGAGCGTTCATAAATGCTCAGAAAACAGCGATCCGCGATCTAAATAGTAAATTCTTTGACGATCTTAATAGAACTGCTGAATGCGATGTTACTTTATTCTGGAGACTTGTCCAGAAAAAACGCACAAAGCGACTCTCACCGATAAACGAACTAAAGAATGAAAGTGGTATAGTTCGAGAACCGGAAGTCATCTTAAACACATTTAAGGCTTATTATGCAAATGTCTTCACGCCAAAAGACAATCCTAGCTTTGATCAATCGTTCTTCAAAAAATTAGACAATAGGGTCCAAGAATTCCTAGCCTCGGAAGACTTCTCAGATGACACCTTACTCACCGAAAACATATCGGAAAGGGAATTAAACTCGGCTATCCTAACTGTCAAACTTCGCAAAGCCCCGGGAAATGATGAAATTTATCCCGAACAAATAGTCCATGGTGGTCCCACGTTACACACATACTTACGAAAATTGTTTAATATGATGATAACTACATCGTATATACCCCAACAATGCAAGACTGGTATAATAATACCTGTCTACAAAGACGGTAAACCTCGCACAGAACCTAAGAGTTATCGTCCAATTACCCTTCTTCCGGTTATTTACAAACTCTTTGAAAGGGTGCTTCATACCCGGTTAAACAAATGGTGTTCTTACCGACATACCGACTTTCCAAACGAGCAACAGAATGCTTACAAAAGGCATCTTAGTTCAATAACAACATCTTTTAATCTGCAGGAAGCAGTCAACGAATCCATAGAACTAAATTCAAATGTTTTTGCTATGTTTCTAGACACAGCAGGTGCTTTCGATAATGTAAGACACAATGCATTATTTGTGAAAATGATGGAGCTTGGTATAAAGGGGAAATTCATGAGATTATTCATAAATTCCTTCACACATATATATGGGTGTGTGCGCGCAAATGGTTTAACATCCAATACCTTCCCAATATTGCAAAGTTGTCGACAAGGGGGTGTAATGTCAACTTGGAGCTACCTACTCTTCATCGACGAACTTCTTAAATCACTCCAATCCAGTGTTAACGGAGTTAAATTAGGCTCAATACACTGCGGAAACCCGACACTAGCAGACGACCTAACGGTATTATGCTACTCAAAGTTAGCCCTAGAGCAACAACTTGAAATTGTTCGTAATTACGCTAATCGCTGGGGTTATGAATTCAATTTCAACAAATGCAAATTAATGATATTTGGAAAAAATGCGAAAAATATAGATATATCAGTAAAATTTTATAAATCGCTTATAACCCCAGTGAGCTCAACGGCTCATGTCGGTATTATCCTAAACTCAGCGCTTACATGTACAGACACTATTGATGCAAGAGTTAGAAAAGCGAGATCGTCACTATTCACCATATTAGCTCTTGAGCAAAATATCGGTGACATAAATCCTCTCGTGATGGCGTCACTTGTTCGCAGCGTAGTAATACCAACTGCTCTATATGGTGTAGAACTATGGTACAATATATCAACCAATGATCTACTTAAGCTCGAAAAACTTGTACGCCTTGCTGCTAAAAAAATCCAACATTTACCAACTTATACAAGAACCGATATGGCCCTCAGCATATTAGGTTGGTTTAGCATCGAAACTGAAATTGACCGGAGAAAGCTTTGCTTTTTACAGAAATTAAGCACAATGCCATCTGAAAATTTATGTCGGAAAATATTTTGCTATAGGCTCCAGCTCTTCGTAGTAAAGGGATTTAAAAACCAGCGCGGTTTCATTCCCGATATTTTTAAACTACTTGTCAAATACAAATTGCTTAACTATATTCAGCAATACTTATCAGATGCATCTTATCCAAGCCAAAATCCATGGAAAACAATCGTAAATAAATCTGTATTTGAATTTCAAATGCGTAATTGGCAAGATCGCGTATATGATGACGAAGAATTTCGAAGATTTAGACTCATACATGAATCGATCTCACCTTCTCCTATATGGTCGTCAGCTGAAACGCACTCCGAAATCACATATGCTTTCACAGCTGTTAGAATACTTACATTTAGACGCTTTCAAAACTATGCTACCTGCAAATATTGTAAGATCGAAACGGAGGACATCAATTTACATCTCTTGTCTCAATGCATGTATACTCGACGTAAAAAAATCTTACTTATACATTGCATAACACAGGCCTGTGGGTTAGAAGCAGGGTCCTTTCTAGATACAGCTGATAATGAACTCTTTACCCAGTGTTTGTTTAGTGCCCAGCTGCCCGCACTCTACTCATTATCGCGAGACTCGCAATCACTATTTCTTAAATTATCAATTAAATACATTCACGATATATGCAAATCTCACTCACTCAATTAAAAATGCTACACAAAGCAATGTCAAATGATGTAAATTGAAATGTGTATTTTTTCTTTTTTTTATATTATGTAATTCATAAATTATGCATTATCTATCTGTATCTTTCACTTGTACATTCTATATTATGTTGTTTTTCACCATAAATGTTCATTATTTTCATTATTCATAAAATGCATGTAATGTATACATCACTGTAAAAGTGGAATTAAATCGTATATAGAAAGATAATCTAAGACATACCGTTAGCTACATGTATATATTGAAAGGTCACTGACTTATATTTAAAGTCGGGGATTTTCCACCTTGGCAAATTCAGTAGTCACCTCAGTACATGTTCATTCAGCCGAGGTAGATTTGATAAGTCAGCCAAACTTATTCAGAATATTGGGACGCTGTAAGAATGTTTGCACTGACGAAAAGGAGAATTTATTCAAACGTCTACGTGAAAAGCGATCAATTTGTATCGCACCGGAACATTGCATATTGTTCAATTGTTCATTGTATGTTCATGTTTTTATTGATTATGCAAATCTTTCACAGTATGTAGATTTTATAGATACATTGCAATATGAGGTTGATTCCTCAGATGTCTTAATGAACGTACAAAGCAACAAGCAATACACTGTATCGAATGAGAAGCCTCTGAAGAAGATTTTTGTATGATATGTGAATATATACAACGTTGCACATACGCAATGTCTTGGTTTGTATCGTTTGTATTAGCTACGGTCAAATTAACGATACTACGAGGGTAATTCCACAGATTCGTGTACTGGATTCACCATTTTAATACACATTAAACCAGAGAAAAGCTAAGTATACACAGTAAACTACGACCTTTTTGACATAAGTGCAGAAGATTTCGCTCGAAACGACGAATTTTTAAAGAAAACATCGCTTAAACAAAATTATCACCTCACCGCAACCACCACACAATGTTATTATATTCTGACGTCAGCGACGTTATTGACTTTTCGATACTTCTCAAATGATAAAAATTTAAGTTGTATATTATTAAATATATCTACAACAACATTTCTATTATATTCTGACTTCAGCGACGTTATTGACTTTTCGATACTTCTCAAATGATAAAAATTTAAGTTGTTTATTATTAAATATATCTACAATAACATTTTATGTATTCAAATTTATGGATTTAACTAGACTTAACGGGTATATGTTAAATTGAAACACCTTGTATAGTTGGGCTGGCGTTTCTTTAAACGTCCCTACATTTGCAAATTCCTCCAATCCCTGTTTCGTGTTCAATACTATGCTGCTCTTCAGAAATTTGATTTTGACACTAAATAATTATTATTTGCTCTCATTAGCAACGTATGTGTAGTTGTTAATGTGTATTCCCAAGACAAGTACACAATTGTTAAATTAGTTGCTCGAATTTCCTGGCGTAAATTCATCGGCATTTTGACGTAAATGAAAACGTGACAGGCATAGTTCTTATATATCTCAATTTAAACTCAAACATCCACATATTTTAATAAGTTCACGAAATATGGCAAACATATGGGAATGTAAATTAAGCTAGACGCTTATCATCAAAGGGAATGCTCGTTCATAGTGTCATGGCGATGTATATTGCCAGAATACTACCAACATGTTATAGCTTGGCTGATTTGACCTGACCCCGACCCTTATGCATGAATTAACTACAAGATTCATGCTTTGTATACATGTATATCAAGTTCTGCAAGCAAATCGTACAATATCAGTTTTTCGAATTTTGTATGTGTTCCATCTCGAGCGTCTTCGTAATACTTACCGACTATTTAATCAAACAACCGATGTTATAAATACCGACAATATGTCGACTGTTGATGTATGCTAAAATGTCAGGTTCGTGTCAGATTCGCCAAGCTACACTCAACCGCTTTAAAAACGCACCACTTTTGAAAATAATCAAATTTTGTCAAAATACATTTTTTGCTAAAATTGATAGTTTACAGGGTTAGTTCAGCTCATAATCTTGACTTCAAAAATAAATAAAACTTTTTTTTTTCATTTGGAATACCCCGCCAAGAGAAGTTTTTTGATTTTGCATGATTTGCGCGTGTAGCTCGATTGCGTCGACCTGTGTGATCAATATTAACTTTAAATTGTACGCTGTTGGTTTACACATTGAAAAAACAACATAAACAATATTTGCTTATGGTATGATTATGCTGCAAATATCTCGAATAGTTGTTCTCGATGATTGTGTCTTCGCTTCCAACTAAAAAGAGCTTTGCGATTCCTTTGCATGGTGGTTCAGCTGCCACCATACAATGATTGTGGTCTTCGATTCCTAGCGAATGGCACAGTCACGGACCGACCTAGATGGAACCAGCTAAAGGTAATGAGCCCTAGCTAGATGGAAACATGACACAGGTTGAGTCACTGTAATTGGTTATGCATGGATGCACACTGTCAAAATAATGCTGGGTGTCAATCAACCAGCCAAAAGTACATTATTGCATTTTCATAATTATTTCTTTAATAATTGTCAATAAAAAGGAAAATTATTTTAGTACATTTTTTAATGAGTTTTCTCCCGTTTAGAGCCCAAATGTTTTGTCTTCAATCCCCTTCATAGTGTTGATTTGATGTGCCATAGAAGCACCACGGGATATGTCCTGACAGTCCGATGCTCATAACCAAGACTTCAAGTTTAAATAAGGCTTGAATCCATCTTAGGTTCACATAATGCGCATATATGAACCGCATTCGGTCGTATGGTATTAGCCAGACAGCAGTAGCCACATAACATTTTATAATTCAAGTTAAGCATTGCTTGAATGCTGGGAAACATCACGTCGAACATAATTCTATCCTATTATGTAATTAATTTTATGCCTCAGAAGGAGATATCATGTGCATGCATCGATGTAGCGGGCTCTTATATTTGCTTTTGACATTGTGACTTTCACTTTCATGGGTCTCAGTGTTATCTATATATATATATATATCATAGTACATTTCAAACTCGTAATAATGGCATGAAAATCACACATCTGATTGAATATAGACTGAGGATTAATAATCCGAAACAAAATAACCATAAATTGACGTTTTCACCACTAAAACCGATATTTCATATGTGGTGCGTTTTTAAAGCGGTTGAGTGTATACAAACATAAATGGGTTACATACAATAATATAGTTTCATCGTTAATGATAAAGAAAGAACACTATGGAACTCACCCCTGAGCTACCCCGATAAAATAGGGGTGTGTGTAATATCCGTAAGCGTTCTATTCAAATACATTATACTGAATGTGAGGGGATTAGTGGTACCATTAATTTTGTTTTAGGTCTCCATCGCACGAATGCCTTCCCGCTCTTCAGAGTTCCAAATTTAAACTTGTTTAAATATTAAGTCAAAACACCTTTTCTGTTGACTCCGTTTGTTATATGTGGGGCATTGTTACACCAGAACAGTTAGTATACGTATAAAGATTTGCAAATAAAAAACCTACAATGGCGCCATCATGTCAGAAAGAGGTGGCATATATGAGCCATCATGGTTAATAACTACAGGAATAGTTTACAACATACTACCACTGGGAGTTATTAACTTTGCTACTATTGTTAAAATAACAACAGTAATGTAGCAAGCTGTTATATTAATCTATATAACAGATCTGTCTGTTGCTGAACGTAGCTGTTGGTGGTATTTTGCTCTTCCCATTCCTTGTTAAAATACTTACTGAGGTTCTTTGTACTTCTACTTTCTTGCCGAGGAATACGAATAGCTGAACACTGACAATATATTTCCGTCTTCCGGTAGATTGTTTTAAGGGTATTTCTCTGGATTTGTTTGTTCCAACACTGAGTTGGTGTATTTTTATTTAAAATGCTAAGCTGACTTGTAAAAATGCACAGACCAACAAGTTCTTTTTGATAATTGGTTCATTAAACTGATAATGCAGCAGTCATATTGAAAAAATACTCGAACATTTGTCATAGAGACCAAAACCTGTGTATTCCATATCGGTACATTGTTCCATTTAATCCCCTCATTTCATGGAATTTGTAGCACAATTGTACAATAAGAAATAGTTTTTTGCAAGATGCATCTCACAAACTCATATCCTTTTAAATTACGACTGAAGATGTTTGTTTGGGTTAGTATGAGACAATTAGTTGTAAAGGTGTAGCAATTCGGGTTTTCCCAGCCAAATTGGCAAATGACCTCAATACAAAATGTCATTTTGCACAACATATGACATTAAGACGTTCGGACTCAGGTCATCAGTTCAATAACTTGTACACCTGGTCACCTGGGCATAAAGTATACTATAATATTCGCTATATTTAGAATATAAGTTTCCATCTGGAATTCCCCATCCACGTGTACATCTTTATTGGACTTATGGCCTATTTTATTATTCATTTTTACAAGGTTACATGTAGTTTTCATATCAGATATAATGGATTTATACGGACTATGTACATGTATCTTGGTTTATCATCTGAACGTATGGTAAGGTTATTTCACATGTATTTTCAGACGATTTGTTGAATAATAGGCATAAAAGACTGATCACGTGATACATGTTTGTTTACATTTCGGTGGGCGTTTCCGTTTCCGTGAACAATTCATCGGTACCAGAAATGCTCTTGCTAGACGCTCAGCATATAAGGGAAAATGACTTCTCTTCTCTCATACCCTCATGACGATGTTTAACATCAGGAATGAGGTGTCGAGAGTAATTAATATAAGTTGGAAAAACTTGTTTCACAATCGACCTTAAATAAATTAGTATAAATTATTTGTTAGCGAATTTTGTTCCCATAGTGCATATAATACCATACGACATTGCTCTTATATGAAATACTTTAATGACAATATTTTATGTCAGTTTGTGACGTGTTGATAACAAGTGATAATAATATGTGTACAAATGGTACATGGGTTATAGACCTGCATCACCCCGTGTACCCCGGTAATATGTGTTAGCCAGGGTACTGCTGTTTAGACAGAGCGGGAAATGTCGACGCTTGAGTGGTAATGTATTTTGTGACTGTTACAATTATTTCGTCTCCATACCAGTAAATCGATGAAAATTTAAGTATGCAGTGGTTCTTTCTCGACACGCAGATGTATTTTTTCCGACCAGAAACGTCAGATCCGATTTTAAACTTGATAAATGCGTCCAAAAGTCCAAAGTTTAGTCTATAAAAAAAATAAAAAATACTTCTAGACGGCGGAGAATACGCAAATTTTGTGAATATATAGCAAAATAATGGTACCATATTCTTTCATAATGATATATTCACTGACGTAAGTACCTTTTTAAAAATAACGGGGTTTCTACACTTAGTGTCACTAAAATGGAACTGCTTATGTTATATGTTTGATACTGCTTATGTCCAATGTAAATTTAATAAGCTACAGTAACTGCTTGTCTTGTCTTTTTGGTATTTATTCCATGGGCAGATGCAGTCACAATATTGATAATCAAATACCTTCTTTGGATTAATTATACTCTAGAGTCCGTACTAGATATAGGTATATACATGAAATATTGTAAATTTGCCTTATTTTACCGAATATCCAAGTACAATCACGCGTAACATTATGGTTATGAATATAAATGTATGTAAGTTTTGTTTGTTTACTTTAAGAGAACCTACATAATGATAGGGGCACACATGAACAGAATGAATCTACTATCAAATACATAAATCCAGTAACGAGTGCATTGAGCTATAACAGATCATTTAAGAGAATAGAATGCTCCTTATCTTCTCCGCGTCTAGCAATGTAGTCTGTGTCATTTTGTAGTATGTTCATCTCCATGCGCACTCGATAGATAAAACAGCCAAATTTTACATAAGCGCACCAGTATTACATAAATACTACGGACACTATGTCTAAGGCATATGTGCAGGATATTTTATATGAAAGATAGTAGATTGGCCCTTCAACCAAATCCATCCATCCATTAATCAATATCCATATATCGACATCTACTCCGTCATCAATCAACCAATCAATAAATCAAATCGAACTTTCTCTTGTTTGGTAGGACCCATGTTTGCTTCGGTTTCGTGCAATGTATTTCGATGTTGTATTGTTATGGGATGTAAGACTGAAGTAGCTGGTCTACAATCAGTATATGAAAATTTATAGTAAGATTTTGACACAGACTATATATATACCACGTGCCGTTCGTAATAGCAAAATTTAGAGAGTATGGGTAGAGGTCAAGCGATAAAAACGCTTAAAAGTATACTGACAACAAAAGGTTTAGTCAATTTAATTCAATTACAGTCATATACTTATTATGACATGAGGAGAGAGTATGTCTGACGATATGCGTTTGAAATTTTCATTTAGACGTGTGACGTTTTTTGCAGCCAATACGTCAAATTGTATGTGCATGCCATGTACAGGTCGTGGCAGTTACATGTACAATACCAATAATAGGTGTGTTATCTTGCATTTATATAAGTTATTTGGGTGCAGATTACAAAAGTCAACAGAAAGATCTTCCAAATTCAAACATGACTCGTCGTCCGGAATGACGTTGAGTGGTTGGCGTCTACTTTAAACAACGCCGTGCAGTATTTTAACGTGTATAGTCGCACAGTTGGTCATGTGCTTGTCCGGTTGTGACAAATGTACCGTAAATGTACTAGGCTTCGATCAACATGACAAAAGAAAATGAAACAGAACGACAAGATTCATTCAGTGACATCATTTTGACGTAATATTAAAATAAATCCTGCTTTTGGCTCGCACGTCGTTGCAGAAATGACAAACGACAACGTTGACATTGTTTAGAAGTCAGCTCCATATCTCGAGTCCGGCGGTACATCCCTTTTTACGAATTATGATCAGTAATAGAGGAAGCAAGAGCTACTGAGAAGCCTCTGGATTTGGGTTTACTGGTGTTATTTTGTAACAAACCGTGTTTTGTGTCGATTATTCTTTAAGGGGTACTTGTAGAAATGAATCAAGGTTGAGATGACACATATTTCATATCTTCAAATAACATTAGTTTTAAGTGAAAATAGCATTCAAAATTCTTACTGGCTAAACTTTTTGTTTTCAGTATAGTATGCGTATTTGAATTCGCCTTAGTGAACAATCCCTTCTAGGTTTGACTTTGCTATCCGATTCAACACGTACAAGGGGTTTAGTATTAACGATTAGGCATCTGGACATGTTTAAAACACGAGCAACTGTTGCCAAATGTTTGTATGTCCGTACTTTTAGCAATTATTTCAACCTTTTCTTTACAGTAAATAGTAAATACATAGTCATGTACATCTTTTTTGATAATCATGTATATGTAATAAAAGGTATAATATACTTTTATTAACCAAAACTGATGTAACTATTTGCTTTTCTATATATTCAACATTGACAGAAAATAGTTGCTGAGGCTACAATGTGTCATATCAAGGTTGCTTTCGGTTTTAAATCTTTGAAACTATAATAAACTTAAGCAGTACCTGTTTACAACACAAGCAGTATCGTGACAATTTCACCATATAACACAATCAAACACATATAACCGGGGTACACGGGTGTGCATTAGGTGACCGGAATTGTGATGCTTTGTGATTTTTAATCGGTTATTCAGAAATACCCCCCCCCCCCCGAAAAATTGATTTGGGGCCGCTTGTAGTAGAAAGTTCAAATAATGTCAAGGCAAATCTGAAGTTCTGTTTCCGCTTTACTTTTACACGCTACTGTTTGTTAATGGTGATTTTATTTAATTATAACTTTACTGTGATGATAGTTGTGGTAAATTTTATGTATGTAATCCATTCTTTGAGACTTGTGGGAAGGTGAGTGAAATAATGAGTTTCCAGTTCATAGGCATACTCTAGTATAGTGAACAACCCCTACTAGTCAACTTTTGTTTACAACTACGTAAATCGGTATTTTGAAATACTTTTTTAAGTTATTCTGTACACATTCTCGTTTACGTTACGTACAAATTCGGATCGCTACCTTCCCAGAAATGACACGCATATAATACTTTGCGCCCAGAGGTTTTGGAACGCATGTACCATATGAGTGTATTTCAACAGTTTGATTTAAGTTATTAACAAATGAATAACCTGTTATCAATATACGGTCATAAACATGGTGTAAATATGTTTCGGGTATACTTAATATAGTTTTCGTAAAGCACCATCTTAGCTACACTGTTCATATCAAGGGCAAATTAGGTCCATTCCATAAATTAACGAGATATAAAAACCAGCCCAATTAGTATTTTATGAACGTACTAACCAACGTTTGCACTCACACACGATATAGGCCTGTTCTAAATCAAGCATAATATACCTATTACACATAATTATTTCCGAAATTTATACACGCTGATATTCGTGTAAGTTTACATTGGGGAGAAATATCTTTTTATCAAAAACTAATCATCCAAGTTTTATTCTATTCAGTTTAGGTTTATTATCAAATCAGTATTCGGCCTATAACAAGCACACGCAACATTTCTGACATAAATAGCACAGAACTGAATTAACCAATATCGCAGTATAATAGTAAATATTAGCTTTAAGTCTATTTTTCTCACAAGAGGATTGAAATAGAGTAAATGTTGTGTGACTATTATATTTTTGTAAATATTGTCTGTCGGGAATTTTTGATATAGCTTTTTTAATTTAAGCAATGTTTTAAGATGTATTAACACGTCAACTTGTTTAAAATAACGATCAATTTCAAAACAGACCCATATTCTCAAAACATCTTAGTTTTCATCTAAAATTCGTCTGAACCTTTATTAAAAAGGAAGAAAATATGAGCAAAACAACAGACTCGGTGTCAAATATCCGAATATACTTATGGTCGTAATGTAATGTTGTTCTCTTACGTATGTAAATTGAGTGTAATCTTAACGGAAAGTACATGTATTCCATTTGGTCAAAATTTCAAAAGGGCATTTTAATAAATAAGGGACTTTAGTATGAACGTTATCTCTAATTAACAGCCGATTAATTGGTGTCATAGGAGGTTGTATAAATGTGTCACTATATTCTGTTTATATTAATGACCATTTCACGGGAGATTACCGACAGCCACATTTTATCCAAAAGCAAACATAAAACCGCATATATAAACGTTTTTGACTCATTTTTCAAAACCGCTCGGAGTCTAGTATGATCAACGGAGCGCGGCATAATTTTGTATAATTTTCCCCGTTAAAATGTACATAAAACGATAGACCCCTGTTTGTATTGTAACAGAACCTATTATGTTTTGCATATATACATACCAATTATTTACATTGTACGTTAATGGCTGCGATGACACAAGAGGTTAAACATCGGTTGTGCCATTATTGAATGCTCAATTTTTAATTTATATATAAATCGAATGTAAACATACCCTTTTCAATTTATTTTAAATACAGTTTGTGTAGGCTTTGATTTGATTTGGGAACTGTATATGCTCCCTATTGTTGAACAAATCGTCTCATTTTCCTACTGTTTGTCTTTTTAGGTAAATTAATATCTTGGTATTTCATAAACAGTTACATTCAACTTTATCATAAACCAAGCATAAATAGTTAATGATAAAATCCCGTCAAGTTCCGTACGAGCATATATTTTGAAACTCGAGCATGACATTGTATTGGTTATAATTTATAAATATTGTGCGTGTGTGGTATCAGTGCATTTTCAAAGTATGTGACAATAAAACACGGGTTTTATAAACGGATTTTAGTTATAATAATGGTAAGTGTGTTATATATTTTATTAATGTATTATGCATAAGAATGAAATTGTTCGTTTATTTCTTGCGTCCGACTGCGACCGTCTTACGTGCGTGTTCATAACGATGTTTTTTTCAGCCAGGTTTGCCAACGACCTTCGGCATGGAGGGAAGCAAAAGTGTCCTGACACAAATAATCTGAGTGCGATACCTAAATATTTTTCGAATATACTAGTTGGTTTTCAGCGTACACGAAGTTCAGTTCCCATACAAAGGAAACTGTCACTGAATAGAGGAGTTTCCAACCAGCACATCTCTGTTGAAATGAGATAGAAAAAAATTGTCACTCATTTGTTGTTTCAATTTATATACTTAGTAAGTTTTGAAGTCATACATATATGTTAAATTTTATGTACGCATCATTATCTACGTAAATAAATGAATAAAACATATCTAGAGCAAATGTTTTATTGAGCGCGGATAAAGTCTACTGTCTATTGTGAGGTCCAGCTTCATGTGTTTGACATTTAGAGAGGTGTACATTTTAGAATCTGACAGATACAATGGTTTAGTATGGTGGTACTAGTAATATATTCAGATATTTGGGGATATAACTATGTATTTAGATAGATGCCTATCTGTTGCCCTTTTTATCCTTCGGAAACTCCACAGTTTAGTTGTTATTGTGTCGTTATGTACATTTCATTAATTAGTTTATTATGCACTTTGTCATTTATTGGTATTTTTTTGTTATGTAAACTGTACATATTATACCGGTCTTTCATGTTGAGTCACTCAACATGGGTGACGTGTTTTATATTATCCTTGGCCGCTCAATAAATACATTTGGGTTCCCAAGTTAATACCCGGCAAATAACATCCGACAAAGAACAAGGTGTGGTTATCTTTGATTTATCGGAACCCCTGTCCGTGCTCCTACTAATATTCCACGTCGACGCCTTTACTATTTCCATAGTGTGCTCGCCCACTGATCCGTGAAAAATGGCTTAGACGACATATACATTATTCATGAGTGTCTATGCAAAGAATCGAAACGTGTTATATATGGTGACCAGGTGTCGCATATCTGGTGGTCACGTGTGTTACTAGGGCTGCGTTACTAGGAGGTCGATGCCACACAGATCAATTAAATGCAGCTACTTACAATGTTTTACAATGTTTGAATTTATATATCCCAGAAACAATTGGTTATGTATAAAAGGTCTTGACAGTTGGTCGGGGGCTATAATGCACTGACATATGTTTTATCAAATTACATTTCCGCCGTGCAACTCTCCTGCTTCAATAATAAATGAGGTATAAAACCCGATGCTTGTTGCATATTGTTGTTTTGTACTCGTATTCTCGTATACGTGTGCTTATATTTTAACATGTATAAATATGTTGACTAGATATTACAGTTCAACATGTGTTTGTTGTCATCTGAATAAATGTACCACAATCTTATAATAATATACATTCTCCGAACTGATGTAGTAGTCACCAACCGTATTATATACAGTCAAACATTATGTTAGTTGTATCCCAATTTAACCATTATATGAGGGAATTTCATTATTGAATTATTTGAATAAGAATAGTTTTCGGACTACCTACTCAAACATGTCACTTCACGTTTTAATACCTATACCACATCTGTATTTGTATTTGTCCTTAGCAAATTGGAGAGTTAGTTTACGTATTAATAATTTTTAAATACATCAAATTAATTTTCATATAAATGTTATCATATCTGACGTAAGAAGGAATATGTTTATTATACCCGATTATAATTTTGACCAATTATTTGTAAACTACACCATAATTGGAGACAACTATTGGAATGCGTAAAGAAGAATCTACCTATTGAATTTGATGTCAAGTTTTGCAATTATAAACAGGGCCGTATCAGAGAAAAAGAAATCCGACGAAAATATGTTTGGGTCAAGTTTAAATAATATGCTGTTTTCGGTAATTTCAGCGTGATTACGGAACAGAGAATTTCCGTTTATTTTAATCATGGTACAGGACCATGCTTCATAGAAAAGGTTATTACCATTGTTACAACCTGTCTTTTTAAATGATATAGACATATATACCAATTATTTGTACATTATACAAGAAAGTGCTAAATCGGTTATTTCCCTGTCATGAAGGCAAACTATCAGTGGCAATACGAAAACTGCCCATTTGTCACTTTTTCGCGTGGTTGCCATTTCGTCACGCCACTCGGTCGTTACAAGAGGACATATACAAATCATCAATTACATTATACATGTATATCTTAGTAAATTACATTTTAGAAACTAAGAATGCAAAATCGATATTATGAGAAAACAATATTTTTTTTTGAAAACTACTCTTTATTAAGTCTTTTGGACTTCAGTTTTGTCACTCTTTACGAAATTCTCATTCTAAGCCAGCGCTATTTACAGAGAATTGTAGACAAAATATACAGCAGATTATATTGTCTGACATCAAAATGTCTTAAGTATTATTAACTTGTTTTTCTGTATCTTTGTCATTTTCCCTGGATGCTCGATATGAACATAACATTGTATTTACTGCGGTTAAGTCAGTGCGGTGCTAGAACGAATTACCAACTATCGTATTTATAACTGTTACAGTTTTTGTATCTGATAATGTGGCCATTTCGCTTTTGTTGATAACACCTATATTCTCCCAACTCGGGTATAATTTGATTGGAATAGATTAGAATCAACTATACGAATATTGTTTTTGCTTCTGGCGCCGAATCAATCAATTGTACATTATCACATTTTGTAGGAATCGAATAAATCAAGCAAAACCTTCACAGACTTAGGATTTTATACGATAACTGACAATCGGCATACACGGTCATACTTTATATAATACACGAACAATTGTCAATTTTAAGCCATAAACAGCAATTACTTGGATAAAACATTCTTAGCCCCAAGATGAAATTCAAAATGTTGAGGGATATCTAACGGACTAATTTATAAACGTCTTGTTAAATTTTCGTCTGTGTAAAATAATCAAATATATATCGGAATATGTTTAATAGTTTGTTTCTGTCTCATCCATTTACATTCTTTACATATATACAAGTCAATACAGATAAAATATGTTATCACAGATAAAACATGTATATGGCCATTCTATATAGAATTATAAGAGACTTTCAAATCATGTACAATCTCATAAAATACAATGCTACCAATAGTAGTTAAGACATACAATATTGGACAAAAAAGTTAGAATAGCAGATATTATAATTAACTAACTGAAATAAAAAAGATTAAGATGTAAGAAATTGCTAACATAGACAAGCAATATTGTATTCTACAGTTGTGGGACAAAATTTAGAAAATACATTTTTTTTAAAAAATGCAGTGAGTACACCACTACAGCTTAACTGTGTAATACACTGTTTCATCTATTTATAATAAAAAGCTAAAAAAGGTTCTGATATAATAATCAACCTACATATTTTTACTGTACAGTACATTGTTACGTCTAGTTAAAATGTTAAAAAAGGTTTTTGCTAAAATCCTTATCAAATCAGGGTGGCTGAACAAAAATTTGAACTTCTCAATAACATTAACTGTAGGGAAACCGTTATTAATAGATACGGCTTTCTCTACTAGTAGATTTCTATCACATTCATACATAGGACATTCTAACAAGGCATGAATTTCTGTTTCAACAACATTTAAACAAAATGGGCATTTTCTCTCGCTAACAGGTAAATTTTCATAGCGCCCAGTTTCTATTCTTAATGGTGCAACAACACATCTAAATTTCGCAAGTGCCGATCTATGGTTAAAGGATAGATGCATTTTACAATACACCTCAACATCATACGAGTTTTTAAAAAGCCTATACGTTCTCAATTTGTTACCACCTGTACCATTAACAGAGGCTACTTGATCAAGATCATCCCTCCATTTTAAAGTATGGGTTTGCATCATTACATCAGATACATCATTCAAAAACTGTTTGCGAGAGAAAGGCAAATGCATATATCTATCTAAGTTAAGCAACTTCATTTTGTCCTTAACAATAAAAGACCAATTTCTACATCTGTTATTACCATTACATGATGACCAAACAAATATTTTCTTGTTAATTCTAGTGTTATCATAGTTCAAACATCGATACCAATGGTAACATACTGACTTCCACTGTTCTATATAAATAGGCTTCCAGCCCATATCGCCCTGAACAGCAGCATTTGGGGTATATTTACCCAAACCAAGGTAGAATCTCATTGCTCTGTGATGGACTGCATTAATACAGTGATATGTTTTTACTCCCCATACAGACGCCCCATATGAAATAATAGGGGATTAAATAGCCAGCGAAGCTGGCTATTGTAAATACCCATACCAATAATGTCCACGTGCGTATATCTTCGTCGAGTCTCTGCCGGTACTAATGCTTTCAGAAAAAGTTATTTCCGGTCAAAAATTTCAGGCAGTTTTCCGAGGTGAATGGTCCTTTGAAAATGAAAAAAATAGTTATCTGTAAAAGGTTGCCCCTGATCATTTTCTTTCGAATTATAACCATCTTTAAAAATATTCAATAAATAAAACAAGCTATTTTTAAAAAAACAACAAAGGGAAGTAAGAAATACGCTACTGTACTGGATACACGGCGCCAATACAAGACGTGGTGTCATGACGTCCTAAATAACAGGAAATGACGTCATACCAAAAGTACGCCAAAAAGACTCATGACGTTAAGTTGCAATGTATAACAAATCAGTATAATATAGGTAAAACTCCAGGTTAGGGATGCCTACACTTATTCCAAACATTAACCACAGACACATAGCCAATCTAAAATTTTGAACAATTATTATTTCTGGTCTTAAATTTGAAGAGGAAAAGTGATCAGTTGCTGATCAATAACTATCTTTGTATATTTTATAACATCTAAATTCAAATAATATTTAGCCAGTTTCTATCTGAAACATAGCTTAGCAGATATCCAATGTGTATTTAATCCCTCATTTAGGCGGTGCCTTAGTTCATATTAGGAACAACATAAGAGTTGTACAATTTGGTGTATACATCATACGGTAAACCCCCGGTGCTCTTAAATTTAGCAATGAGAAACCCCAAGGCACGCCCTGCACTCTGAGCAACAACTTTAGCTGTAATATTATAATCAAGGTGCTCAGTTAATGTAATACCAAGGTACATATAACTATTAACATAATCTAAAACTGACTGACCACAGTGGAACACATATTCGGACCTTTGTATAGACTCTGGACGAAAGTGAACAATATTACTTTTCCTAACATTTACAAACATATTGTTTGATTTACACCAGTTATTCAATAATGTTAACATAGCTTGCAAATCATTTGCGTTTTCTGCAATCAAAACAATATCATCTGCATATAAGAGTATACACACATGTTCATTTCCAATGGAAATTCCTCTATGGAGATTCTTTACTTAAACAGCAAGATCATTTAAAAAATATGTTAAAAAGAACAGTTGATAATGAGCAACCTTGACGCACTCCTGTATTAACCTCAAACCAGTCAGTAAGGTGTCCATTGACTCGAACACAAGCTGATACGTTCTGATACAATGATCTAACTGCCTGAAGCATTTTGGTTGACATGCCAATATCGGACAGCTTATGCCATTGTAGGTTTCTGCCGACTGAGTCGAATGCCTTGCGAAAATCTATGAAGGCACAAAAGGTTGCCAGCTTATTTTTCTTGCGGGTATCAATGATGTTTGTTAAGCTAGAAATATGATCAATTGTACTACGCTCTTTGCGGAAACCATTTTGCTCTTCCACAATTTCACTTCCGGCAAAATCGGTCCGATAACAGGGTGCCGTTTATCATTTTCAATAAACCGTCAAACGGTCATGTGACTTGCAATAAACCGTCACCTCATCACGTGATCTGACGGACTTCTTCTTAAAGCGGAGTCGCCGGCTGAAACTCTGTACCCGAGAATGAGGTCTTCCTATTTAAAATGAGCTTGTGTCGATCAATAATTGTTCTACGATTTACCTGTGTGTACATGACGTTATCAAGATGTCCGACGTTGTTGTTTTGTCGTGACGTCAGTGAACATGACATGCCCTCGCACACATCCGATGGGGACATCGACTACAAAAGTGCACTCAGTCAGATCAAAGAATTAACAAGTACTTCTCAGATCACGCATGATATGGTAATCTGTGGGGACTTCAACGCCTCGTTGATTCGAAAAACAGCTAGAGACAAACTCTTCCAAGACTATGTCAAAACAAACAACTTCACCACCACCTCACGATTCCCTATGAAGAATACCTTCTTTGCTCATAACAAGGTGCACACCTCCCAGATCGACTACTTCCTGTTCAAGGAAAACACAGAACTCAACATAATCAATATAGACGTCAGAGACATGGAACCAACCAACATGTCCGACCACACTCTTGTCACAGTGGAACTTAACTTAGACCTTGCCGTGAGTAGACTAGCAAATGCCAGTAAGAAGACCTCATTTATCACTAAGCCCAAATTAGATTGACACAGAGACATATCAGTCAAAGGTACGTGAAGGCCTATCTAAGTTCGACTGGGAAAACACCTCCGAAGCTAACATCACCCAATTAACTGATATCCTCCACAATGCCGGGAAAGCAGCAGTACCTAACTACAGGATAAAGAAAACCATTCGATGCAAAGGAAAAGGAATCTGGAATAAACAGATAAGTGCTACTTCCAAGAAATGCAAGGCCATCTTTTGGCAATGGAAGAGCTCGGGCAGATCTGATGACACGCTTAAAGCAGAAATGTATATACAGAAAAAAGAACTTCGTTTTCTTCAAAGACAAGCGATCAATAGGTGTAGGAGTGACCGAGTAAATAAGATCATGAGTGCCAAGGCAAATGACTCAAAGCTCTTTCATCGTCTCATCAAGAACCAGCGAAAGGGAGCAAACAGAAACACTGAGATGTTAGAAGTTGATGGAAGTGCACTATATGAAGATGACGAAATACTGGAGGCCTGGAAAGACCATTTCGAGGACCTGGCAACCCCTATAATCCCTAATCAAGCACTCAATCTGGAAACACTGCGGAAGAAAGAACTAGCAAAGATACAGAATGATATCATCGAAGCAACGGAGGTCCACAACACTTACACGTTACCACCGACTACCATTGAGGAAACCAGAAAAGCTGTCAAGAACCTAAACAATGGTAAGGCAGCAGACATAGCTGGGTTATCAGCCGAGAGCATCAAACATGCAGGAAGTGAAATCCTAAAGCCTATCACCAGGATAATCAACCAGATATTCAAAGATCTTGATCTCCCGGCAGCACTAAAGAGAGGAATACTTACCCCAGTGCACAAAAAAAGGGAAGAGTAAACTCCTCACTGGTAATTACAGAGGGATTGTCGTAACGAGTGTCATTTCCAAATTGGTTGAAAGCATTCTAAACGATAAACTTGATGGAATATTTGAAAGCCAACAGAACCCCCTCCAAAGAGGCTTCATCAACTCAAGCTCGTCTCTGAATGCTGCTCTTATCATATCAGAAACAATTGAACACCACAGAACTTCCAAAAAACCTCTTTTATTCGCCACGTTGGACGCACAGAAGGCATTTGACCGAGTAAACCACGAGATCCTCTTTACTAAGTTATTCTACCTTGGAATTCATGGTCATTTATGGGTCCTGCTTAGGAACATGTATAGGAATGTGACTCTGAAAGTGAAGTGGAATGACCAAATGTCGAACCCATTCTACCTGAAGCAAGGAACAATACAGGGAGCTAAACTATCCACAACTCTTTATAAGATATACCACAATGATCTCCTGAACATCATCACAAATAGTACGCTTGGTGCCAAT
Organism: Spisula subtruncata; assembly: GCA_963678985.1. Classification (NCBI taxonomy): domain Eukaryota; kingdom Metazoa; phylum Mollusca; class Bivalvia; order Venerida; family Mactridae; genus Spisula; species Spisula subtruncata. The sequence goes on along the minus strand of OY787664.1, from coordinate 45,999,519 downwards.
ATTGGACAGATCCGAGTTCCAGTTCCTACATGTGCGGATGACACGGCACTAATGGCAAACAGTGTACACGAACTTCAGCAAATGCTCAATATTGTAGACTCTATCACCAAAAGAGACCTAGTCAAAATCAACCCAGACAAATGTGAGGTGATCAAGTACAATCACAAGAGCAAGGTTGAAGTCACACTTGATTCGAAAGCTATCAATACTGTAGAAGGGGCCAAGCACTTAGGAGTGATTCGCAACAGCCGCAACACCCTTGACATTGACAAGAGAATCCAACTAGGATCTGGAACCATGTATGCCATGCTAGGTCCGGCCCTATGTGCAAGGAGAGGTCTCTCGCCAATCGCCACCTTGCATCTATGGAAGACTTATGCAGTGCCGAGATTTACCTACGGTATAGAGATATTGCGAACATCGGGAACCGACATCAAAAAGCTTGAAACCTTACAACGAAGGGTTCTGAAGCACCTCCAGGGCCTACCCATACGTACTTCTACAGTTGCTGTCTACATCCTGCTCGGGACCGAGCCAGTAGAGTCAATCCTCGATAGAAATGTACTCTCACGCTTCACAAACACACTAAGACTCCAAACCTCATGCGAATATAAAATCATCGAGCGACAAATTACGTATGGGCAACAACCTGAACACAGCCTCTTAAACAAAGCTAGACAAGCTTTCAACAAACTAGATCTCCCAACTCCTGAACAATTGTTCCAAGACCCTCCCACCAAACAGCAATGGCACAGGACTGTCAAGAAAGCAATATCAGCATACTGGAAGAGAGAATGGGAAGCGGAGAAGAAATCAATAGCAGCACTGAAATACCTACAAGTCCAGGTCGACCCAGCTGTGACACCCCACAATCTTTGGAAGAGTGTTGACGCTATTGACTTTCACGTACGCAATGCGGAACTCAAAGCCAGGGTATTAACCGGCACCTATATTCTTCAGACAAATGCTGCACGCTTCAATGGCTCTGCAACCTCTCCCCTCTGTCCACTATGTAAACAGGCTGACGAGGATCTCGAACATTTTGTTCTCAATTGCCCCGTCCTATCCAGCTGTAGAGTAAAAACACTTGACTGTCTGAGGGAGATATGCGAGGAATACTGTCCTGGTAGCTACAAAAGGATCGAAAGCAACCAACTACTTCTACAACTCATTCTTGATTGTACGCACCAAGATCTCTGGCCTAACATGTGCCCCAACCCTGCAATGACTAGACATATAGAGCGCCTCAGCCAGAGCCTCATCAGTAGCCTGCACCGTAAAAGATCACTGCTGATTAAAGTAAATGCACTTAAGGACTGTCCTACTATTTTGGGAAATACTGCCAAAACAAATTGAACTGAATTATTTATAAATTTATACGTTGTGAATTATTTTCGTGTTATAATGTTGAACTGTTACCAAGTTAACTTATCGATTGTGATGAACTCTATATGTGAAACTTTATAGAAGTGTGCTCCAAGCAAGGGAGGAAATTACGAGACAACAACAACAACAAGAACGTGACGTTACGCACAAATAATGAAAAGGCAAATAAATAGTCCCGACTTTTATTCCCTTTTTAAAGCAGATGTAGTGACCGGATAAATAGAATAATAGGTTAGTGCCGTGGAGTGAGTGAAAGTTTATCCGGCTCGGCTGCGGAAATTATCGGATTCGCCTACGGCTCACCCGATAAATTCCGTCGCCTTGCCAGATAAAGTTACTCATCTACGACACTTACCTATTATTCTCTATGTAACTGGTATCAGAAGGCGTACTAGGCGTTTTGAAATATTTTCTCCTGTCTGTGAATAAACGTACATGGCTTTGACGTGAAACCTTGCAATGTATGGCGATATTGTATAATGAAATAGCGCGTTCATAACCATAGGGGTCTGTAACGTCTTCCACCCATTCACTGTTTAAGAATAACAGGGACAAAACTCTTGTCGAGATCGATTAGTCACCAAGTTTACAAATAGCCCCGAGATGTTTGCGAAATAGATGATAACCACCTACTTAGCTAACTTATACTTTTTCTACAAGTTATAATCATTTTTAAGTAAAACCGTTTCATAATCGAGACGTTATAAAGCAATACACACCGAAAATGTACCGCTTTTGAAAATCTCGACAAATTCAAGCACAGGCGCTTACCAGGCGCTTATCATACTATACGGCACTTCATCACGGTGACAAGGCGATTGCCACAATTTTTTCCGTTCACCGTCGAATTTTCATACTTCTGACAAATGCACCGCATACTTCTGCCAAAATAATGGATGCACATTTTTGGCAAGTAACGAAATCACCCCAAAAAACGAGAAAAGCAGGTATGTTGGTAATATAATGATATTCCATCGAATGAAGTATATATTTAAGATCTATTTGCCGTTTACTGCATCGAAATTGAGTAGCTATTAACTTCAAAATAGTGAAAACAGTTTGAGCAATTTCGCAGAGTTTAAACCCTTTCAATGAAATATTCCGTTTGCGGAATATAGTATGTTATGGTAGAATAAACAAATTACAACACATTTTAACATGCTTTATTGTATATAACTGCTATTTTTACATGAAAACGTGTTCGCAGTTATGCACCGCTCAACACTGACATTGTAGAAATATAAGCACCGCTCAACAATGTCCGTAAAAGCACCGCATCTTTATGAATTTTGGCACCGTGTAATTTTGATAATTTGTCTTTCAGAAAAAAGAGAAGTTTAAACCTTTGAAAAGGACAAAAGGCACGAAAATGCGACTTTTTCATACTGGTGCTAACGATGATTTCAGTGCGTCTACAGTCAACGTAAATCAGCGTCGACCTGTTTATCTTCTGTAATAAAGATCTATCCATGGACTTTAAAAATATTTCTCTTATTACGCACCAGTCAGTAGCATGCACTCCCCCACCCCGGGGTCCACTGGGGATAGTCGGGAAAACGTCATGCTTTGCGTCCCAGCTTCACGGGGAAATGTTGAGACCCCCCCAAACCAATACCCCGGGGGCAATATTTAGTTGTCAAGGGCCGGGGAAATACCTGTGCTTTTACGATTAGCTGTCCCCACATGCGGTGGTTGTGACAACCAAAAAGAAAAAATCCCGACCAATCCTCAGGGGTAGGGGGTATGGATGCAACTATGGAAACGCATCACTGTAACGTGAATGGTCCTCAAATAAACACCAAAAATAGAGAAAAAGCTTCATCTGACTAGTTTAAGGTACTAGTCTTCACAAGAGATATGCGTTGACAACAACACGCTTAGTTCATTCAATAATACAAAAATAGATAAACTAATACACGAGACTTAATATGCCTTCCATGTATTCCTACCGTAAAACAAGACAAAATATCCCATTGCGATCACAGGTAACTGTACAGTATCGTTGAAAATGAAAAAAAAACGAAAATTATATTTTTCTTCCAAGGTCCTTTTGTAGAGAAATCCACCAGCCGATTCAAGAGGTGCACTTTGTTTATAATAAAATGAACTGCTTTATGCATACCAATTATCTAAATAAGGCTGTGTGTTTACACAAACAATGTTATGGGATGAATGTAAGCCTAAAATTAACTTTCGTTTCTTTTTTCGTTTTCAACGATACAGTTACCTGTGATTGCGATAACGTGATCAGGAACCCTTTTGATGCCATTATTTTCCAGGGTTGATCAGCAAATAAGCAAAAATGTAATTCCACTAAAATGTTACCACGTGTTAAGGCCTGGTCACAACCCGACGTGCGTGCTTTAGCTTCTAAGACTGTGGTCGCTACGTTTTTTAAGACGAATAACGTAGGAAGGGAGTACGGAAGACGTACGCGGACTCACGTTGCACGCAAGACTTTCCATGACCTTAAGTCGCTGCGTGCATCGTGCGTCGCGCACTTGATAAGTACATGGTGCGTACTCACACAGAGTACGTTCTTCAGGCGACTGTCAAATTATGGTACGGAGACCGTGCTTGCACGTATCGCTCACGTACGTTGTCCTTGTGCTGTTAGTTGGTCGTAGAAGACATGCACGTTGCACGCGCGTCGCACGTAAGGGTAGGAACACGTAGACTGAACGCAGGTCAAACGCTGTGAAAGTTCTCCATATACAAAACATGCTGCATCGTGTAGGTGTGTTCCGAAAAATAGTACTGCGGCCGTACTGACGGCGTAGATCTACAACGACCTTCGAAATATGACCCCTGAACGAGTCCATATACCAAGGTTGAAACGATATTTACCGTTATTTTACAAAAAAATATGAGGACTTTTGAGAAAAACACAGTTTACTTCAAGCTGGCAACGTGGCTTAGTGGATAAACTCTTCTCTTGACAAAAACATACTTTTATATGGGCTGTGGGTTCGAGTCCGCTGCTATACTCTTTTTCAATAATTAAATTTCTATTTCAATAGTTTTTATCATATTACGTGTATATTTTAATTCTTTATATTTTATAAATATACGATTTAAAACTAATAAAAATATTTTGTTTCCATTACATTGATTTAGTCTGGATATTGTATTTATTGCTCAATTTTCATCTTCATGCTCAGGTGATAATTGGATATAATTTCTAATAACTCGAGTCAGTGGTTTCGCTGCAATCCCCATTTTTAGAATTTGCAGTAGAAACGTCAGAATTACCTAATGTATGTTGTGTGTCTGTGTGGTGCAGTGGTCATAGTACATCGCTTACAATCGCTTATTTTATTCTTTCCAGTGTGATTTCGGACCCTTTAACGAACAGTTTTTTATATTTAATAAACTAATACTTACATGTAATGATATATGCATTCATCGTATAACCCGATTCTGATCACATATCATTATATATTTTTTTTATTCATATTTTGCGTTATTCTTTGTTCCTATATTAATTATATCAATTATACAATGTAAGTATCAATTGAGTAACAAGTTACGACGCTGAGACAACCTAACATTTTGTATATGCAGTATATATGCTAGCTGTTGTCAGTCCGACAACCCTCTCTCACACACTGACAATTAAGTCCTATTTCCTTCTCCTCCATACAAAACCTATATGTACGTTCTCGGTGAGATCGTTCGCGCCGTCGCTATATCTGTGTACCAGCTATGACATATGTGCTTTCTACTCACTGAAACTTTTATAAGTATGCATCTCTGTGTAATTAGAAATGCACGAAACATGTTTGCTGAGCAAAATTAAAAAAAAATATATAGCTGTCTGCGATTCGAACTCATACGTTCAGTTTTGAAGTACTCGTATTCATAGTAGCTTAGCCGACTGCGCTATGCGCATTACTTAATAAGTGAATTCTTAATGCATGCTTTATCGGTAAATACACCCCTATAACCTGGATTACTCAAATGTTAAAAGTACAGTTACGCCCGAGTGCTTGTTGTAGATCTATATATACAAGTATGTTCTTACCAATTCATATATTTCAAGCAATGCATGGTTCTCTGGATGTGTTTGCTGACTCTCACTCAGGCGATCGAAGTTCAAAGCTAGTGATAGCCATTAATCTATTACAATTTTTTCTTGTATTCTATACGAGAAACATATATCCTTGGATAATTTGATAAGATATTTATTTTGAAAATAAAGTTGTTTGCCTTATTATTATTAAATTAGACCCGTGGAATTCGCGCAATTGAAAACACGTATGGGATAGCTGTTGGTTTCGCTTACTTATTCAAAGACTCCCTACTATAATTGAAAACTTGTTCTTGGCTATTAAAATATACCATTTGAAGATCTGTTCAATGCAAAGGTGTTTTACACAAGCAGCATACTGTCCACATACTTTGTATGCGATTGCAAAAATATCAAATAAAAACAAGCGTAAAAAGTTCTCCCGACTGGGTTCGAACTCTTATGTTTTAGTTACTAATACTGGACCGTTATCCTCTCGGCCACTATTTCATGCAGATTATAGGTAAAGAAATATACTGATTATCCATATTTTTGCAGACGATATATAAAGAAAACATTTGATTGTAAACACAACATGACGTAACTGTCAGGTATCCCTGGTCGGACTGTACGACATTCTCATTCTTATTTTGGTTTTCCTACAGGTGTGTTTCAAATGTACGTTGGTATAACAAAACTTTACAATGGGTACGATTAAGTAACCGAGGACGATCAATGTGTTGTGAATGAAATAGTACTAACTTGCAATTAAATGTACAATGATGGAAAATACAGCACATAAAATAAGTTTAACAACATGCCAAATATACTGTGTATTTCATATACCAAGAAACCAGATACATGTACATATATATATATTAATACATCCTTTAAGTATTGCACATGACATACATTTTGTAACCAAATGATCCTACATTTTGTATTTAACTTTGTAACACACAGGTTAAGCTGAATGGTTGCTTTAAAATTGATCGCTTTTTAAAGGTTGTATTTACAATACGCCATAATGCTAGTTGTTTTATATACAAAATGTAGCAACATTGGTCCCGAAACGAAGATGTCAGAACATTTTCATGTGAAATTTGTTGACCACCCCTCTCTTATTTATTAGTTTAAACCCTGCATGATTTGCACGTTTTTTGCGTGGGTTATAGTACTATTTACAACCCTTCGAAATTCCTTACCTATTCACTTGGAACAGTACACGAGTTTATCGTGCACAATTTGTGGACATATACGTGTTATTATTTTTACTAATATATTGAACCCATGTCTGTATGCAAAATGTATTATCGGCGCATGAAAACCGAGAACCAGCAGCATGTTAATGAGTTGATGACATGTCCATCATGTCGTCCAATGAAATGGGTTGTATTATCGCGTGTTCGGATTAGCCAACATGGAAGCCAAATGTCAATTTCTGGGATGGAAAATAATAAAATGAGGAAAGCATTTGATCAGAGTTTTAAAAGTTGTGCGCATATCTGCCCATGTCCTTGTTTTGTTTGTCACTACCGCATGAAGTGCCGTATAGTATGGTAAGCGCCTGTGCCTTTGTCGAGTTTTTCAAAAGCGGTATATTTTCGGTGTGTATTGCTTTATAACGTCTCGATTATGAAACGGTTTGACAAAAAAATGATTATAACTTGTAGAAAAAAGTATAAGTTAGCTAATGAATAAAACAGTAGGTGGTTATCATCTATTTCGCAAACGTCTCAGGGCTATTTGACAACTTGGTGACTATACGATCTTGACAAGAGTTCTGTCCCTGTTATTCTTAAACAGTGAATGGAGTGGAAGATGTCATAGCTAGTTAGCGATAGAAAAAAGTCGTGTTTTTAAAATATTTCTCTGTAATTATTACACCTACAAGTATGAATTTTTTTGCACGAATAAATGAAATATATCTACCTAATACACACTGAAATTTCAGCAACATCAGAAATGAGTTTAAAAAGTTTTGTTCATAAGTTCTATGTAACATATCTGTAGTTCTGTATCAAATATCAAGTAAGAAGACTTGATACTTGCAGCAAATTGCACGGTCACGTGATACGCATAACGGTATAATTGCTCATTTGCAACCTACTTGATTTAACACATGCAAGGCCCGTCTGTGAATATGACGAAGTACATTTTATTGCTGTACATTGTTTATAGGCGACACACCTTAATAATCCGAATCACAAGGGCCTCCTAAGTCTTGTCTTTATAACAGCAATCTTAATCTCGCCGATCACGGATTGTAACGGTTAAATAATTGATAGTAAATCATCAATGGTATACCAGATTACCTCCCTGCGTTAAACTGTAAATACACATGTAATTTTAATATGTAATAAAGAATAAATGTATTTTCAATTGGTGACTAAAAGTTATGAAATTCAAAATGGGAGTAGGTATGAAGTTATTGTAGTAGTGTGTAATTTTTTACCAAAATCTGATTAATAGATTTTCAGAAATCTTTAAAAAACACGATTTTTTTCTATCGCAAACTAGCTATACTGACCCCTATGTTCATAACAAGTACGAAACTGTTCATCTCAGTACATAAAAAGGTCAAAACGTTGGAAATGGACAAGACATATAGGTCTTAGTTTAGAGAAGGTCTTATTTTTAGGTTGCCAATGTGTAATGTTTTACTTTACAGTATAAAGTGCTTGTATCCACGTTCACATTTCCTCTCAGGAACAAAGTGATACTGTTACTAATAAACGGTTGTTGCTCAAGTCAGCAGATGGGGGTTTTTTGTGTGGGCATTGCTCAGGTTAGTTGTGTTGTGGTGTTTCTGATTTCTGTGCTCGGCTGGTTGGGTTGAGTGCTACCTTCCCTGTCGGATTTTTTCATACATTGTTTGTTTTAGAGTGGTTGCAAGGTACACATATTGATATTGGACGACCTGGTCATGGCTGACATTTGCGGTACATTTACAAATCTCACATCGTATCTTTAAAATAATGCAATAAATATAAACCATCTGTAGTTGAATGTCTATTTATTCAAGTATATAAGTCGACACAATATTTCCAGTTGTAAACAATGTAGAAGTCGTGTATGAAACAATCTACATACAATGGAATGATTGAAACCGTGTAGAGAGTCGTCGTATATATTTGTTAGATCATTGCATGATATGCTTCTATCAAGCTTAAAGTACTACTATTCGTAGGCTAGAAAACAAATGAATACAATATATTCTAGGGTTTTATCTTTGTGTTGCCATGTTTTAAATTGTCAACACTGACATAAACATTTGGAAAGTTTTCAAGAGTCTGCGTTTTGCGATTAGAATATAGACTGACAATACAATGTCTGGTTGCCGATATGGAATATAGACTGACAATACAATGTCTGGTTGCCGATATGGAATATAGACTGACAATACAATGTCTGGTTGTCGATATGGAATATAGACTGACAATAAAATGTCTGGTTGCCGATATGGAATATAGACTGACAATGCAATGTCTGGTTGCCGATATGTTTTAACCATAAGTTGGTTTTTTTTGCTAAAATATTCGTAATGAAGTAAATGTGAAATAATTTATCAGCGGGTAAGAATGATTATATCACCACTGATGATTTAAAATTACATAAGCCCTTAGTCTATAGCTATTTCATGTTTATATAAACTGATGATTAGCTGTACAAGATTTTGTTTTCATACATGGATTTAAATGACGTTTTACAAAAAATGCATTAAAATCATGTTACCTAATCTCTTCTATACCATTTGCGCAATTCCATTCAGACAAGTCCATGTTGATGTCGTCCTGATCATAGGGATAGTAAAGACAAGTATACAGATTATGGATCTGTTGACATGTTATTACAACACATGTATGAACCAGCAATGAAAACTCCAATCTGAGAGAGAAAAGATAACTTTGACAATTTTGTACGTTTATAGGGGGTTCATACATATTTCATTCCTGATTTAAAGTTCTGTACAATATTATTGCTGCGATGCCTTGTTATACAATATCTGAAATATACATTCACCGTTCAAAAAGTAAACATACAATGCGACTGCCAGACTAGTTGTACACAATTCTAAAATGGAATAGAAAACTAGATTTGATTATATCATACCCAGATGATTATGTGTTCCTCTCAGAACTATTTGTTCAATTATTAGTTTGGTCTACCGACATACACGTTTCGTCGACTTGGGAGAAAAGTATGTCAAAACGAGGCGGAGCGTCGTTATTTGATGTCTTCGTCAGTTGTGTAAGTGTTGTTACTTTATATAGTAGACAAAAACCAGGGTACAAATTCATACTTATGTCTCGTTCGTCGGCAAATGAGAATTTACATCCATTGACTAAAGATTATTACATGTTTGACTAAAATGGAATTGTCTGGTAAATAAAAAACATGCCCTGATTACACTCAATATTAATCTTCTAATATGATGATTTATCCAGTCTCTGCCGGCAAAATCGGCCTGATAAACGGATGGTATCAGATACACTTTTTTGATATCCGGTCAAGTGATCAAGTGATTTGCTATATCCAGTCAACTGACCACGTGATCTGATGGATTTCTTCCTAAAGCGGAGTCGCCAGCTAAAACTCTGTACCCGAGGATGAGCTTTTCCTATTTAAAATGAGCTTGGGTCGCTCAATTATATTTCTACGACTTACCTGCGTGTACATGACATTATCAAGATGTCCGACCTTGTTGTTTTGCCGTGACAACAGTGAATGAACGTGACGTTACGCATGAATAATGAAAAGGCAACTAAATAGTCCCGACTTTTATTCCCTTCTTAAAGCAGATGTAGTGACCGGATAAATAGAATAATTGGTAAGTGCTATGGAGCGCATAAAAGTTTATCCGGCTCGGCTGCGGACATTATCGGATTCGCCCGAAAAATTCCTCCGCCTTGTCAGATAAACTTACTGATCCACTGCACTAACCTATCCTTCTCTATATGCAGTAGATAGTCTATCCAAACATATCTGTGAAATCTGCCCGAATGATATAATTCATGTTCACGCTTCGAGGAGTGCTCGTATTAATGGATTTTATCCATGACAATCAGGCATGCATAAGAGTACGAGTATACAGGGTGTCTCAAAATACATGTCCGCTTGTTGAGGACATATAACTCCGTAATGTATTGCTTAACATATCTGATTTATATGTTTGATCAAAGGGCATTCAAATCAATGTTGAAATTACGAAACAATTATCCAAAACAATGCATACAAAATTTATAGAATGCATTTTGAGTAGCTAACCCAAATTCGGTAAAAACCTGCATTGACGTCGTTTGACGATTTTAATGACGTTCACACACCTTTGAGTTGGACGTGATGTTTCAATATTCTCCACAAATCGATATTTCGAGTTTCGAAGTAGTTACATATCTTGAAATGTATAATCTAACTTTGAAATAATATTAGAAGAAATAAATATTTAGGATGTTTTGGTTACTTTTTCCTAATTTCCATAAAAGTAGCATAACCAAATTCATTCACCTACCATGGCAGTTTTTGGTGATTGATACTTCATTTATTACTATTTTATGCTATCAAGTTACATTATATGACTATGTTTGGACTGTTGGATATAAACTAGACATACCGCTATACATTCAATCCAGTATGTTCATTCGACGCGATTTGTGCATCTTTTATGAATATGATATGCCTAGAAATGTGTGAATATCAAATTTTCAGTCCTAATTGATTTTAAAACGTGTTCCTCCCTTAAATATGTCAGATTTCACTTTTTAATGACCCCTTGTCAGTTTCTCTGCCAGTGTGTGCATAGTAGAGTACGACTGGCTAGTACTATGCCCACATATGATATAAAATTGACCCATGTTACCGTACAAACTATGTTATTTTCCTCTTCGGATATTTTAGAACGTCCGTTGCTAATGACGTCAGTATAACGTATATGACGTCAACAACTTTTCGAGTATTGACACTTGATATAATTCACCCCACAATGATTAAATTTAGCTTTCATATGATACTATGATTATCAATTTACTAACTCATTTGGCAAAGTTATGACGCTTCAACAAGCGGACATGTATTTTGAGACACCCTGTATATACCGGTATGTAATATGGGAATAAAACAGTACCCTTATCCAGATGTACGTATGACACATACACATTGTGAACACTGCACATTAATTTCCATACGTTACCTAGATATGTGCATGCACATGTACAGAAAGTTCAACATCAGCAAAACAATGAAGAACGTAATGACGAGGGTAGAACCATATTATTAATTTTGTCGTGATAACAAGGATTAGCCAGTGTTCTCAATGTGTATCTCGTTTAACTATCCATTCATGGTAAACTATCTGGTTCAAAGTATCCATTGTCAACAACACTAGAAACTAAACTTTGCTTGCAAGCTAAGCAAGGGAACTATATGTAATTTAAATTCTTTCTTAAATGACGTGTCTATGGAATGAAAACTTTATTTTAATGAAAATTGTCAGCTAACCGCAGAGCAGCTAGGCCGGTACTAAGAATTCGTTGTCAATTCAATTACTTTGTGTCGTTCAACCCTCAGCGTATTACATGTGTCCCGAACATCTACAACATTACCAACTAGACCATACTAAGATGTCCCTGTCAATTTTAATTCCTGTGTGTCTTTATACTGTCATCGTATTGTGTCCAAGACATCTACGAACTAATGATCTCGGCGGCATACCTTCGGAATCAAATATAACATTAATTGTGATTCAGTTACTTAAGTCCGTAATGCCAAAAGACAGGAGTCAGATTGTATTAGAGCAACTTCACCGTACTGGTAAATTATTAGTGATATTGTTTTGTAAAATCTTAAACAATTGTGTTCCCGTTTTGTTGGATATCCTTGAATTCATTTTGGACGACAACGTCTTAAATAACTCAATTTAGTGTCTAGATAACATAACCACTGCTATAAAGTACTTGTATGATACCTTTATTCGCCATATTTATCCAATTACATGTATACTATTTCAAATAAAACGCTTAATAAATAATGGATATACTACAGATTTTAATGGATATATACTTACGTTGCCTGTTCTAGTTTGCCTTAAACAAACATAGATAAAATGGTTCCTTTCTTATGACAAATCCAGTGCAGATCTACTGACAGAATTACACTGGCTTAATATTCATGTAATTGCGTAGGAAGAAAACCTGTCGGACTTGCGAAAAAATTTAAGTTCAATCCACATGATGCATTTGCTTCAATATCGTCTGTAAGACATGTGTGTCAAGCACATGCTTTTCATTGACTTGTACCCAAAGGCATTGGTGCAGTTCTTTTACTCGGGGCCGCGGTGTTATATTTGTGAAACTATGTTATCTAGGTCTTTTACAGCGGAGGCTTGTCGGACTGGACAAGTCGCAGCTACGCTTCACTCGGTCACTTGGGGGCACTGTTTTTGGCATATCATTGTGAAACTACATGTAGATTATCCAGCTCTTTTAAAGCGGGGACTTTGGGTTTTTCATTCTTTCGTATGTCCATTAATTCGTGTGAGTGTGTTATGTGTTTTATGTTTCTAAGCTTGGCTGGTTAAGTTGAGTGCTGCCCATCCCCGTCCAATCTCCTCGTACTTTATAAAACATTTTCATTAGTTTTTGTGACTGGTTACATGGCTTCACTGTTCAATCCTGCCAGTTATGTAAAAAAAGAGCAAAGCAATAAAAATTGACAACAAATTTAGGTATTGTTTTTGAGATGGTGGTTTTAGTTGATCTTTGTGTGAGGTCTTACTGCATGTCCATGTGTTCTTATTTCCACTCTACGTGTTATGTTGTTATTTCTCTTAAGATTTGTGTGTCGAAGTGTTTGTCAAGTTAACTGGTTGTTTGAAGGGCAAGAAAATCTAGTTCAACTGCTATAGAGAGTTTTCCAACAATGTTTTTGAAGTAAAAAACATTTTTTTGTTGTATAGAGAGGTAAACTTAATAGGAAATTGTTACATCTGGACCAAAGTGATAATGCTGCTGAAAATGTTTTTGAGCGATTGAAACCCCCTTTAGGTAGGTTCCTGTCTCAAATATAGATATGGAACGACATTATCTACATTGATAGTTCAATGTATGAAACATACATAACATAAATTAATATACACTCAAACGCTTTAAAAACGCACCACTGTTGAAAATTATCAAATTTTGTCAAAATACATTTTTTTGCTAAAATTGATAGTTTACAGGGTTTGTTCAGTTCATTAGCTTGACCTAATTAAAGAAAACGATTTATTTTTCATTCGGAATACCCCGCCCAGAGAACGTTTTTGATTTTGCATGTTTTGCGCGTGCAGCTCGATCGCGTCGACCTGTGTGATCAATATTTACTTTAAACTGTACGCTGTTGGTTTACACATTGAAAAAACAACATACTGTAAAATCATTAATTTTCGTGGGGGATTTAATTTCGTGGATTTCGTGGTTCACCTCAGCCACGAACTTCAATCCCAACGAACATTGATTTTGACCTTTGATTTATTACCTGAAATGCAAATCCACGAATTCAAGTCCCAACGAAATTGTCTTTTTTACCAAAACCACGAAATTTCGTCCAAACGAAATTAAATGATTTTACAGTAAGCAATATTGGCTAATTGTATTTTTATGCTGCGAATATCTCGAATATTTGTTCTCGATGATTGTGCCTTCGCTTCCAACTGAAAAGAGCCTCGGTGCCTTTGCATGGCGGTTCAAAGATCGACCTGAATGAAACCAGCTAAAGGTATTGAGCCCGAGCGAGGAGGAAACAGGACACAGGCTGTGTAACTGTAATTGGTTCCGCATGGCTGCATACAGTGTCAAAATAATGCCGGGTGTCAATCAACAAGCCAAAAGTACATTATTGCATTTTCATAATTATTTCTTTCATAATTGTCAATAAAAAGGAAAATTATTTTAGTACATTTTTTAATGAGTTTTCTCCCGTTTAGAGCCTAAATTCCCAACTTTTTGTCTTAAAGCTCCTTCATAGTGTTGATTTGAGGTGCCATAGAAGCACCATGGAATATATCCTGACAGTCTGATGCTCATAACCAAGACTTCAAGTTTAAATAAGGCTTGAATCTATCTCAAGTTCACATAATGCGCATATCTGAACCGCACTCGGTCGTATGGTATTAGCCAGACAGCCATAGTCACATACCTTTTATCATTCAAGTTAAGCTTTGCTTGAATGATGGGAAAAATCACGTCGAACATATTTCTATCCTATTACGTAATTAATGTTATGCTTTAGGAGGAAATACCACGTGCCTGCATCAATGTAGCGGGCTCTTATACTTGCTTTTGAAATTGTGACTTTCACTTTCATGGGTCTCAGTGTTATCTATATCATAATTCATTTCAAACTCGTATTAATGGCTTGGAAATCACACACATCGTTGAATATAGACTGAAGATTATTAATCCGAAAATAAACAACCATAAATTGACGTTTTCATCACTTAAACCGATATTTCATATGTGGTGCGTTTTTAAAGCGGTTGAGTGTAAAACATCTACTAAAATGAATAACTTTTCAAATATATCGGTCGACACAATATTCCAGCTGTAAACAATGTAGCAGTATTGCAACAAATGATGTACAAACGACCTTGTACAATCGAGTATCAAGGGACCGTCATATATTGTAAGAACATTGTATGCTATTCTTCCATCACGCTCAAAACAATTGTATTCGTAGACTTAGAAAACGAAAGAATTCAATGTCATATTCTTGGTTTTTATTATCTTTGTGTTGCCATGTTTTAATTCGTCACCACTGACATAAACATTTGGCAAGTTTTCAAAAGTCTGAGGTTTTCGATTAGAATATGGACTGACAATGTATTATATAGTTGCTGATATGTTAGAAACAAAAACGCTTGTTATTCCACTAAGAGATATTCGTCATAAAGAAGATGTGAAATATAGTAACATAGCAGTGGGAAATGATTAACTGTACCAACCGTAGATAATTTAAAACTAACTAAGGTGTTGTCATATCGCTCTGTATCTACGTGATAAATAGTTGCACAAAATATGCTTTCATATATAGGTTACCTTTTCTTTTTTCATATTGTTCAATAAATCAATTAAATGCAAGTTATTTACTCGCTTACTTACCAATTTTCCATATTTACATGCCTACATTTGCCTGTAGATGTACGGTCCGGATCCATGTAATGTTCTTTGGTAGTTTGTAAAATGAGTACCTGTTAATATAGAATTGTACAATTTGTATCGTACCAACATATTAGACACCAATCTGAGTGCGACAAAATACCTTAGACAGGTTATGAGATGTGAGCTTCATCGGTATATTATAAATGTCACAGCCGCATATTGTCTACGCATTTCATATTCTGGCTTTATGATCGCCGGCATAGTTTCATATAATTACATTTCTCAGGAATAGTTACTACTTAAAGTTATTGTTGCGATGCTTTGCAATGTAATATACGAAATAAAATTCACCGATCTGTTTGTAAACTTACAAGGCGTCATCCAGACTAGCTGTACATTTTCAAAATGGAATGGAAAACAAGTTTTGATTGTTAAATATCCAGATGGATATGGTTTAGTCCCAGAACTATTTGCTCAATCACTTGTTTGGTTAAGGTTCCTTTGAAGAGAAAAAAGTGTGTATTTTTCTTCAATGAATTAAATACATTTTTTACAGAATAACCCCAAAGTATCATACACCATTTTGTTGCTTAAAGTTCACACTATCTATCTATCTGAATATTTTTCCTGTACCTTATTGTTATCAAATATATTTTAAAAAGATAATTATATAATTGGTATATACTTTTCAAAATGTCAGTCACTGTTATTTGTTGATAAAATATTATAAAAAATAGACAAATCAGTTGTCAGAGATTTGATCAAGGTCTAGCCAGCCATTTTTAAAAATTGAAATGGTTTGAATGCATTTATTTTGAACAAATAAATACATCAACCAACATGAATTGCAATCAATGATACATGTATGTGTCTGTAGGACTACTTTTGATAAATCTTAAATATTTTAGGGAATGGTGGGCCTGATGAACCAGATAGTTATTGGTTTGCAATAAATACGCCACACAACTGATTAAATCGGGTTCTATTGACTTAAAACTCAATTAATTAAATATTTTCAAGTTAATAATTGAAGAATACAACTTACAAACGGAATTGGGAAACATTATTTCAATCATTAGTCGTTCTGCCTTTAATAAACATATTTTAATAAGACCCACATTTTTCATACAAAAGAAAAGGCGTCTTTATCTTTCGTCGTACTCGTCCATAATATATTTTTGTGTGTCAGTTAGCCTTTTTCTTGTAAGAATGGGAATTTACTATAGTTGATCTTTGTATGAGTTAAACATTTTATAAATCACGCAAAACACTACTAGCAGACGATAACTAAATATGGCAGTAACCTTACACCATACGTAAACTTACTTGTGTGTTGAAACTTTAGCACGTGAATTTCGTGGGGATTTGACAGGAGTGTAATGAATCGATTTATACTATAGTTCAATTTTGAACCCTGAGCCATGACCTTTCAGACAAATCTATTTAGGCGGGTAACCTGTGATTTATTGATTTACATACCGGTAGTCATGATTTAAAGATACTTATTTGTTATACGTATCTGAATAGTCAATCCAGCACCAACCTTTATCGGCGATTGGATTAAACTTTAAAAGTGCAGTCACGGCTCAATGCTCGAAATCGAACTATATTTCAACACGATCACACAACGATATAAACAATCGGATTACGAAACTATGGATGCAATTATTATACGTACATAATAAACACTTGCTTTAAAAGGCATATTTCGTTCGAAATTTAGATAAAATAAAGTTTGACAGGAACCGCATAACACAGTTCCGGTTATCCATTCGTTAACATGTGCTCATTGTGCTGATATACGAAAATGCGGATGTTGGCTTTCATATCGGACTTAAATTAACTGGAAAAGGATTTTTTTATATTTATCTATATCATCAATCATGACGAACAACGCGTTATGAACAATGCTTCATAACGTTTTCGCAGATAAACTATCGCACTATTTTAAACCACCTTTGGCACATGAATACATATTTGCTACACAGCGCGATATTTGTAAATAAACTAGATTACAGCTGCAGTAAAATGCAGATTTCTCGATTACTATCATTAAGATCGTTTGTAAAGTTGAGATACACAAAAAGTATTACGAACCTAAAAAGGTTCATCATTACATTTGGTAATCGATTTTGTTGATTAATATGTTTGAAATACATGTATCAGTACGTTTTCTTCGGTGACAAGGGGGTTCAAATATGGCGACCTCCTTGTCGAAAATATCAGTGGACATGACGCTGCTTTTCTCGTAAACGAAACGCCAACACTTAGTTTCAAGCCTGGCATGCCCTTGCGACGATCGATTTTAAAGCATATCTAGCGTTTCGTTTTATAGAATTCAATAAAAATAACGTTCTGCATTTTGAAAACAATGTTGATTTTTTCCACAAAATATCGCCTTTATTTTAGTGCTAGCATTTGAATTCGGCGACCATATGTCACATAATACACTACACGCAAGTGCTTCAATGTTTTTCTATTATATATGATATGATCGGATGGCATATTCTGTTTGAAATTGCTTTTTTCAAGTTTGAGTTTTTCAAGCATTTTCATCAGGTAACCTTTACCTTAACAGATATACAGCTTACATCCACTTGGGAGGGATATATCTGCACGAGGCGAATACGTCGTTATTTAATGTCTATAACACTTCTGGCGGTGCAGTTACATTTTCTAGTGGACGAAAACCTTGTAGCAAATAAATACTTTATAGTCTTGTTTGTCGGTACGATAATATGGAATATTTAGCATTATGTCACGAGAACAGTCTTTACCGTCTGGTCCAAAAGCGCGACCAAACGATTGAAGTAGGTAATGACCTGGGTATTCAAAGGCTTATCGTGCGGAATGGCAAAATACACTTAAACGAATTTCTAATTGGCCACCCTAAAAACTATTATATTATCTGATAAATTATATCATAAATCTTAGGCTATGTTATTTGTTCATTCCACGCACTAATTTATCTATTTCCGGAAAGAAATGGCGTATTCATGTACAAAATCATCCATGCGTAACGGTTGGTGCGAAATTGCGTTTTTGCACGTTGGCCTCGTGTACAGCTTGGAATAGTATCGTATTTGGTATAAATTTGTTCCCTGTAGATCGACGTTATTTAAAACACTATAATTTGTGAGAATGAGCCATGTTGAACACGCTCATGACGTCAGATGCATGCATAAATATCGCTTTTTTCAAAATGACGTTTTGACGTACATGTCTGGATTTTGGTCATGCATGCGTAATTTATTTCTTGAAATCGATAGTTAAGTGCATGGAATGAATATAACCCAAATTTTAGACATATTGACTGAATATATCGCATAATATAATATTTCATTGGGTGGCCAATTAGAAATTCGGTTAAGTGTGCATGTATATTATTTTTATTTTCTTTATGACGGAATTACTAATGTTCCGCTCTCTCACCACCCACCATTTTTCAAGCCGTTGTGAAATTTGCTAATTGTTACCTTATTTATATTTGTTTTGTGCAAATTGATGGAATACGATCCTAACACGTACATTGATATAAAGGTCAATGTTAACAGTTACATGTCACCCCTCGTAACATACACACATTTGTTTATTTTACCTCCCACCACTGTAATATTTCGATTTCTTAATGACAGTACCAAAGCAAAATATTATTTGGGTTCTGATTTTCGTACTAACGCTATATGTTTTCCCTATTCGAAGTCTTTTATTTGCATTCTGTGTGAAGTACACATAGACAGGTTGCTATTCAAGTGCATAACAACAACAAGAAAGGTAAAATGTTTTTCATACCTATCTAACAAATTAAGATTATTTATATGCAACATATTCACAATATTATTTTAAAGTTACAAGTTATGACCAATGAGCATTTAACTAACTACCCATTCAGAGTGAAATATGCTCAGTACGTTTTCATCGTTGAATTTTTCTTACTTCTATTGTTCATACATCTTTTAATTTTGTGTAATAATATTGTATAATCGTTTAGAAACTTGGCTATTGTCCATTTGTTATCGATCGGGTTACGTAACTCCCGTGTGTCAAGAAAATCACAAAACGCACGAATTCCACATGCATCATTTAGGCATGATAGATTTTGGTGTAAATTGCTTTGAATCGTTTGTTAGGTTTGGCAATGAAAGAAAATCACAAAAGAAAAGTTTTAGGCCTTGGAATAAAAATGCCAGGATAGTCCGAACATGGAGGAAATCAGGCGATTTGGATGCTTATGACGGGGACGTCGAATTGGAGGTTTCACTTCGGCTAAATTGTCTTTAACCGACAATGCTTCATCTGGAAACACTCTATTAGCACGTTGGCACCGTTTGCATCCACCCATGTCCAAGGCTTCCATGTGAAACAACTCTCCGACAGGACCAGTTACTCCACATGTACCATATCTAGGCAAAATTCACAACTGATCTATACACTTCTAAACAACTTATTGGACGTCATGAATACGTAATCAATCAATAATTAATCAATATTTCAACTTTTCACTTAGAACAACGATTCTGAAAAATTAGGATTTTTCCAATTTAGGTTTCGTTACTTTTTAGCCGCACTATACACACAAGCACTGCTCATTCACATCGATAGCACTTTATAAAAGCAATGTTGCAGTTGCATTGTTCATGGAATAAAATATCATCAATTAAATACAGTTTGGTTGTCAATAATAAAAAGTTTGGAAAAGTATTGACAGTAACCCCAGTGTTGCGTTTCTAGATGTACTCAGTATATATTGTTCAATTTATCAAGACAATATATCAACAACACTAGAAACTAAACTTATTTTACTCAATGGAATTAAAAAATGTACATGTTAACTGAAGGTCATTTCTTAAATGACGTGTCTTTGAGATGTAAACGTAATTTCTATGACAATTGTCAATTAGCCACCATACCAACTAGACCAATACTTAGAATTCGTTGTCAATTTCAATTCCAGTGTGTCTTTAAACTCTCACCGTATTTGTCCTCAGCATCTACAAAATTACAAACTGACCAACTAGACCAGTACTAAGATTTTGTTTTTGCACTTTTAGTCACAGAAGATTTCTAAAGCAAAACACCAATACTACCGCATTCACAATAACACTGGAGCATAGAATAGATACGAACAGAATAATTACAAAACGTAAATCAATAGCATGTCATTTGATTTTATATCGAAAACATTGCTGCTTTTGCATCCTTTCTATTTTAAAAGTGTGTATTCTTAATTCTACATCTGTTGTCTTTTGATATCGATCGCCAAGAGATTATGAGAGGACAAAAGCCATTCTCCCCCTTTTATATGCAGAATACATTGTTACACATGTATATGAAAAGGGTCCAAGCATCCCTTGCTCTCCGATCAGCATTTCAAAATGGGAGATTTGATTTGTACAGAGTATTGTAGACAAAATATACAGCTGGTTATATTGTCTGACATCAAAATGGCTTAAGTATTATTAACTTGTTTTCTGTATATTTGTCATTTTCCCTGGGTGCCCGATATAACATTAGATTGTATTTACGGCGGTTAAGTCAGTGCGGTGTTAGGGTGTTAGAACAACTAGCCAACTATCGTATTTATAAATGTTACAATTTGTTGTATCTAATAAAGTGGTCATTATTGTGGCAGACGCCATTTCGTTATTGTTGATAACACCTATATTCTTCCAACTCTGGTATAATTTGATTGGAATAGATTAGAATCAACTATACGAATATTGTTCTTGCCCCTGGCGCCGAATCAATCAATTGTACAAAATCTCATTTTGTAGGAACCGAATAGAACAAGCAAACCTTCACAGACTAAATATGTTATATGATAACTGACTGTCGGCATACACGGTCATACCTAATATAATACACGAACAATTGTCAATTTTAAGCCATAAGTAGCAATTACTTGGATAAAAATTCTTATCCCCAAGAGAAATTCAAAATATTGAGGGATGTAACGGACTAATTTGTATAAACGTCTTATTTAGTTTTCGTCTATGTAAAATAATAAAATATATCGGATTATAATGAAACAGCAGGAGGTATTCCCTCAGGCCTACCGATGGTATTTTAAATGCTTGTTTGAATTCATGTAATTGCATGGGATGTTACACAGTTTGACTGATGTATATTCCTAAGTTAAAGGCACGAGATGCAGATTCTTCAATATGGTAGGTGGGACTGTCACATACTATTCACCGGAAGGCGTAGGCGTTTTAAACTTGTTTCACATGTTTTTGTGAAAGTACATGGCTTGGACGTGAAATCATGCAATATATGGTGGTATTATATACATGTTATACAAATAGAGCGGCAATGATACGTATGAAACTGTCCATACATAAAAATGAACAAGAAATCGCTAGCTTAGAATGAGAAGGTCGAAAGTACAAAATCGATATTTTTAGAAAACAAGAAAAATGTCCGAAAATTACTCTTTATAAATGGTAAAGCAAGCTGTTTGAACTATACTGTTTTAACATGACAAGTTCCGATTGTCAAGAAAATAGGCTCATACATGTAAGAAGCACATTGTGATGCTGAATTTAAATAAGTATTAGCACGATCTTGTCATTTTAAACCAGCGAAATGTGGATCTTAATTTTGAATGGTGGCATGATACACAATTCATGTTGATATTAAAAGACATAACATACTTTGGTAGTGCATGTTCACTGTGTGAAGCATGCATTACACATAAAACAATATTATTAATATAAAACATACATTAGGAATTGTGGATATATTTCAATATATATCACGTGCATTGGTCGACGAATATATTTCCATTTGTTAACCATGTAGCAGTCTATGTTTATAATATGTATATTGTACATACAAACGGCAGAATTAAATCGAGTATCGAGGGACCGTATATATTGTTAATCCATTGCAGGTTATTCGTGTGCGCCCTGGTTCCTACTAGATCTCCCTTCAGCAAAACATATGACCCATTGGAAATAATTGCTTGTACTTTTATGTGCTTTCCTTGACCGAGATGTTTAAATAATTATTTTTTTCCATCTGGTTTAAAACAATTGTATTCATAGGCTTACAATACGAATGAATTCAATCTCGTATGCTAAGTTTTTATCTTTGTGTTGCCACGTTCCGATTTGTCAACACTGACATAATCATTGGGCAAGTTTTCAAAAGCCTGAGGTGTTCGAATAGACTTAGGACTGACAATGTACTGTCTGGTTGTCGATATGTTTCAAACAAAATACTTGTTATTTCGTCACGAGATATTCGTCATACTGAAGACGTACAATAACTTAGCAGTGGGAAAGAATAATTATATCTCTATAGATTATTTAAAATTACGTAAGGCCTTGGTCTTTAGCCATTGCATCAGCTATATAACTTTGTTTTCATATGTAGATTAAAATGGCTCTTTACAAACGTTCAATCAATACATTAATGTCACGTTACCGAATCCCTTCTATACCATTTCCACCTCTACATCCAGACATGTACATGTTGAAATCGTCCGGATCCGTGGAATAGTAAAGACAAGTATACAAAGTGTGGACCAGCTCATATTATAATTACAACACATGTATGGACCAGCAATGAAAACTCCATTCTGAGAGCACAAAGATAACGTTGACGATTTTTACGTTTATATATTTTTATACATTTTTTAAAATTCTGTAAAATATTATTGCTGCGATGACTTGCAATATAATATCTGGAATATTCATTCACTGTCTGAAAGTAAACATACAAGGCGACAGTCAGACTAGTTGTATATTTTTGAATGGACTATAAAACTAGATTTGATTATAACATACCCAGATGATTATGTTTTCCTCCCAAAACTATTTGTTCAATTATTAGTTTGGTCTACAGACAAACACTGTTAGTCGAATTGGGTTAGTTATGTTAGTGTAGTTACATTTTCTAGTAGATGAATCCAGGGTAGAAATTTAATACTTATGTCTCGTATGTAGGAACGACTATAAATGTGAATTAACATCCGTTGACTCAGGAACATAGCTTATTATATGTATAACTAAAATGGAATTGTCGGATAGATAAAAATAAACATGTCCTGATTACAATATTAATCTTCTAATAATGATATTATAATATATAGTCTATCCAAAAATATATGTGAAAACTGCACGAATGATCCATTATTACATATTCATGCTTCGAGGAGTGGTCGTATTAATGGATTTTATCAATGACAATCTTGCATGCATAAGAGAATATATACCGGTTTGTAATATGAGAATAAAACAGTACCCTTATCCGGATGTACGTATGGGAACACCGCACATTAAATCCCACATCTTACCAACATATGTGTATGCGCGTGTTCAGAAAGTTCAGCATTAGCAAAACAATGACCTACGTAATGACCAGAGTCGTCAACCTTCAAATGCATTTCTTTGATAAAACACGCATTTAAAAAGATGTGTATGATGTGCGAATAGTGTGTATTATTTATCGTTGCTCATTGACTGAAAACAAATGCATTATACTGCATTCCAATAAAAATGTAACTGCCTCTTGAAACATAATATTTTGTAGATATACTCCACGAATGCACATGCTGGGTCTTTATTCATTTCAGCATTTTTGAAACGTGAGTTGGGTGAGAAGAAGTACTGTAATGCCTACTAGTTCCGTATGTCATGTCCTCTAATGTTATTTATTTGTAACTTCCTTCAACGCACATCCTGTCAGTGTTCATTTCAATTTGTTTTCAGTGCCATTGTAAAGAGCAAGGTAATTAATTAGCATTCATCTGTTACTGTAAGATAATATATCTTTATTTTCATTTAGAGAACTATACGGGAACAGTCGCAGCCTATTGTGGTAGACTTAAGTACATTAGTTCCTATGAATATTCTATAGAACGGTAATTGGAAATTAATGTTTCGCATTTCAATCACAGAACCTTTCTAAAGCAAAACCTTACCATTACTGCTTACATGCACAACAGCATTAGAACACAGCATATATACGAACATATAAAAATAATACTTTAATTACGTGTATTAATGTATTCATTTTAATTTATTTTATAGTAGATAGAGTATATACATATAGTATATATAGGCATTTAAAATATTATATTTGATCAATACCTCAAATTGTGAAGCCTGTAGATATAGTACAGACTGTGTCATTCTGTAGAAATCAAATAAAACAAGCAAACAAAGCCTTCTCAGACGTAGACTTTTATACGATAACTGACTGTCGGCATATACGATCATACTTAATATAATACCCGAACAATTCTATGCAATAAATTGCCATTATTTAAATAACATGATTCGTAACCCAAAAGGGAATATTCAGGGATGTTTCCGACTAAAGTATACATACACATCTTGGCTACATTCCGTCTATGTAAAATTAAATTATCAAATATATTGGAATTTAAAAACAAAGTAGGATGTATTCCCTCTTGGTTACAAACAGTATTTTACAAGTTTCTTTAAAATCATGTAATTGCGTAGAATGAAACTCGGTCGGACTTGAGAATACTATGAAGTTCAATTGACATGATACATTTTCAATATCTTCAGTATGAGATGTGTGACAATCACGTGCTCTTCAATGACTTGTCCCCGAATTCGTTCGTGCAGTTGTTTTAACATATACATATTTGTGAAACTAGTTCATTTTACAGCGGGGACTTTGGGAGCTGGGTCCAGTCGTAGCTACGCTTCACTCGGTCATTTGGGGCATCGTTTTTGGCATATCTTTGTGAAATAAGATTATCCAGCTCTTTAACATCGGGGACTTTAGCTTTTAATTCTTTCTTATAACCATTATTCCGTGTGAGTGTGTTATGTGGTTAATGTTAAGTTAAGTGCTCATTGGTGTTTGTAACTGTATTTGGCTGGCTTCGACGTTAAATCCTGTAATGTGTGTTAAAAAGGGATGGGCAATGAAAATAGTCAAGAAATTAAGGTCTTATTTTTGTGATGGTCTTTGTATGATGTCTTCCTGTATGTACACATGTTTTATTTCCATGTCTTCTCTATGCGTTAACATTGTTATTTCTCTGAATGTTAGTGTGACTTAATTGTTGCCAAGTCTACTGGTTACTTGAAGGGCAAGATAATACAGCACAACTGCACTCTAACCCTGTTTAAAGCAAAATGTTGTTGTTGTATGGAGAGGTTAACTGTGTAGTAAATGGTCACAACTGGTTATGTGATAACGCTGCTGAAAAAGGTTGTTGACCGACGTTGGTAGTACATTGTATGTAACATAATAATTATATAAAACAATATAAGTAATAATAACATCTACAGGAATGAATACTTCTAGTTGTAAACAATGCAGCTGTATTGTATTAAATTATATACACACCAACCATGTACAATCGAGTATCGAGGGACCAGTATACGTATATTGTTACACCATTGCATGTGATTATTCAAAACAATTGTATTCGTACGCTTAGAAAACGAATGAATTCAATCTCATATTCTTATTTTAATTATCTTATTTGTTGCCATGTTTTAATTTGTCAACACTGTTTTAAACATTTGGCAAGTTTTCAATAGTCTGAGTTTTGCAATTAGAATATGGACTGAAAATGTATTGTGTTTGCCGGTATATTCCAAACGCAGAACTTGCTATTTCGCCGAGAGACATTCGTCATAAAGAAGATGTGACCTATTGTAGCAGTGGAAAATGATAAATGTATCAACCGTGGATGATTTAAAATTAGTTAAGGTATTGGAATACAGTTCTATATCGGCCATATACTCGACATCTAGTTGTGCAAAATATGCCTCGGTTACTTATAGGTTAATTTTGCTTTTTTTAAATGTTTAAAACATCATAAATGCGAGTTAATCCATTCCATTTAGAGCAAATGCCGTCTTTGTGTCCCGATATGTCCATGTGGGTATGGCCCGGATGCTTGGATAGCTCAATACAAGTTTCCAAACTGTGGACCTGATAATATTTCATTACTAAATATGTATAGAACCAACAATGAAGATATTGCATCATAAATCTTGTGATAAAATAATGTTGATAGTTGATTGAGTCTTACGCTTCATCTGTACATGCCTAAGTGTTACACTCGCATATTATCAACGAAATTCATATGCTGGTTTTATTGTCACCGGCATAGTTTTATATATCTCAATCGCTGAGTTTAATTCTGCACAAGGTTAATGCTACAACGTATTGCACTGTATAATCTGATATATAACAGTGCAACTACGGTTCTGTATATAAACATTACCGGGCGACAGTCAGACTAGTTATACAGTTTCAAACAGGAATAGAAAACTAGATGTATTTGATTGTAGCATCCCCAGACGAGTATATGTGTGTCTCAGAACTATTTGTTCAATTATTAGTTTGGTCTTTACACATACACATTTCGTCAACTTGGGAGGGAAATATGTCAACACAAGACGATACCGTCCGTATTTAATGTCTACATCAGTTTTGTACGTGTAGTTGTATTTTTTAGTGGATGAAACCCATGTTAGAAATAATGTACTTATGTCTCGTTTTCCGTACGATTAACTGGCAGATTTAACACTAGCCGACAAAAGAACATAACTGGAAATACAATGTATCTACAAAAAGTTATTCGCTGAATGCGCTATGACATGCTTCACCTATAAATCAAACCGTAACATCCTATTGCAATATTAATCTTTCAGATACACACTAACAATTGAAATATATACACCAAAAACTGTCGGAACGATTCATTTCTTCACATGTACAAAGTGTGTTCATCGTTTCACTGTTTCTAGTCTTTTTATACAGTTTGATGTGACTCGTAAACATGAAATATGATCTTCACACATCCAATGATAGAAAGTAAGTTATTAGTTTTCATGCCCTACCGAGTATATTACAATAATAAGTTTGTTTACCTCCCACCATCACAATGTGTTTCGTACATTGCTAATGATTTAATAATTATAAGGCCAAAATAAAATAAGATTTAGGGGTTGGTTACTCTACTTACATGTATCCCATATTTTACCTTCATCGTTATTTTATAAGTTATATTAAAAGCTGCCAATTTTCGAGGGTGGCTTTCAGCTGATTCAGATGTTCAACCACCCTTTGACATTTTAACTTCACCTGGCCAATGGGATATGTAATGAAACCTACAGTAGTGTCTCCCTCAGGAGACTACTGCTCTCACATGTACCAAATTACTCCATGGTGGAGGGGAGCGTGTAGGTTATTCTTGCTCAGAGAAATTAACCAATAGTCCAGACGGTGGTCGACTACGGGACCTTTCGATCACAGAAGCGCGCGCCATACCTCAAGGTCACCGTTTCCCTCTTCTATATTGAAATCATAGGGGAATGATGATATGTTAGTACATAATAACAATACAATTCTATGTCCTACCTAACACATTCCTTACAGCGTCTTTAGGCATAACCAAGCATAATAAACATACAGACAGCTTTGTCTCTCTTTTGAAGTTTAAGTATTCAAGTTCCATAGATATATAAGTTTAATTTATAGCGACAATACGTCAACAACACTATTAATTAAACTGGTTTTTCACGGTAAGTGCAAGTGAACTATATCAGTATCATTTATAATATTTCCTAAATGGGGTGTCTATGGGCTGGAAGCTCCATTTCTATGACAAGTGTCAGCTAACCACCAGACCAGCTAGACCAGTACTAAGAATTCGTTGTCAATATCAATTCCTGTGTGCCTTTCAACTCTCACTTTATTGTGTCCCCACGATCTGGGAAATTACCAACTGACACACTAGACCAGTACTAGGATTTCGTTGTCAATTTCAATTCTTGAGTGTTTTTCAAATCCTCAGCGTGTTGTATCCTAAACATCTACGACCAATGATCTCGGTGGCTTGCCTTTGGAATTAAACATAACATTAATTGCGATTTAGTTACTTAAGTCAATAATGTCAAATGACAGGAGTCAAATTGTATTAAAGCAACTTCACCGTACTGTTCAATTATAAGTGATATTGTTTTGTACAGGGAAATGTTGTTTGGCAGTTTATAGGATTAATCGCCGGAAAATTAGTTCGTTAAGTCTCCAACGTTTTGTCTCCCGTTTGCTGGATGTCCTTGGATTTATTTTGGATGACAACGTCTTTAATAGGGGATTTAAATAGCCCCGCGCAGCGGGGCTATTGAAAATACCCAGACCGTTAACAGGCGAACGTGCATATCTTCTTTGAGTTTCTGCCGGTACTAATGCTTTCAAAAAAAGTTATTTCCGGTCAAAAATTTCAGGCAGTTTTCCGAGGTGAATAGTCCTTGGATTATAAAAAAAATAGTAAGCTGTAAACGGTTGAGCCTATCGTTCTCTTTCGATTAAATATAATTTTTAAAAAATGTGTAATAAATAAAAAAATTATTTTTAAAAAAACAAAGGGAAGTAAGAAATACGCTACTGTACAGTACTGTAGATACTCCGCTTTACGTGTCACTAGCCAAAGCGTTTGCGAGATTTTCATGCGCCCATGAACACGGAAGATGTTTTAGAATCGTCAAAAAATAAAGGTGAAATTTTCATTTAAATAGCCGATTTATCATGACAGTACTCGATCTCCGAGGAAATTGGTCTTTAATAGACATTTTTACGTAGTTTTACAATGATATCAACACTCAGATCATACCAGATGCTTGAACGTAAGTAGGCTACAGTTCGTTCCATGTCAACAATGCAAATCAACAATTCTATGTCTCAATGTATAGCTTGTCAAAGCAATGTTTATGAGATTATTTTGTTACTGTCAGTGTGTATAATACTTATGTACCAGTTAGTTTCATCCACAGCACCCCAGCCCCGGGTGAAGGGGCGCTCCGGGATTTTGAGTTGTCAAAATCAACAGCCCTTCAGCCTTCTACGGCCTACAGGGGAAGCTGATGGTAAAATCTCCCGCATTTCCCCTGACATCTACCGGTAAATATTGTCTCTAGGCTATTGGTATTCGCAGAAAAAATCCTAAATTTCCCCTGCCTTGGGGGGTAGCTGGATGGTAAAAACATGGCCTATCTGCCATGGATCCCTGTGGTCGGGAGGAACTGTGGATGCAACTGACTGGTGCATTAATTATTTGTGGTGGACAAACTTGTGTACTAGCAGGGCCCATACGTTGTCGCTTATGTAATATCTTCGATAAATTTACTTAAGCCTACATCAGACGTTAATTATCCAAAACAAATAACTATCGCATATCTATTTCAATGGATTGATACCGGATTGATCACCATCGGTAGCTGGAGTTCGGTTCGTGGGAGTATGAATCTGCGGAGCACAATTGTGTGATGTTTGTTGTGGTCTTGTATGATTGACTAGGCCCCCAATTAACGTCATACGGTGTCGCTTTTGCTATATCTTCAATTTTCCAAGGCTTGAAGCTGATCCGATACTATGGACTGGACGAAATATGGTTACAGTAGGTTTAGAAATTTCCCCTGGACTAATTGAAACTGCTCTCAAGATTACAGTTAGGCCTACAAAGTACAATAAAGGTATGCCATTGATTTTACTCATTTTGAATCAAATTATGACAGTTTCATTTTGAATGTGTTGTGTACAAAAAGATTATTTACATTGTACTGCTAGGCAAGCGCTATTAAGTGATTTCGTTAGAAACGGGGTGATTTGGTTGCCCTTTTCAGCGCTATGTACTCGTAACAGTCAGCTAGCCACAAGCGCATGCCGAAATAATAATATATTTTTCACTTTTTCCGATATACAGTAGCGCTTATTTTAAGAAGCTGTTTCTAAGCATAGCGCTCGATAGCGTGACTACTGTGCATCTCACGCAATGTTTGCCTAAAATCGTACATATCTGCGGTCAGGGTCAAACAAAAATTTCACATGCATCTCTGCAACCGCAAAGCCTAAACTTAGCTAAAGTAAAATAATTTAACTCTATTCGCTTGGGTCGGTAGGTCAAATGCCTTATGTGGTCACTAGGTCACAAATTTGGCCTTATATTCCAAAGCCTTTAATCAGAAGGATATTCTTGTAAAAATCAAGTTCAATATTTGACATCCGGGGTCAAAAAATGTGTCACTATAGGTCAAGTCCTAGAAATTTCTTGTCACGGTAGACAATAGAGATAAAAATGTTGGTCTTTTCTTGATGAAATTTCTACAGAATAAATTATTTCATTATAATCTAGGTCAAGTTCAATTATAGGTCTTCCGGACCGGGGTCCCTGATTTTTTGGCTACCCGACTTCCCGATAATCGCTGATTACCTGTGGGACTGACGATCTGGCGGACTTAAAAAAGTCGGTCTGACTGTCAGATGGACTTTTTTCTGCTAAAATCAACAAATGCAGTTATTCCCTTTTAAGGCGGCGTTTACACATTAAAAGGTTTTCCTTGTTTCCAAGTCCTTTTATCATGATCTGAGTGTAAGACTTTGTTTTCCGGTTGTCATTTACCAATAATTCAATCGTTTTAATGCACAAAGTTTCCCCTTTTCCCTCGCGAAATCATCGAGACTTCAGAAAAAGAGTACAAAAACACCAAGTTAGAAAAATGTTTCAGCTTTGCGATTGGCCTAAGAATTTATTATCGAGTTTACCAATCAAAATATGTCTTACACAAGACACCGCATTGTAGCAAAACCAGTCTTTCTGTACGGGTGTCCGCCTAATGATGGTTGAAAATTCTTGAGAAACATAGGAGTTGAGCACAGAATTAATTGCTTACGCTGCCTGCCCACACATTTGTGGCTATACCCAAATATAATAACGAATGATTCTGAAGCCTGGTTAATAAGTGTAGAAAGCATGAATATGCCAGCACAAAACATAGCATTTCATGAAAAATGCCCAATGCAAACTGAACTTATTGACCGGAAACCTTTTTTATGTATTTTGAGTAAATGTGACCATGACCCCAAATACAATCCCAAGCTAGGTATCCATGCAAGCTTGCTATATACAAAGTATCATTAAGATCAGCCTATCCAAACTTCAAGTTATTGACCGGAAACCCCCAGTTAAAAATTGTTTGACATCGCTGCCTCGCTGCCCGTCATCTAGTCCGGGACCAATTGTCCCAATCTTATAAAGCAGGATTTTTCGTTGGAAAACCTGAAAAAAATACGTGCGATAATGTACCCAGGAAAAAACGTACCCAGGACAGAAACTGAAATTGTTCAATTCATTGGAAGGCTAATTGAAAAGTCTGGGTACCCTTACAGAAAATATTCTCTCTGACAAATGTGTAACATGTATGCGGTTAACATGTTTCAAATATGAAATGAATATACTGCGAATGCAGTCTTAAAGGGACTGCGTCACATTTTAGCGTATGGCAAAAATCAAATAAAATTGTTAAATATTTACTATATTTGGTATAGATGCCTGTATATCCCATAAATAAGCACACTGGTATAAATATAACTTGTGAAACATTATTTAAGTATTTTACCTAAAAAAATTCTATACCATATATCTGAAATATAGCTTAGCAATTACCCAACATCTATTTAATCCCCGTTTAGGCGGTGCCTTAGTTCATATTAACTCCATTTCATTTTTATATAGCATAACCACTGCAATAAATTACTAGTATGGTACTTTTATTCGCAATATCAATTCAATTACATAGTATACTATTTCAAATAACACTCTTGACAGATAATGAATACACATTTAGTTTGTCTGTTCTAGTTTGACTTTAACGTATAGCGAGAACGTATGCATTCCGAAACAATATAACATGCAACCGACTCTGGAAAGACTTTTGGTAGATATACTCCAAACAAGACTTTCTTATTCTAGGGTTTTGTTTATTTCATCGTTTGTGAAAAGTATTGTAATGCCTACTAGTCCATTGTGTCAGGTACTCCAATATATCATTACAGCATATCCTGTCAGTATGTATTTCAATTTGAGTATCAGTGCCTTTATTAAGAGAAGTGTAATTAATTAGCATTCATCTGTTACACGACGATAATGTATCTTTATTTTCATTGTGCGAACCACACAAGAACAGTCGCAGCTTATTGTGGTAGACTAAGTACATTAGTTCCTATGAATATTCTATAGAATGGTAATTGAAATTTCATGTTTTGCGTGTTCAATCACATAACTTTTCCAAAGCAAAACCGCAACTATAACGCTTGCTCAATAGTATTAGAACACAATATAAATTCGAGCAGATAATATTATACAGAATAGTTGCATTATTTGAATCGATACCATTCCTTTGTGGAAGATGTTGCTGTTTTATAACGTAGGGAATAAATGTGATTGTAAAACCATACCAGTTCCACTCTTTAATGTCGAGTGAATTCTACCATTTCGTTTTGAGTGTGACGCGGACAACTGGCGTTACCCTGACCTTCCACACTAGAAGCGGTATCTATATATCACTCAGTTGTCATGGTTAATGTTATCTTCTACCTTCGATCACACTATTAGTTTGCACTGTACATGATCATGTTCTGAGCAAACTAAAGTAGTCTGGTTCATAAATCACCTTCATAAATCCCTTATTTGACTTTGCGACATATTATGTTATGGTATCGAAACAAAGCAACAGCATTAAACATTTTTCCTCTAGAAATACAAATCGATGCCGCGATTTGTTGGTGACAAAAACTAATAGATCAAGACATTGCCGAAATAGATTGCCCGAACACAAACTATTAAGAATACTCTCCATAATTAATCAAGCGAGTTAGAAAATGGAGGCGAACTAATTCAAGCATATTACGTCGATCATCACATTTAAAAGAGATCATTATTTAGACAAGTATCACATGGCGCCAATGTAATTTGATCCATCGTAATTCAACGGGAAAATACTCGCCATTTTAGTGACATTGTCTTGATATTCGACGTGATAAGAAGCGCAACACTGTTCACATCATTTATATATTCTATATTTTGCGCTTGAGTCTGTCATTTGTAGTCGCTTTTTTGTCGATGTTGTTCGAATTGTCTTGTTTACAACATTGTGTGTTTCAGCGGTGCTTTCTTTTACCATCTCACATAACCGCCCTATTCCTCTTGCTCATTATTGTAAACTAGTTCAAGTCGTATTTGTACCTCTTTGTGTCGTGTTTTAACTAGGTCAGGGGGTGGTTGTGCCTCATTTGGTCGTCGTTTTTGGCATGGGTCTGTGCGGTTGAGTCGCCGTGCAGCGGTTCTTTGGGGAACTTGGTCGAGAATTGGTTGCGTTTCATTCGGTCTCATTCAATAACCGCTATTATTTAATTTCTTTTTGAACCTGTGTCATCCTGTATTTTTTAATTTGTTTCTTCGGCTTATGTTTGGGCATTGCTTAGTGTATTTGCTAGAAATATGTAATTTTAGTTCCCATCCCATTTCTACCTTGTCCATTATTTTAAACTAGGTCAAGTCGTAATTGTGCCTCTTTAGGTCGCATAATGATAGGTCACTGTCCTTCAGGGTTTTTAACAAGGTCACATTTCGGGGCTGTCGTGCCTAAGTTGGTCGACGTTATTGCATGGGTTTGTGATGTTGTGTCGCCGTGCAGCGGAGCATTGGGGGAACTTGGTTGAGTCTTGGCTATTTTTCATTCGGTCTCATGCAATAACCGCTATTCTATAATTCCTTTGTGAAATCGGTCTTTCTGCATTTTTTCTTCGCGGGGGCTTTGGTTTTTTATTGTTTCTTTGGCCTACTTGTGGGCACTGCTCAGGGTAGTTGTGATGTGGTGTTTCTGATTTCTGTGCTCGGCTGGTTGGGTTGAGTGCTGCCTTTCTGTCTGATTTTCTCATTCCTTATTTAAGAATGTTTCGTTTTATCAAACAATACAGCCTTTTCCATTTTTGCCATGTATACATACTCATACTTGACTCCTAATATATCATTGGGTTGTTTCTGTGCTACTTTACGAGTTTTGTCAACATTATAGTACTTGTTTTACATTATTCCATCACCGTTAACTGTAGATATTTAGTGAGATGTAAAACTTTTATTTTCAATGTGTTGTTCCATAAGGTTGTCTTTGGAGTACGCCTGAATTTGTGGTGCAATGTATAACGTTCAAGCCCCAATGTCACCTTCGATTATTTGCAGAAATTTTGATTTGTTTGGAAAAGAAAGATAAGTTAGTTTATAACTGAATTTCAGTCCACATACCTCAAATGCTCCTAAAAGTGAAAATTGCAATCAATCCTTGCAAAGCGAGTATAATACAAAATACGTATTACCATTTAATGTACGAATATTCAATTGGGGGGGGGGGGGGGTTAAGTGAACCTTTCCTCGTGCGTACACTTGTTCTAGAGCTAATTTAGTGTCACTCAATAAAGGTAATTCTACTAACAACATAACATTCTTCTAGAATTATCTTAATTAGTTTAGCAAAGAGTATGTTTCATTATTGTTCAACAAGATCCTGATTACAGTGAACAATCAAGACTCTTGAATTGGTTGCATGGAACATGTATTTATTAAACATTATTGAAATTCTATTTCTACAGTTACTCTGATAATTAGATCCTTCCATATTGGTAGGAAGTTTGTGTGTTTTTGGTTCATGCATGCACTATTTTAAAACCTTCAAACTTACATCTGTTCAAACATTTTGCCATTTGTTCATAAATAAGAAACTATTCTACCCGAATCAACGATATCTATCTGAAAATTATACTTGGGTTTTAACGTGCCCGGTGTACACAACTGATACACTGATACACTAGCCAGTTCACCTGGAGTTAGATGGAAACACTGAAAAAGCGTCTCAGAATTGCTTTAGTACCCTACTCGAGATTCGAAGCAAATACCTGTCGATATGAAGAAAAGAGCGTTATCCACACACCACCTCTCGAATTCCCAAAGGATACAACCAGATTAAGTAGCATCTAAATAATAAACTATCCATATTCTGCACACCATTTGCATTTTGATGATTGTTTAAAAATTGTTGTATTTTCAAAGCCATCAGATGATTGATGTGCGTGTGTGTGTGTTGCATCGTCTAATGTCTGATTCTTTTTGTAATAAATGTTCGGACATAGGCATTCTTAGCACGAAATATGCGCATATTAACGCTTTCAATTTCAACTAAATCTTTTCATCCGACTCAAGTCATCGACTTTAAGATTTAATGGTACTGGAGATGGATCACCAAAGATGTAATACGATTTTGAATTATGTTATTCATTTGTAAAAATCATGCTTATTAATAAAACTACATGGTGATGTAAAACGTTTGAAACTCGTTTGTCGCAATTCGTAGGTTAAGATTTACCAACCTAAACAATGATAATGTCAGAGTTTATTTCTTTTGAATAAATTGAACAAATGCTGTCAGACAGACAATTATTTCTGTGACCGCTTTCTTATTAAAGAATACATGGTAATTTGGGCATGCAATTATCAAAGGTAACATGTTTAGAGAAACTAGTGAGTACTTGTTTCGAATTTGCGTCTAACTCGAGTCAATTTGGCACTGTATTATAATACTTTCTTCAAAAGTCAATAGATGAACAAAGTTGAATTCAATCGAAATAAAATAATCCATGACACACATTTTTCTTCTGTGTTAAACACTGAGGAAACACCTGCTGTAATTCTTCGAAAAAGATGGCCTATATCTGAGCATAGATGAGTATTGTATAGATCAGGTGTAGCATATAAATTTGACAATGAACTTAATATTTCTGCGAAAAATATCTCTGTTGTTTGCTTTGGTAGCAATAACACTATGAAAATAAGATATGGCTATCACCTGTCTTATTTCAGGTTTTGTGATACAAAATGTATTATATTACTCTTATTTGATTGAATAGAATATAATTTAATTTGTTTTATTATTAATTTCCTTGTGTACTATTGAATATTAACATTTGCATGAACATATAAAGTACAAACAAGAGTCGCCTCGATCATGACACTTTCATAAATCATCCGTTTGTCTTCGACAACGCTTGGCGCCACTGTAATATACGGGTTGCGTGATGAGTAATGAACATTTTGGTTTCTTATTTTCACCTACTTCAAAGGCAATGCTCTTTTAAATATACAGATATGTCATATTGCCTTCCATGGTACGGGGCGCTTACATTTTAAGTAGTTCTTAAAGTACCGACTACTATGTGTAATATATGGAATTTTACTCGTGCCTGTGCACCATACACTAGGCCATAATGATACTCAGCTTGTCCATATAGCATGAACAACATCAAATTTATAGACATTGGCAATGTGATATAGACGTCTGCAATAAATGTTTCGGGTGAATCACTAAGTAATGATTGTTAGAAAATCCTAGTGCCAGTATCATAGGCACATAACGTTGTTATAGTAATGTACGATATACTCATTCATTCATTTCCTGTTCATTCCACTACATAAAATTATAGTAACATAATACAAGGTCAAGAGCGAATCACACAAAACGACGAATAAAATAGTGACTTTTTGACACGAGATGACTTTTTTGTACTTGTTAAACTTTAATAAATTACAAAATACATACACATTCATTCATTAAAGTAAAGTTATCAAATATTATTCCGCTGCTTGATTTGATTTTTATAGGACACCATCTTTTCACTACCGTATGACAATGTGCATACTCTTGTATCGCGAATAGATTTTGTATCTTTTGTCAATAACATAATAACATACCTTTTATCTTATGTCAATACAATAATTATATCATGTCACACATTGAACCCTCAATTAACTACATTTATAATGTTTCACACGTATTGCAGAAATACGGTTGTAAGTTCTATTCGTGAGACATTTAGTCCAGTCATTGATACTAAAAAATATGGTCAACCTCAAACAAATTGCAAAACAGAGTTTCTTAGCATTTTCATCATCTACAGACTATTATCAAATACTGATAAAACGTCAAATATGCGAGTTCAGTCGGGAAAATAAAAAATTAGACATGTTTAAGGTCACTTTTGGTAGCAACTTCAGCATTTTCCTTATATCATACTACATGGGGAATTTTAAGTTCTAATAATTCCCGTGTAAGTCGTTAAATATTTACTAATTGCTCCATAAAACTAATATTTTCTGAAAGATACAACCTTTTTCTATCAAATACTGTTGATTTTATCATCAGACAATTTACTTTTCATATATTTGCCAGTCAATGTGTTGGTATACTACCCACTAAAATGTCGGCAAAATGACTCAAAAAAGCAAAATTAGGTCAATAGGTCTAAATAATTGATGCGACTTTTTGACACAATAAGGTTTGTTTATTATTTGACCTAGTGACCTAGTTTTAACTCATGATAAGTAAATATTGAATTTGACCTAGATTTTGTCTTCATGATCCATGTGACATGGTTTCATAAAGATTATGTAAAAAGGTTGCCATCCAAAGATTTGTTCTATTTTTTTGCCTAGTGACCTAGTTTTTAACTCAGGTTAATCCAATTTCACACATTACCTTGATTTTTGTAAGATGATCATTGTGACTAAATTTCACAAGTGTGAGGTCAAAATTGCGACCCCTGGTGACTATATCTTGATTTTTCTATGTTTTGACCTAGTGACCTAGATTTTGGCTCCGGTTAACTCAAAATTTTATTTGACCAAGATTAGCTTCCGATGATCATTGCTGCCAAGTTTCATAAAAATCAGACTAAAATTGCGACCTCTAATCTCGATGTAAAAATAAGTTACTGATACAAGTCAAGATTTATTTACATCAAAAGTGACAAATATCGCGAAAACATGTGACAATTCAATATATTTGTAAATATCTCAAAAAGTCCCACGAATATTCAATTATGACATTTTCTACATTGCTAAGGACAGCTTTACGCACCATATAAACACAAAACTGTTTGTTTTGCAATTAGTTTGAGGTTAAAAGTTAAAATGACTGGACTTATTCAAAAGTTTATTGATTCAATAGTTTTATAGCCTCAGTAATGAATCAACAATTAAATAAAAAAAAATTGCTGCACTTAATATGCTATATTAGTGTACTAATGAAACATTGCTCCTCCGGCAATCAAAATGTAACTGCAATTTGTCTGCACAATGATACTGCGTGTGAAATTTAGATACTATTGTTAAGTATCCGATATGGTTACAAAATATATCTATAAGATTACTTATGCATTAAATGCAATGAAGTTGTAAGTAAATTTTAATGTACCCGCCGGTAAATGCAATTAACGAAATCAAATTAGGATTTTGAATTTCAATTTACACTTCTTTAAAGGTCCTGCTTTGGGAAGTAAGAGATTATACCTTCGAGGCGGCAATCTTCGTAAGATATCATTTCTGTGTATACTACTGAATTATCTAGATCTACATCTAATGTTGTTAATAGTTGCGCAACATCACAGTTTTGATTCATTTAAGATAATGGGTTTTTATTCCTAATCTGTATTTCTTCTTTAATATTTCCTATCTAAACTTACGCCATTGAACTGTATACTTACCACGTTACATTTTGTACTTGTTTCTGTAGTTCAAAAACTGTCATGGTGCTTTGAATCCGTGCGTGGTTGCAATTGAACAGTTCAATGTCTTTCTATTGTCGTTTGCATTGGTTTTGTTTCATTTCGAAGAAAACATCACTATCAGTATTTGTTGTTTGTAGTTGCGCAGCTTTATTGCATGATTGATTTAGTTCAAACTAATGTTTTTCTATTCCTAATCTTTACTTTAATCTCTTCATGTACAAACTTTTCTTCCTTATGAGAAAGGCGCATGGTACGCCTCTAATAACAAATATGCGTATTGAACGATTAACAACCTCTCATAATAACTTTAGACTAGTGGTTATGTCAACTTGTTATAAATATTTTAGATTATGTATTCCTATTACGAACTACTCTCTTTCAGTTCCAATACAATACTATGGTCGCGAGCCCACGACAATGTTGCGTTTGTGTCTTCTGATTAAAGCTCACCTTGCTATGTTTCTACTTCTTTTGTATTCTTTCTTTTCAGTCTGAACAGTATTAAAAACCCTAGTTAGCCGCACCTTCGATAAAAAACGACGACTTGAAACGTAGGTAAGAGCTTATCATATAATGCTTGGTCAGGTAGTTATTGAATTCATTTTCAAACTCACTTGTTTGAACATTGATGTCATTTTGTTCAGCTATTGGAATTACTTATTGTACATATACATGTAATACAATAACCAACGTTGTTTGCATGTCAACGCTGTGCAAATGCTGTCTTGATTCGAATGAAGATGTTAATATATCGTGCATTACATATTATATAAATATGCAATTTGAACGTTATATAATAGGATTAAGAACTCCAAAGTACTGTTACAGGGAAATACATTTAACTCAATAATGATCATAAACAAATCTGATGTAATGTGTCTGATAATTATATCAACAAGTGAAGCATTAACGACTCTATGCAATGTGTAATTATTTGACACTTGTTATAAGGACGATATTTTTCTATTATTAATAACTTAGTGATACATTAACGCGAATAATTTGAATTGTCAGGGGAAATCAGTTTTGATTTAGGTGCATATCTTGGAACATTTAAGCAATATTGCATTCATAAAAGTTTAGGGATTTAGAAATTTTAGACTTAGGGATTAGTTTCTGTGCCAAATACTTCTTATGTCAAATGATTAATTTTTCACTTTCATATAGGTTTCATATCCCATACGAAGCTTAGTTTAATCGTGACCGAGTTAAAGGTTTATCGTTTCAAGGATTTGCAACACAAGATCGAGATAAGCAGTGTACAATGTACATGAATAATCAAGCAATCGAATTATGTTATATGATATCTGATTTTACATTAGTTTTGTCTAGTTTAGAATAACTGAAATATTATTCAAGGGAAAAATAAAATTACGCTGATACAAGATTGGAACCATCAACCATTAGTTCAACTAACTGACGAACGTGTATGCGGCTAAGCCGACTGAACTAATGTGCCATTTGGTTAATTAACTCCTTATTAAAGCTGATAAAGGACACAGGTATAATATTGAGAATAATCTTACGTGGGTCCGTTCACAAAACTGGGGATAGAATACTAGATAATTGTGCTGTGCTTCGTTTATTTAAGCACTAATCTACAAAGTCTTTGTCTGTGCTCTACATTATTTATTAGGGCAATATGCAGAAAAATGTGTTTCGTGCTTAAACAAGATTGCGTGAGTTAGATAATTTGGTCCAATTTGTTTGAACTGGAATAATCGCATTAACGTATTTAATGGTATATGCATCAGGAAATATTTCATTTAATTAAAGAATAACTGGTCATTTCCTGTATAACTGTAAAACGCTCTCCTAACTTCAAACCTTACAACGCACACCTGGGTTGTAAATAAATGTGATATATGTCGGATCTAATTGAAATATAGCTCATACAATCTCACCAGACATTCGATTTTAAAAGCAATTTGTCTGTTACATAACACAGTACATGGATCGTGTATTGCTTCCTGCACAGTATGAACAAGATGATACAGAATAAAAGATCATTATAGATCAATCATACAAAATGTACGCTGTGCTGTTTGACCGTGCTGTGACAATGTTTCTGAGAATTTATCGAGGTATAAATTACACCCAGTCTACAACTTATCTATATATTATTATTGAAATTCGGGATCACTTAATCTAGTACTAGAAACTAGTATGATAGATACGTTTCTGAGAATTTATCGAGGTATAAAATTACACCCAGTCTACAACTTATCTATATATTATTATTGAAATTCGGGATCACTTAATCTAGTACTAGAAACTAGTATAATCAGTCATATGTCATATCATGTTCATTTTTAAAAATCCTAACCGTCAAAACTAAGTTTGTTCCGAAAGGATTCCTCATTTGAAAACAGTCGATATGTTTTAAACAGTACAACGATTTAAGGGTCACATGCATAGCGAATTTGATATCACAAACCACAGCAACACAAAACGTCAAATGGACGCTTTTTAATTCTCATCAGGCAGATATATTCCACTGTACATTTTGTACCAAGACATTCATTATGGAAATCGTACGACGAAATCCACCTTCCTCAAAAACCTAGATTCTACATGACACTGTTATATATAATGTATTTTAATCCCACCTAATACCACCTAAACCTCATATGCGTCTACTATGTCTCCATATAGGGCTTCAATGTTGTTCTTGTCTTTTGTGCGACTGTAACAGGTGAACTATCATTTTTTGACAGATTGATCAATGACTTTCGACTTCGTGGGAAGAAGTCGATGTGTGTTAGATAGCATTTTTGAGCTCTTTTTGAAACCTTTTCTTGGTTCTTTAACGTTCCCAGTGCGTAAGGCTGATACATCTGCGACTACTTATTGATTGTTCATCTGCAGTTGAAAAAAGTTGTAAACTACTGAAAAAGATCTTTTCAGAAATGATTAAGTACAAATGTAACCTTACCTAGATTAGCAAAAGGAAATCTCTATTTGAAGTCAGGGACGATTTCCACTCGAACACTAATCCACCTTCCTGAAATCACACCA
Organism: Spisula subtruncata; assembly: GCA_963678985.1. Taxonomy (NCBI): domain Eukaryota; kingdom Metazoa; phylum Mollusca; class Bivalvia; order Venerida; family Mactridae; genus Spisula; species Spisula subtruncata. The sequence continues at coordinate 45,957,579 of OY787664.1, read as the reverse complement.
TCATCTTAAGTAGCACAGTGGGGTAACCAGGAGTCCATTCTGCAGACCATTAACATTAGGTAGCTTTGTAGTGTTTTTATAACAAAGCGATCAGACGATTGATGCGTGTGTTTCGGTTCATCTGCGATTGCAACGTCTAGCATCTAATTTTTACTATAATAAATGTTCTGTCATTGACGTTTAATCATGAACTGTGTGCGCATGATCACGCTTTCCATTGAAAGTTAATATTTTCATCCGGCTCAAATCAATCACTTTAACCTTTAATACTACCGGAGATGGATTACCAAAAATGTATTGTGCACATTCATAACCTCGTCTCTAAAAGTTATTAAGATAACACTGTGTAACCGTGTCGTCTAGTAGTGCATTTCCATAATTAAGTTCAACAGCTGTGTCCTGTTTGTTCGGTTTAGGAACAACTATCATACATGGCTATCAAATTAATGATTGCAATTCTTCTACCAAGACATTATTAAGCGCAATTAATACTGTATAAAGTATCTTTCAAAATTTCGCATAACGGGAATAGTGTTTACCATTTTTCGGGGAATTGTGGTGTCACATTGATAATATAACATCATCTTAGGGATATAATGAGATATTGTCATGCTGCTCCGTGTATTTGACGTTATCAAAGAGATCAATTAATTTTAAATTGCAGGGTAATGTATAACGTTTCTTACGCGTTTGTCGCTTTTTGTAAGTTAAAATTCTCTTAAAAAGCAATGATTCTCTGTCAGAAGTTTTGTTTGCTTGGAATAAAGTGAACAATTGGTGTCAAATCATTTTTTCTGGTAATTTAAACGTTTAAAAGTGTTGAAAGTTTCGAATTAGCGTCGAATTTGGCACTATGATACTTTGTTCAAAAGTCATTCAAAAACAAAGTTAAGTCCTATCATAATCAAATAATCCTTGGCAAACATACTTCTACTGGGTTAAACACCCGAGGAAATAATCGCTGGAATTGTTCGAAAATGTTGCCTATTTCTGATCATAGACGAGTATAGTATAGAGCAGCTGAAATGTATATACTCTTCAGCGAACTTAATATTTCTGTGAAAAATATCTCATATTTTTTCTTTAGTACATGAAGTAATGACAAACTCCAAACCATGATTATATAATCTTTTTGATATAATATTACTCTTCTGCAATTCAATAGAGTGTCAAATTGATTGCTTTGATATTAAAGTTCCCTTTGTACAATTGAAAATCAACATTTCGCTTGGTGCCACTGTGATATATCGGTTGCGTGATGAGTAATGAATGGCGTTTTGTTTTAGCAATCGTGTTTGCTACGAATTGTCCTATTATGCCTAACAAAGTTAAATTGTCAAACAGAGAGCTCAATCTGTTAAACTGTCACCTCTCTAATGAGTTCAGGCCCGGTGATTATAAACATTGGAGAACGTACTCCATACTCCAACTCATACTCCGTTCTCCAATTGGAGCATTTCTTAGTTACATAAAACTGTTGTAACTTCTTTATTACTGAATGGAAACGTATGAAATGGGGATTCATTTTCTTAATAAAAAAAGATTTGCTACAAGTTGGTGTTTGTTTTGATGCAAAATTCTAAAAAAACACAACAGTTGTTCCAGTTAGATGATGGAGTATGGAGTTTGAGTATGAGAATGCGAAATGTTTATAATAATCGGGCCAGATTACCCAATACTGATACAGAGGTTTCTTGAAATATCATTTGTGTTTAGATAATGGACGATAGGTTCTGTGTCTCTTGACTAGCAGGCTAAGCACTCCAGGACCAGCCACTGCTATGTACGTTTGGAAGACAATATTGGGATTGAACCTGTTTATTGTGTGTAGGTTCTTTACTTGTCATATCATTTCTCAATGGTCCTTCAGTCTAATACTAATATGTAAATAATCTTCAGTCGCTCTTCTACTAGTGAGGTTTGATGCTGCTGTTGTATTTTCTATTTATTTATTGTGCAAGTTTGTCGCCAGCAAATTAAGTTATTCGATATCAAAGCATTTAATTTAAAAGTTAAAATATTTCCAGATAGAGCGCGAAATGAATAATGTTTCAAGAGGTATACTTTCAATAAATATATGTCAGTCAGTTACTACATATATATCTCACAATATACACTACCATACGAGATAAAACTATTCTGAAGAAAGTCTGAAACTTGCTGTGTTTTTTAATCTATCTGAAGCATAATATGGTCATTATGATTGTAATACGTATATGTGGATGCGTACTGTGTGATGTAAATTGTGGTTTAACATTTTCAAAAGGAGTCACGAGCAAAAAAGTTCAAATGTAATATTTTACTAAACTAAAGTCATTTGCACAAAGCTTCAAAGTAACGGGAGCTGAATTACCTGTTACTTTACTCTGGTATCTAGGTCATGACATAGATTGCCTTTATCTGTCTACGCATCGCTGGCTTACAGAATGCTCCTGTTGGTTTACTAAATCATTCACGGTATTATACTTATTCAATAGATGACAGACATCCAGCATAGTTAAAACGAAATTATGCAATACACAAGTAATTGTGATCGTGCGGATTACCTTGCATAAAAAGCAATACCTATAACCTGTAATAAATCATGTATTTCTTACTAATTACTGTATTGAACTATTCTTAATCTGCGTTCAGATCGTGCAGGTGCTAAATGATCTACGTACGTACGTATTTACCAAAAACTCGTCACAATTTTATTTCATATAAAATGAATCGCTATTGTTGCTTACGATGTGCTAAGAAATCACCAATTATCGTGGAATGAAGCATTTGTCTTTTAAGTTAAAATATATTATGTTGTATTTAATGAAAACAGTAATGTTGTTTAATGTACTTTGATTAGTGACATACAATACAAAACACGCATTTAATCACTATAGATATTAGACATTCTTGAGTGTTTTATCGATTTATTATCATAACTCAACAAGTAACGCGAGCACTCAGTTCATTTCAAGTCATAGCTGACAGTTTCCCTTTACGTAAATGATGTAGCGATGTTTTTTTATACACTGATTCTGCTAAAAAAGAAAGTATTGTTGAAACAGCATTTCCTGAGTACTACGTTGTGTTATTGATATTTCTATTCTCTAAATTCGGAAATACGCGCCATATGATCATAACTCCTATATTCACCTACGCCAAAAGCAATGCACTTTTAATTATACAGATACATCATATTGTGTTCCATTGTACGGGGTGCTTATTTTTACAGTAGCTCTTGGTACATACTACTTGGTGTAATATATAGAATATAACTCGTGTCTATATACCATACTCTAGGCAATAATGATACTTTGTTTGTCACTATAACATGAACAAAACCAACTTTATAAACATTGTCAATGCAATATAGACGTCTGCAATACATGCTGTAGATGATTTGCTAGGTTAAAATTGTTAGAACTTCCTAGTATCAGTGTCACACATACATAAAACATCGTTATGGTATTATACGAGTAGACTTTATGTCTTATTGCAATTAAATTATATCATATCAGGCATCATACATGTGCCCTCACCTAATTTTATTTAGAATTCTACACCCATGTTGTACAAGCACCGTAATACGTTCTATTCAAGAGAACTTTACAAATAAACGATTAAATCAAATATTGCATCACTGAATGTATCATTTCTGTATACTCATAAAGCATTGCTCCTATGGCAATCGAATTTTAAAAGCAGTTTGTCTACAAAGTGATACTACGAGCGAAATTAGGATGATGTCTTAAGTTTCAGATATGGTTAGAAAATATATCTATATTTCTGTATATCAGATGTAATAAAGGTGTAAAATGGTGTAAACATATTCGTCGGTTTGTGCAATCCATAAAATCAAATCACAATTGTGGTTTTCAAATTACTCTGCTTTGGGCACTACGTGTAAGAGTTTGAACACTCAAAGCGACAACCTATGTAAGATGATATGTCTGTAGTGTATAATACTTAATTATCTAGATCTGTTTTATCCGTTGTTTATAGTTGCGCAGCATGCATGCATGTTTTGATTCGCTCAAAATAATGGGGCTTTATTCCTTATCTATATTGCTTTCTGATTGTTTTTTTCTAAACACACACCCTTCAACATTTGTAAGCAGCGCATTGAAAATAGAATTTACTTGTTGGGAGTTTTTGTATTAAAACATAGTCGTTTGAATATGTACATGGGTTTCAATTGAGCAGTAGATGTTCTTTTTTATTGACAGTTGCATTTGCAATGTACATTGGTATTAAGAAGTCAATAATGACAGTATTCGCTTTATTCTCTTAAATTACCAACGTTCTACTTCAGGGAAATGTGCATTACACATACAACCGTTTCACAACAAACTTGTACCGTCTCACAACAAATATTTACCGTCTCACAACAAATATGTATTATATAATATATACTTATTGAATAGACATTTAAGCCATGGTCATAAAACGGAAAGACCATGTAAGAATTATTGAAACAGTATTTATTGACATCACGATTTGCGTCAGGATGATATAGAACCAAGTTGTGTTACAAAATACTATTCCCTCTTTTGTGCGTAGTCAGAACTAAATAACCAAATCTGATGCAATGACTCTGATAATTGATTTGATAATGGTTATTAACAAGTGAAGCATTAAGCGCTTTTTGTAATGTGTACCACCTATCCCTATAGTGAATCACTTTGTTCTGCCATAAAAGTAAAAATACGCCATTCCCAATTCAATCAGTAATTGCACATTACACTCTATTGAAACAATAACCCAAATAAATTGAATTCTCAGGGGAAATTATTTTTGATTCAGGTGCATTTTTTGGAACATTTAAGCAATAATGTATCCATAAAATTATGCATTGGCTTCGGGATTTGTTTCTTTGCCAATATTATTTATGTCAAATGATTTATTTCCAACATACGTATACGTCTCTTTTCGCATAAGAGGCTTCGTATAATCGCGACCGAGTTAAGCAATAATGTACTTTGGAACACGTCTATGTCCCCGACTAGCTTTCTTGAAGCGCTCACAGTGTCACTACAGGGCATTTTCGTACATTATGTCGTTGATTTAAATTGTCCTACATGTAGTATATTATATTATTTGTGCATGCCACACTTCTTCGTAACCTAATCAAATATGAAAATTTCAATATGGATGTGTAGTATCTGCCTTATACAGTATACACGCCAAATAACATGTACATGTATATACATCTCAAGATAATTGAATTGAAATCACTGAATCCAAATCTGATAGCCTTGCTCAATATCAATTTTCCTGAAACAATTTATAGATTTGAAATATGGAATTCTATATATGGCATAATACATCATTTTAATGATTATAACTGGTAAATGTCTTTATTAGGTTAAGATGAAGAAAGAAAATGATTGTCACGTAAGAACAAGATAACTCGACATAGATACGTTGAGCCAATCTGTGTGAACTTGAGTAATCACATAAGCATATTAGTTATTCTTCAACACATAGGGAAATATTTCTTCCGAACACAACTGATCATGTCCTGTATGACTATATGCTCTCCTAATCTTAACACACCGGGTTGTAGACGATTGTGCAATGGGTCGGGTTTAATTGAAACATAGCTCGTACATTGATTTTAGACACTCGATGTTTTTAGACACTCGATTTTAAAGGCAATATGTCGGCAACATAAAACAGTATGTACACTGTACATGATAATAGAATATAATATATCGTTATAGGTCAATTATAAACACTGTTTTTGGCTGTGTTGTGACAAAGAGTTTGATATCATTTTAGGGTATGCCTCTAACAAATCAATCCACGCTTATGCACCATATATATTCGTATTCGGGACCAAACTGTCGGTGACTAGTTTTATAGATTTCACATGCGGTTGTCAGTGTCTGTCATATGACATGCCATTTAACGTTTTGAAACTGTAAAGTTTGAGCACGATTGGTGGATGACAGTAAAGTTCTGTGCCACAGTTTTAGAAAAAGACTGCATAAAACACCTTAAACAATTATTGCCAAATGGATAAATGGCGTTTAAGTTGAATATATTCACTGATGACAAATGCCTTTCAACATGTTGGCGGTGAATATTGTATTGCATAGCATTGTCTATCTCAATTGAGTTATAGAGTATATTGTCAATCTGAGATATATAGCCACGCAACTTGATTGTCTGTATCCTTAGCTCCATTGTAGTGCAGCATGCATGTCTTGTTAGATTCAGTACTTGCAATGCAATGACAGAAATAAATCCCTGTAGCAGTAACAAAATATAGTTTCTCAGAAAATCATATCCCATCAGTTCCCAAACATCAACTTACCTTCGAACAAGCGTGTGGATGTGCAAAACTGGTATGCTGGTTTTAACGTATTTAATGTAGAACTTCACAGAAATCATGCTAAGGATTTAATTCGTCGTGTACAATATGTTCTTATTACCCACTAAATTCAACTTACTTCCAGAATTAACATTACTTTCTATGTTAAGGACGTAATTGGAGGCATTAATCTCAATTTTCCTGAGAGGTAGATATTAAAAGCAATTAGTCTGCAGCATGATATCATATACTAAGTTAGATCAATTATAAAGTTGACACGTTTGTCTGAAAGTATCAATGCCGTAGATAATACCAGCAATAACCTTATCAACATGATACATTAGTTTTACATTTCAGTTATATAATCACATGCGCATTAACAGATGCAATACAGAGATATTTTAACGCGTATTTTTCCCGACGATTCCCTCAAATAAACAATGCTGCCGTCAGGGAGTTCGGTCTCGTATTAAATATAATTGAAAAAATGGTGTAAGACAATTATTCAAGTGTCGACTTCCTTGGTAAAGTTCTATTTTAATTCTTAAATAATTTACAGTGTTTGGCTATTTCAATTAAATTTAATGTATAGTTTTAACTGGTACTCATCTTACTTAAGCATACAAATTGCATTTTTCCCAGTATTTATGTATCTTTATAGATCCTATATATTTAATTTATTTGTATAATAAGTACGCCAAAACATAAGTTTCTTTTTGACGTCAACGACGTCACATGACATTGATGACGTCACTTCCTGTCTATATGTTATTGTATTAATTTCACCTGAAGAAGACGTTGAGAAGACGTCGAAACGTTGTGAATTAAAACTAACTATAAATTGAAGGAGTTTGTTGCTGATAAATTCATTATCTTGGTAATGAGTACACAGTAATGTATTATAAGTGATTTGGGCATGCCATTTTACGAGGTAGCAGACATTGAGTGTTTAAGGTTTCGAATTAACGTCGAACTCGAGTCAATTTGGCACTTCCAAATACAGTGTTCAAAACAAAGTTACTAGTATTAAAGACAGTTATGCATGTGTCTGCGTTCGTTGTTATGGATACATGGTATTTTGGTATGTCATTATCAAAGGCAACGCATTATAGAAAACTACGTGTTTTAAAACAGTTTCGAATTAGCTTCGAATTCGAGTCAATTTGACACTATATAATACTTTGTTCAAAAGTCATTACATCAACAAAGTTAAATCCAATCGTAATCAAATATTCTTGACAAATATTTTTCTACCGTATTAAACACCCGACGAAAAACTAGCTGACTAAGCTGTAATTTCTTTGAACAGATGGCATATTTCTTAGCATTGATGAGTATTGTATAGAGCAGCAGTAGTGTATAAACTTGACAATGAACTTAATATTTCTGTGACAAAAATCTCAGTTTGCTTGCTTTGGTATTGATAACAATCTGAAAATTATGATATGGTTATCATCTGTCATACTTAGTTTTTTTGTGATATTTTATAAGTCTTATTTAATTAAATCGAGTATCCAATCGGTTGGTTGGATTTTTAATTTCCTTTTGTACTATTGCATATTAACATTTTGCATGAACATACAAAATATAACTAAGAGTCGCCTAGATCATAGCACTTTCATAAATCACCCGTTTGTCTTCGACAACGCTTGGCACCACTGTGATGTGTAGATTGCGTGATGAGTAATGAAAACCATGGATTCTTATTTTAAGCAATCGTGTTTGTTACGAATTGTCCTGTTATGCCTAACAAAGTTAAATTGGAATCAGCGAGCTCACATGTCATATAATGTCACCTACCAAATGGGTTTAGATTGCCGAATACTGATACAAAGATTTCAACTATTCTTTATTGTTGGATACGGGTGATGCGTTCTATGTCTCTTGTCTAGCAGGATAGGCACTGCTGTCGCTACAAATACCGCGATAGTGGCCGAGTGGGTAGGGCGCATAGGAAGCGCACAGGAAGCGGGAGGTAGAAAGTTCGAATCGCCCATTGTCGTACATTTTAATATATAACAGTTCTCCAGTCTTTCTTTTACTATTGATTTGCGGTTTTCTGGTTGCTTATATCGCAATTTTCCAGGCAGTTTTATTGCTGGCTATGCCAATATGTCGTATTTAAGGTATGAGGTATCAATGCATTTAATTTAAAACTGTTTGACTGTGTACTTACTTACTTATTCCTCTTCGCTCCGGTCGGAGCATAGGGCCTTTACCACAGCTCTCCATCTTGTTCGGTCCATAGCCCGGGCTTTTACTTCTCCCCATGACATCCTTGTCTTTCGAAGCTCAATGTCCAGTGTTCTGCGCCAGATATTTGTAGGCCTCCCTCTTCTTCTTTGTCCTTGAGGATTCCAATCCAGGGCTTGTCTTGCTATATTGGGCTGGGCTCTTCGCAGAGAGTGTCCGATCCATCTCCACTTCTTCTGTAGTATGGAGTCTGTAACCGGTTGCTGCCCTGTTCTTGCCCATAAGTCCTGGTTTGAGATCTTCTCTGGCCACCTTATCCTTAAGATCTGTCTGAGGCATTTGTTGATGAACACTTGCAGACTTTGGTCCAGGCGTTTAGTTCTTCTCCAAGTTTCAGCGCCATAAAGGAGGACTGTTTTCACGTTGGAGATAAAGAGTCTGATCTTCATTTTCCAGTGGATGTTGCGGTTGTTCCACACTGGTCTCATTGTAGCGAATGCGTGACGGGCTTTCCCTATCCTGGCCTTGATGTCCTCTTCTGTACCTCCTGTATTACTGACAATACTGCCCAGGTATGTGAAGTGGTCAACATCTTCAATGGCTTGGCCTTCTATGTGGATGCCTTGTCTGCTGCCTGGATTGATCCTGAGACATTTTGTTTTGTTGATGTTGACCTCTAGCCCTGTTGTTCTGGCTACTTCCTGCAGTTTCTCTGTTTTCTGCTGCATGTGGGCATAAGTATGGGACAGGAGACCAATGTCATCAGCGTAACCAAGGTCTTCCAGCTTGTTGTGAAGGGTCCATTGTATCCCTCTTGGTGTATCCAGTGTTGTTTGCATCATCCAGTCGATAACTATCGAGAAAATCATAGGAGAGAGCAGGCAACCTTGTCTGACCCCGGTGCATACTCTGAAAGGTTCAGAGTGGTTCATGTCGTGGATGACTTGGTAGAGGTTGTTGTCATACAGGCTCCGAATGATGTTGATCATCTTGCTTGGGATGCCGTAGTGCATCAGTATTTTCCAGATAGTGTCTCTGTCCACTGTGTCGAACGCCTTCTTGAAGTCAATGAAGTTGACATACAGCTGACAGTTCCATTCAATGGATTGCTCGATGATGATGCGTTGCAATCTGGTCTGCACATGATCTTCCTGCTCTGAAGCCTGCTTGTTCTTCTCTGAGGAGTTTGTTGACTTCGGTTTCCATCCTCTCTGAAATGATTCTTGCTAGTACTTTGCTGGGCATGGATAGCAGCTGTATACCTCGCCAATTGTTGCAGTCGCTCAGGTTGCCTTTCTTTGGAAGCTTCACAAGATACCCTGTCTGTCACTCCACAGGGACTTGTTCTTTGTCCCGGATCTGTTGGATGAGGTCAACATGATGTCGGCAGTGACGTCTGTTGAAGCCTTCATCGCTTCTGGTGGGATCTTGTCAGGCCCTGGAGCTTTCCTGTTCTTTATCTTGTTGATAGCTTGTCTGATTTCCTGTTTGGTTATTGGTCCTGTATTGATTGCCAGGTTAAGGCCCTCTTCTATGGTAGGGGGTGCGTGACTGGTGCCCCATTCAGGAGTTCATCGAAGTGCTCCTTCCACCTTTTCAGTTGGTCTTCTGGCTTGGACAGGATAGATCCGTTTTGGTCTTTCACTGGCATGTTTGAGTTGCTTTGCCGTCCTGCTAGTTGGCGAGTTATCTGGTATAGGGTAGCCATGTCATTCTGTTGTGCAGCTATTTCTGCTTTTGCTGCCTGGTGGTCAATCATGTTCCGTTTGTCTTGTCTACAGCTCTTCTTAACCTCCTTTTGTAGTGTTCTGTACTCCCTCTGGACTCTCTGTGTCTGTTCTCTGGTTTTTGCTTGAAGAAGCCTTTGACGAATTGCTCTTTTGGTCTCGATCTTATTGATGGTACTATCAGAGATCCAGGTCTTGTAGGTTCGAGCCCGGAAGCCAAGCCTTTCTTCGCAGACAGATGTGAAGGTGTTCTTTACTTGGTCCGATTTCTTCTCCAGGGAGTCATCATATGCGTCCGTCAGGGCTCCGAATTTGTTTCTTAAGCTGATGGGACTCTTGCTTGTCTTCGGGAGTCTTCAGTTTGGTGATGTCAAAGCGAGGATTCTTGGTGTTTCCTTGCTTTCTGACCCTTGCAATTCTGACCTGAAGACTTGCGATGATCAGTTCATGGTCTGACTGTGTAGGATAACTAAATAGTATATTTGTCAAGCTATGGAATATTTCGAGATAGATCGCGAACTCTATATGTTATAAGAGATATGCTTTCAAATAAATAGACGTCAGTCAGTTACTATCCAAGGGTAATATTTTACTAAGCTAAGCTATTGGCTCAAAGCTTCAAAGTTACGGGAGACGGATTACCTATTTCTCTGGCATCTAGGTCATGGCATGAATCGTCTTCATACTCGTTAGCTGTTTGAATGATCCTAGTATTTCAAAAAAAAACAGACACCAAGAACAATATTGTTCGAAACACTATTAATTGAGCGAGTTAGAATTGAATTGCATACAAAACAGAACGTAAAATATGGATGTATTTTCGACTAATTGTTGATATGTTCAATTTATTTATATCTTAGTACAAGTATTTCTTCGGACTGTGAATGAACACCCATTTACCTATTGATATCACCGCCACAGTTGCATTAGACCTTTGAATATTTGCTAGTGTAGCTATGTTAAAGTTATAAAAAATTAGCATCTTAATAAACATTATTTTGGTACTTGATTAAAGAAGTAGCATTGCCGTAAGTATTTTGATCGGTGCAATACAATACACGTGTTTATTACTTTAGATATTACTAATGCAAGACTATGTCACCGATTTATTATCATTACGCAACAAGTACTCCGATACATAGCTAATAATTTTCCTTTACGAAATGATGCAACGATGTTTCAATATGCATGGATTCTGATTATAAAGAAAATATTGCTGAAAAGTAATTCCTGAGCACTACGCTAAGTTTTGTATTCACTTAATTCAGCAATACACGCCATATGCTCATTAATCGTATAAGTATTCACCCATATTAAATGCAATGTACTTTTAAATATACAGTTATATCATAGTATGTCCCATTGCACGGTGTGCTTATATTTGCAATAGTTATTGAAGTGCAGCCGACTTAGTTTAATATATGGAATATTTTACTCGTGTCTGTGAACCTTACTTTCGGCCGTTATGATACTTTGTGTATAACTCCCGAGAACAACACCAAATATATAGATATTGTCAATGGAATATAGACGTCTGTAATACATGTTGTAGATGATTTACATAATGTATTAGGTTAAAAGTTTTGAACGCCGTAGTATCAGTGACACAGACACATAAAACATCGTTATGGTATTATACCAGTAGACTTTATATCTTATTGCAATTAAATTATATATAGCATATCTTCAGTATGCTTATACAATATTGGTCCTATGGCAATCGAATTTTTGTCTGACAATTGATACTACGTGCGAGATTGTTAAGTTTAATATTATCTACGTTTCTCTATATGAGATTGAATAAAGATGTAAGTTAGTTTAACATATCCGTCGGTAAATTCAATCCATGAAATCAAATGAAGATTGCGATTTTCAAATAACTCTCTTTTAGAGGTCCTGCTTTGGGCACTACGTGTAAGAGTTTAACACTCAAGGCGATAACAAATGTTAGATGATATGTCTGTAGTGTATAATACCTTGATTATCTAGATCTGTTTCCTCCGTTGTTTATAGGTGCGCAGCATTATTGCATGTTTTTATTCGTTCAAAATTCATGGGGTATTATTCCTAACCTATATCGCTTCCTGATTATCTTCGATGTAAATACCTGCACTTCCTGCAGCTTACTCATCACATTGAAAATTAGATTGACCAGTTGGGAGTGTGTAGTAAAACAAATTCGTTTGTATTGATCAACCATGCCAAGAATGTATTGATCCTTTTAAACTTACTAGTACTGTATTTGCTAGCCACACATCGAAGCTTTTTGTAGATTTATACCAGTCAGAATATACTGCTTTGAATCAGTGCATGGTTGCAATTGATCAGCGAATGTTCTTGATTATTGTCGGTTGCATTTGAAATGTATATTGGTATTCAGAAACAAACCATGAACTTATTCGCTTTATTATGTTAAATTACAAGTGTTTCCCCATCCAGGGAAAGTCGCATTGCACAAAGATTCCGCATCACAACAAATATGTACTGTCCCACTACAAAATTATACCGTCTCAAAGCAAATATACGTCAGTGTGAGTATTTTGTGAATAGATATTTCAGCCATAAAAGCTGGAAGACCATATATGAATTGTGTGAAACAGTATTTATTGGCATCACTACTTGCATCAGGATGATATAGAACCATGTTGTGTTACAAAGTACTGCACTATTCGTTCTCTCATCGCGTGATCATAAGTAAATTACCAAATCTGATGCAATGGCTCAGATGAATGATTTAATAATGTTTATCAACAAGTGAAACATTAAGAGCGATTTGTAATGTGTTTGTTATACACTTATAATAAGGGACACCTTTCCCTATAATGAGTAACTTTGTTCTGCAATAAAAGTAATAAAACGCCATTCCCAATTTTATCAGTAATAGCACATTACACTCTATTGATACATTAACCCGAATAATTTAAATTGTCAGGGGTAATTAGTTTTGATTCATGTGCATTTCTTGGAACATTTAAGCCATAATGCATCCATACAATTATGCATTGGACTTAGGATTTGTTTCTGTGCCAAATTCTATTTATGTCAAATGATTTATTCCCACTTCCATAGATGTTTCATTTCGCATACGAAGCTTCGTATACTCGTGACCCAGTTAAGTATTAACGTTATTAGGAACAAGTCGATATTACTATTTTGTACAATGTTCCCGATTAGCGCGCTCTTGAAGCACTCACAGTGTAACTTGAGGACTTTTCTGTTACATTATGTCATTGATTTAAATTGTCTTACGCGTAGTATTTAATACTTTCCTCGCTTGGCACAGTTCTTCGTGACCTTATAAAACTGAAAATCAAATTATAGATAAATTTTATGTTCTAATATAACATACACGCCAATTTATATGCATCTCAGAATAATTGAATTGAAATTACCGATTCCAAATCTGGTTGCATTGTTCAATACTGTTTGATATATGTAGCTATCTCGTTGCTTTCTGAAACAATTTATAGAACTAAAATATAGAATTCGATTAATTGTTTAATGAATCTTATTTAATGCTTATTACTGGATGATGTCTTTATTAGGCTGCTTTCGGAAACGTTCAGTATATCGGAAATAAATTATTCGATTAACTGCATTATAAATCATATCTAATCTTATTACAGTGATATGGTTTGACTCGTACAAGGGTGACTAGGCGATACCGTTGTGACTGTGTTTGTTTGGATTTTCTTTATACTACATTATTTCTTAGTGTATCATGTAAAAAAATGCTTTGCGTGCAGAAACAAGATAGTGCGACTTTGATTATTTGATTCAATTTGTTTGAATTTGAATAATCACACAAACATATTATATTTAATGTTTTAGACCTGTATAACTGATATTTTTCTGTATAACACTAACATACTCTCCTAACCTTAAACTTTACAACGCACATCCGGGATGTAAATGAATGTCCTATGTGTTGGAATTAATTGAAATATAGCCCATACATTCGATTTTTAAAGTAATTTGTTTATTACATAACGCAGTATGAACAAGATGATACATACAGTAAAATAGATAGTTTTAAATAAATCTTACACTGTGCTGTGACAATATATAAGTATTTGTTATATGAACGTTACATAATAACATTACGAATTCCAAAGTTGTGTTACAGAGTAATGATTTTAATTAGTTCTTCGTCGCGTAATTATAACCCAATCTGATGTAATGTCTCTGATAATTGATTTTATCAACATAAACAGCTCTGTAAAAGGTGTAATTGTTATACACTTATAATAAGGAACATCTTTTTCTATAATTAATAATTTAGTTCCGCCATAAAAGTAATAGTATGCAAATCCTATATTTATCAGTTATTGCACATTACACTTCATTGAATCATTAACCCGAATGAATTGAATTGTCAGGGGAATTTAGATCTGAATCAGGCGCATTTCTTGGCACATTTAAACAATTATACATTCATACAATCATGTCTAAGGTTAGGATTTGTTTCAGTGCTATGTACTAGTTATAGCAAATAAAATCTTCCCCACTTTAATTCACTTTTCATTTCGCATACGAGGTTAAGTATAATCGTGACCGAGTTACGCAATAATTTGTTAGAAAAACATCAGTATAACTATATTGCACAATGTTCCCGATAAGTTCGGCCTTGAAGCACTCATATTGTCACTTCAGGATTTGTTTTCATATTGTGGTAGTGATTTAAACTATCGTTTATGTAGTATTACAGTTGTAATACTATCTTTGCCTGTTACATTTCTTCGTAACCTTAAAAACTGAAAATGACAGTATGGATTAATTTATATTCTTATATAACGCAAACGTCAATTGATATTCATCACAGGATAATTGAATTGAAATAATCATCGGATCTAAATTTGATTGCCTAGTTCAATAATGTTCAAGATTGATTTCTGAAACGTATTATATATCTGAAATATATAATTCAATTGATTTCAAAATATATATCGTATTTAATTCTTGTTATCGGCAAATGTCTTTATTAGGTTAAGATGGAAGAATAAATGCTTTTCGTGCATAAACAAGATGACGTGACTGAGAAAATGTTATTTAATTTGTGAGAAATTGATTTATCGCATAACCATATTATTGATAATTGAATAAATAGGGAACTATTTCTTATACATATATCTGATCATTTCCTGTATAACTGAACACTCTAGAATACTCTCCCAACCTTACACCACTCAACGCACACACGGGTTGTAAACTAGAGTGTCATGTGTCGGATATAATTGAAATATAACTCAATCATTGTCCCCTGACACTCGATTTTAAAAGCAATTGGTCTGCTACATAAAACCATATGATCAGGATAAAAGAGTATAATAGATCGTTATTGATCAATCATAAACTATGTTGTTCGGTTGTGTTCTGACAATGATTCTGGTTACGTTTTGCCGTTTGCCGCTTACAAATCACTTCAGTCGTATGTACCGTTATTACATGTATTATGATATACTAGTATATTTATATTCGGGACCAACAAGTCTAATAACTAGCATTATATTTGCGGCTGTCAGCGCCAATCATATGGCATTTAACATTTTGGCTCATTGCAGTGAAGGTTTGGGACTCACGTTTGGACAAAAGCCAGATAAATATGTTATCATAAACTACCTTTAATATTATTTCTAAGGCGACAGCTTGATGGGTTCACAGATTGGTATTGGTAAAAGTTCACATGTCATCTGCCATTTGCAAGGGAATGTTGTGCGTCATTGATTACACCTGTTCAATGGTATTAGGATATATTGTCATCATGCACATTATCAAAGTGATAGATGTGATTTAAATTTATGTTATATAATTATAAAATCACGTACTCATTAACATATATAGTACAGGGTATTGCATAACGTTTTAATTCGTTTGTCGTAAGTTAAAATTGTTCTAAATAAATAACGAATCTGTCAGGTTTTGTTTCTTCGGAATAAATTGAACAAATTGTAGCCGATAATTATTCCCGTATCTGCTTTCGTTGTAATTGATACGTGGTAATTTGGACATGTCGTTATTAAAGGTAACACAAATAGAGAAACGACGTGTTTAATGTCACGAATTCGCGTTGAACTCGAGTCAATTTGGCACTTCATAATACTTTGTTCAAAAGTCATTATATAAACAAGGTTAACTCCAATCGTAATCAAATAATGATTGATACACATTTTTCTACTGTGTTAAACTCTCGAGGAAACACTCGCCCCAATGGCCTATTTGTGAGCACATACGGTTACAGAGCATCTGTAGGGTAGATATGTTTACTTGACAGTGATGTATACATTTTATTGGAATATTTTGATACTATGTCAAATGAGGACCTTTTAGCTGCTATGCATAATAATCATAGTGTTTAGTTATTGTGGCGTTTTCTTGAGATCAGTGATTTGTTCTGTCTTTTGTTTGCTCCTTTTTGAAACCTTCGTGCCCCGTTTTTCTATCAAGTACAGCCTTCCTAGTCCGATTTTATCACACTTTCTGTAACGAACAATGACCTCTTTATGAGTGATAAGCGTTTGTAATCTACATCTATTGTAGATGATAGACGCTAATTGCAAAATATCACAGTGGTTTACTTATGCTAGTATTAACAATCTAAAAATCCTGATATGGCTATTGTCTTTCCGATTTCGTTATTTGTGTTCTCGAATTCTCGAATGTAGATCCAAATTGATTGGTTTGGTATTTAAAGCCCTACATTTGCCCTTCTTTGTTTCTGGTCCAGAACTTTATAGAGGGATCAGCATGATGCCAGCATTGTGCCAGCATGAGATCACTATCAGTGATTATCTGGGGTCATAAAACACTGTATCTGGTCAGTGTAAGGGATTAGAGGCCCATATAGCTACTGGTAATCAATAATGTGCTACCATGCTACTGTAATATGTTCCCTTGAAAATATGTGTTACATTGTGTGTTTTTTTAATTTGTATAATTAGATATATTTCTTTGATTTTTGTTTCCATCTGGTTTAAGTGTGTAAAAACTATTTGTCAAAATATTTCCTATTTTAGTAATTCATATTCCCTAAGAGTTATTTCAATAAATACACACCCAAACCAGATACAAATAAAACTAAGCAACTATACCATATTCTGATTGTATGTCTGTGAATATACCTTTTTTTATAAATATAAGATAACATAATACTCATAGATCTAGTTAATAAATTATTATTTTTTAATTCAAAACATCAAAACAAAACCAACATCAAAAATAACATTTTTTATATCTTATGAATAATATCAATTCACTCATTTCATTGAATACATTATTAAGAAATGTTAATCATGAGGCATACAGCTACCGGTATATAAGTTATATATGTTCAGATTTTTTAAACACTTACAATTGTGCATTAATATGCATGCATTTGTGTCTAATCTCACGACGACGTTTTCAAGCAACACAAATAAAATTATGTCAATCTTGATGGTTCAGGTTTTTTTTCACAATAAAATATTAAAAAAACGTATATATCAATTTAATTTTACTATAGGCCTACAGATATTTTATAACTTCCTGTCATAAAGGGAACTCTTGTTGTCTCTTATCTAATACTAGGGCCTCTTGTAAACTAATTAACATGCTGTGCAATGTTGCATAATATTATGTAATAGGGTACAATATGGTCAGATATCTTAAAAATCAGTAACCACATGCTGAGAAAACTATGACCACATTTGGTTGGCCCAGTGCCAAAATCCAGGTCTTTAATAGCATGTTGTAAATTTGAACACAACATCTTGCATGAACATATAAAGTAAAAACAAGAGATGCCTCGGACATAACACTTTCATAAATTATCCGTTTGTCGTCAACAACGCATGGCGCCACTGCGATATGTCGGTTGCGTGATGAGTAATGGAAATCATGATTTCTTAATCAAGCAATCGTGTTTGCTAAGAAGTGTCCTACGTCTAACAAAGTTTAATTGTAAAACAGAGAGTGTTCAACATATTATATATTGTCACCTTCCTACGATCTCAAGCCTTGGCGTAACTGGTTGTGGTTTGGGTTATGCTTGTATTTTTTTGCTATTTTGGCCTTAGTTATAGTTTCACTTTCGAATTGATGTTACGTATGTGCGTCCGTTGTTTATTAAATAGTGCTAGACATTACATACATGAACGAAATAACAGAAAATATAAATTTGTTTCTTCCGAATTTCAGTCCGCAGAATCTTTTCCAGTGCCAGTAAATTTTATTTTTAACGAATGCTGAACATTTTGGTGAGTAGTGACATTATGTGTTTCCATATTTCCGGATTGGTTTCGAACAGCGCATGCTTATTATACTGTTTTGGTAAGAGAACACCGATCGGTGTATCAGTTTCTACATGCATCATAACTGGATACTGTTTACAATTCAATTATAAATGAATCAACGCAGGTTTGTTTTCTTGCTTGATTATTTTTGTTATTTTCTATTATTCGTATTGTACATAAGTCTTGTCCATACATTTGATGCATAGTTTGTAAAATCTGATTGATGGAGTTTGAGTCTGTTTCGTTAGGATTATTGATTTCAATACTACAATAGAAAGATGCACCAGTGCACATTATTAACGAAAAGATTATAGTTTGTTTCTACAGTGGTACAGAATAGCTAGACTTACGTATATTGGACTAATTGTTAGGGCAGATTATTGCGCATTAAGATCGCATATATTAAGTTGAATGTGTGGTCAATTAATGTTAATTTGCTTCCGAAATTACTCTTTTCATACTGACAAGTATTGATATAGCAGTATCATACATGTGTATGGCTATACCAGTAAGTCATCTTTAAAACAAAACTGAATAAAATCGTCAACCTCTCCGTACGTTTAATTTTCCAAGCTACGGAACATCTCGACACTGAATGCGGAATGAATGTACTCTAGGAGGTATGGTTTTGAATTCAGATACGTCAGTCTTCTACTGTAACGTGCTAGATGAAACATGTTCCAAAGAAATTAAACCACGATCTTAAGACTTGGAAGAAAGTTTGACATTTCCAGTTGCGATTTATTCTCTCTAAAACACAGTAGCGGTATTATCTTTGAAGTCAGTCTGCAAGTTATATGCCAAAACACCTTAGTGGTGCGTGTTGGGTATTGCGTATTGTAAATGTCGGTAGTAACATTATCGAAGCGAACTTCATACATTAATACTCGTTTTATGTAATCTTTTCTTAGCTAAAGTCAATTGATCATAGCTTCAACGTTACGGGAGATGGATTACCTGTAACATTTGTAATCTGGGTCATGACATGGATTGTGTTCTCCAGTTCTGTTTACGCGACACACGGATTGCTCCTGGTATTTTATTCTGATTGTAAGCGAGCAATAATCTTCGTATTGATGACATTGCCACAATTGTATTTTATACGTAATGCTTTGCTATTGTAGCTTAATGTGTGCTACATGTTCAACCATTAACATCGACATGTAAGAATTTGTCTTCTATAAGAAAATTGGTGGAAATTAATTAAAGTATGGATTTAAATAGTGTCATTCAATAAAACATGTGTTAATAATAGCTATTTTGATATATAACTAATGTAAGAATGTGATTTATTATCATTACACAACAAGTATCGCGAATACTCAGTTCATTTCAACTCATAGCTGAAAATTTTCCTTAACGTAAATGATTAAGCGATGTCAAGCAGAAGATGTTGATGAAAAAGCATTTCCTGAGTACTACGTTGCGTTATTCATGCTTTTTAATCGCTAAATTTAGTAATTACGCGTCTTATGATCATTAATCGTATATTCACCTACGTCTGATACAATGAACTTTTAATTATACAGATACATCATATTGTGTTCCATTGAACAGGGTGATTATTTTTACAGTAGTTCTTGAAGTACATACTACTTGGTTTAATATATGGAATATAACTCGTGTCAATGTACCATACACTAGGCACTAATGATACTTTGTTGTCACTATTACATGAACAACACCAAACGTAACGTTGTCAATGCGATATAGACGTCTTCAATACATTCGGCATTTTGACGTAAATGAAAACGTGACAGGCATAGATCAAATACTTCAAATAATACAAAACCAACCGTTCAAACAACAAAATAATTTCACAAATTAGCATGATGATATCCTGCAATAATATGACAAACATATGGGAAAGTAAATTAATTAATGCGGAATGTATAACTAGTTGAGCTAGTGAAAAAGTTACGTTACATCGTCAGGGTGGTAGCGCGTTACTATGGTAATACAACAGCTGATAACATGCTACAGGTTTGCATAGTCAAATATAATTTTGTATCTACCGTAGTTAATATATAATTCTAACACGATTCGCGGATTAATCCAATACACAAAGAACGAACCGAACCATGTTTTATTGCCCCCATAAAACATACCTATCAAATTGGCTGTTTCTATTTACGCCCAGTATCACGTGACATATCTATGAATGAATGAACGTAAACTTTATAGTAAAATTTACTACGAGTCACGATGACAAGGCGAGTTGCACGAGAATCCAGTGTTACATCTATGACGCATCTATTTTTAGAAACTCCAATATACTCTAGAAACCAAGTTTTATTAAAGCTTCTGATAATCAATCCATTTATATTTTTCATTTTATGAAATAGATACCATATACTCGTGTTATTAAAATTGTTTCAATGTTTAAATTGTGGTATATCCTTCAGAAAATTACGAAGGTCGTTTTCATTAACGAGGGAGGTAATTGTACCAGCTAATAAGCCACTCAATTTCACCGTGGAATTATGTTCAATGTCGAATGGGTGAAAATGGAATGCGCG
This sequence comes from Spisula subtruncata, assembly GCA_963678985.1. NCBI lineage: Eukaryota > Metazoa > Mollusca > Bivalvia > Venerida > Mactridae > Spisula > Spisula subtruncata. Next base: position 45,936,575 of record OY787664.1, on the reverse strand, counting down.
CAGTTAAATAGTGCGGGATATTATCGTATTTAGAATCGAAATAAAAACTCTGTTCTTGTATATTGTCGGTGAATAAAACACGGGCACTCGTTCGGATGCGGAAAATTAAATCACTCGTGCTACGCACTCGTGATTTAATTTTTCCGCATCCGAACTCCTGCCCGTGTTTTATTCACCAACAATAAACGCGAACAGATTTTTATTTCTTAAATAACACATAGCTTCCTGTAGCAGTAACAAGATATACAATGTAGTTTCTCAGTACATCATATCCCATCAGTTCCCAAACATCTACTTACCTTCCAACAGGCGTGTGGATGGTTCAAAAGATAATTCAGTCAACTTATTTAAAGTGAAACAGTTTCAGAAATCATTTGACAAACTGAGCATTTAATGCGACGTGTTCAATATGATCTTATTTTCCAAATAATTACATATGCGTCTAAATCTTGACTGTTTTGTTACAAACCGAAATGAAGGCATTAATCTCAGTTCTCCGGAGAGGTAGATATTAAAAGCAACGAGTCTTTGATCGTAATATAATATACATGTACTAAGTTAGATCAACGATCATAATGTTGCCACGTTTATCGGAAACAATTAGTGCTGAAGATACGAGGGTCAGTCAAAAATAACTAAGAGTTGCTAAATAATGCTTATATAGAGAATATAATGCAACGCTATAAGAATATATATATTTTACTGCTAATTAAAATATAAGCTACTTGCGAGTTGTATTTTGCCACACTTATTATTTTGTTACAGTCCGACCAGGGATACCTGGCAGTGACGCCATATTATGTTTACAATCAAATGTTTATTTTATATATCGTCTGCAAAGATGTGGATTATCAGGTATCATTTCTTTACCTATAATCTGCATGAAACTGTGGCCTAGAGGATAGCGTTGCAGTATTAGTGATTAAAACATGACGAGTTCGAACCCCGTGAGCAGAACTTTTTCGCTTACTTTTATTTCATTTTTTGCAAACGTATAATTTGTACAGAATGCTGTTTGAGTAAAACATCATTTGACTAACCTTCATATGGCTTAATTTAATAGCCCAGAACAAAATTTAAATTATAGTAGGGAGTCTTTGAAGAATTAAAAGAAACCGACAGCTATCCTTGGACACAAATTCTATGGGTGTAAATTAAATATTAAATAACAATAAGGCAACAACTTTATTTTCAAAATAATTATCTTATCAAAGCATCCAAGGTTATACGTTTCTAGTATATAATTCAAGAAAAAAATCGTTACAGTTTAATAGCTATCACATGTTTGAACTTCGATCGCCTGAGTGAGAGTAAACAAACACATCCACAAAACCATGCATTCCTTGTAATATATGGATTGGTAAGGACATACTTTCATATAGTAAGATCCTCAATCTTTTTAGGGACATACCCTGCTTATTTATAGTTTGTTAACAAAATGACGTAACTGTCAAAACTCGTTGGTCGGTTAGTATAGCTTGACCAGATTTAGCAGGCACTCCGGACATATTCCGTGCATATTTCGGGAAAAGTCGGTGCAAAATAAACAAATATTTCCGATAAGTACCGACTACGCTTACGGAAAATAATACACGCTTCCGAAGTTTAATGAGTGCCTACTAAATCTGGTCAAGCTATACAAAAATTTGATCTATGTTGTTTTTCAAAAAAACCCGCTGCAAATAGATCTACTCCAGATCTCCAATAATTTGTAGGTACAAATAGATGTGTATAGGATAGAACACGAGTAAGTGTTGGGTATGAAAACTAAATCGAGCTCTGCGAGATTTTATGTTTTCATACCCAACACTTACGAGAGATCTAGCTGTCTTAGACCACAGCTAAACATGTTAGTTTCTCAGATACAATTTGCACAACAATCAACTACTAACTACTATGATTAATACTTAGTAAACACAATATCCCCAAATCGTTTACATTAGCCATACATAAAATAAAATCAAGGAATGTTTGGTGCACGGGTATTTTGTGTTTTCGTTGGTAACATTCCATTGGTCAACTTTCTTTCTGTATCGTACATATTTTACATATCTTTTTTAAAGCAAGTGTACATGCATGTGCTTTTATAAACAAGTAGTGGAATTTGATTTACTTGATGAAACATCGATGGCTTAGAGTAAGAAGATCGTAACTACTACTTACGACCTTATAAGACTCATGCATATTTGAGCCTATTTTCATGAAAATCTAAAATTGTCATGTTGACCAAAATGAAGTTTTAAAAACTTGTTTCCTAGAGTTAAAGAGTAAATTACAGACAGTTTTCTCTTGCATGCATGATGTTTTCTCAATATATCGATTTTGTAGTTACGACCTTCTCATTCTAAGCCATCGACATGTAGAATGTTTTTGGAGTTTGAGGACGTAACCGCGGTTACGCAGATCAAGCATCTTCCATCCTGAGACTTTTTAGTCAAAGATCTGAATGAAAATCAAAGGTTTAATGACGTACAACCGCATTCAGAACAGCGTCTGCCGAAAGATACCAGAAAGCAACATTTTTGGACATGTTCAGCATATGAGCAATATGCACAATGATATTACCAGGACTACTTTTTCATCAATTAAATATACAGGGTATCCGTCTATATGAAAACAATTTTGACGAACAAGCAATAATGGCACGCAGTTGGCATAGAAGCACTGCTGTGTATTATTATAAACAACCGTTAGAGGCACTGCAGTGTAACTTATCATCCAAACTACAAACGCCATCGAAGACGCCTCCATCGCCCGAGTCTACAGCTGAACTAGCCGTCTCGGCAACGGTTATCAAGGCCGAGTCTGCTGGCTTGCCAGACCCAAATGCTATTGTTATAGAAGTAGCTGACTGTATGTCTGCTATTATTGGTTTTCAAAGGCGACAGAAAGATGTCGATTACAATGTAAAATCACCAGTCGAAACATTTGTGTAAGCAGCAGTAAAATGTAAAAATGTTATTTCACTGCAAGTTTTTTTTTCATTTTTGGCATACTGATTTTGTAAAATAGCAGAAAACTCTTATGTTATAACTGAATAGTTCATTAATCAACAAAGATTTAATATTTTTTTAGATATACTTAACTGCTTAAATAGTATTTAAGTGTACGTATATGTTTTATAATCGATACTATTGTAATTCTTACTGCTTCAGCAATAAATTATTTTGTACCTTAATGATACTTTTCTCTAGTTACACAAAATATAGATATAACGTAACATAACAATTTTAAGTCCTTGAAAACGCCACTTCATCCCCTTTAAACTCTATGTTTGATGTTTGTATTGGATGTATGCATGTATAGTGATTGTTAATGCTTAACTTCACTGTAACAAGCACACTTGTCAATGGATTGTGTTTACAATAAAGCTATAAATTCCTGACTTGATGGATTATTTTGCTTGGCCTAAATAGTATTGGATAAATCAATGTAAGTTTATAAACAACACTTTTTCTATATACCACAGAAAAGTGTTGTATAAAAAAATTTATGTGATTTATTCAACACATTTTCTGCTCGTTGATTGGTCAGTTACAGTAAGCTGTGGTCTAATTACCGTTATAACCCCTGTGTTACTTGAATATTCATATCTGGACAAAACAGTTTGGGTCAGTTGTATTTGCATATTTGCAAAACCAGTCTAACTAGGCCAGATTTGTTAGTGCATGTACCTATAGTTGATTCAAAGATCTCTGTCACAACCGCGTAAACAAACATTCACCCCGGTCGATTATTACAGGTTTCTCAGGATTAAATTTTACCATCATAAATACACTTATATGATTACAACTCTTATGGTCCTATAGCGTAGTGGTTATAATTGCTGCAACTAGCTATTCAGAAAAGGAACATTTTGGCGGTTTTGACAGACATCTTTGAATCGACAATACATGTAAATTAAGGGGAAAACCACATTGCACAGAGTTCCGGATATTAACTATTGGGGACAGTCATGATCAGAAGGAGTAGTCTGGATTACCTCCCCTACATTACTACGTAACTGAAACACTCTAGTACGACAGGAAACCAAACTACTGAAGGAGTTCAATAATTGTGTCATTTTAAGTATTGTAAATCCAGTTTCCACACTTGGAAGTTTTGAATGAATCATGACGAATTCATTATATAAAAACTAAGGGCTTAAGATTTCCCTAAGGGCTTTGATAAAAACAGAATTCTGGTGAACTTGAAATTTCATAATAAGTGATGTAGAACCACTGTAAAACGTACGAATCTAAATATATGTTCTGAAATAATGGATTATGAAGATACAACTACTTAGGCAAGGCTTAAAACTTAAACTTAATAAATAGCCAGATGCTTAATGTGTGTAACAAATCCACTAGATACAAGGATTTTGCATTCGTAGACAGTTTCGGTTTCCATGCCAAATATTTAAGGGCGTTTGTTGTCCAAAATAACGTAAGACACTTCTTCGTATATACACTGAGCAAAAGTTCCAACTAGACGTTTTATAAACCTCAATAAGACTGCCATTTCCAAAGGTATCGTTCTGAAATCTTTAAGACTTTAGTGTGTATTGACAGTGTACACATTAAAGAAAAAAATGTTTGTCAATGTCCTAGAATTACCTAATCGAGGAAGCACGTGCAAAACGTGTTTTCCACGTGCTGAACACCAGCCATAGTCCGAAATTGATTTTTTTGCAATCGCTTCAAAAGCCTATAGACATCCCGAACTGAAAAACATAAATTTATTTAAACAAGTTAAACATTCCTCGAATGCAGAACGATAAAAGAACACGTGCTATAGGAATGTTGGAAACTGAACATCATGGAGTCAGGAAAAATGTGTCAGTTCCTTTATTTTTATGATTTGATTGGTTATTATTGTTTAAAACATTAGCTTTACCTCGGGAAAAAGGATTCCTATTGGTATTGAATATTAATGCGGGTCCCATTGAGTGTGTTGACGTCATGAAAACATACCCTCTGAACAGGTACGTTCGAACCGGAAGTGAAGTGGATGAGCCCCGATGACCATGGCCCCGTGTAAATACGCTTATAGAGGGTTGATGTTTTGTGTAATGGCACTTACATATTCGTTTTCAACCAAAACGTCATTGACGTCGGGAGGCTGAATATACGCAATATCTCAGACGTCAATTCCCAAAATGATGATGTGTGGTTGTCTTTTCCTCGTACATGATGGGGCTACTAGTCACACAACTGCCACAATTAAGAATTTCCTACCACGTAATCATGTAAAAGGGTTAGTTGGGTTACAAATCCCCATATAAACCACTTCTGGCTAGAGTTTGATTGACGTATCAGACGACTTCCGGTCGCCCCTCAAAATCTTCAAGAATTGCAGCAATTCATCTTTAGGGCACGGTCTGTCATTTAACAATTGTAAATTCGATTTTACATCCGAACCAGGGGGCCGTTTCATTAAACTTCGTACGCATGAACTGTTCGTAGGTTTCTTCGTACGAACTTCGTAGACCCAAAATAGCGTTTCAGTAAACTAAAATTCGTACGAAGATTCTTAAGAATTTCGTAGATTTCTTCGTAAGCCTACGACGGGCGAGTACCTTGTGTAAACTAAGAAACAAGATGGCGGCGTTTGTTATTTCACACAGCCCGATGATCAGAAAAAGCTGTGTTTTAAGAGAAAGCATGGATTCTAGGACGAACTGTGTGAGGAGGAAGTTACAGACAGGTGTTGGCTATTATGCGAAGGTGTAATTCGGTTGGTGGAGCTTATCAAAGGCGATATTTAACCTTTTGACAACCACAAACTACCCTTAGATGCAACTGCAAAGGTACAGAAATCGTTTATAAATACATTTTCGCTACCTTGGACGACTTAATTGACGTCCGGTAGCATAGAGAGTGATTTTACAGTTAACACCGATGTTAATGTAAACAACTACATGGTAACGGTGCCATTCGTACTTAGGTCAATTCGTACTGCTCATTTGTATCATTATTTTTTAAAAATAATACTGTATCCATTTCATAATTACCGGCTCGAATATTTGCTTTATAATGTGGCTGAGCTAACATTATGACATTTTATTTTCTGTCAGTATCCTGGGTTTACTGCAAGTTTATTTAAAGATGGAGTAGAATTGCTATTTTTTACAGTTTAGTTGAGATAGTTATAGATAAGAAATTACTAAATAATCATGTTTTTGCATACAAGTACAAACAGTATAGATTTTATTTCACATATTTGCTTGATGTGGATATAGTTTCATATGTCATAGCACAGTAGGCCCTCAATAGGTGCACGTTCATATAAATGCAGGTGCTCATGGCTCAGTAGGCCCTCAATATTGTATATGAAAGTGGACCTTTTGAGGGCCTACTGTATAAGTCCCTAAATAGGTGAGCTTTCATAGAAATGCAGGTGCTCTGGACCCACTATAGACCCTAATATATGCACTTTCATACAAATGCAGGTGCTCTGGACACACTGCAGACCCTAATATGTGCACTCTCATATAAATGTAGGTACTCTGAACCCACTGCAGACCCTAATATGTGCACTCTCATATAAATGCAGGTGCTTTGGACCCACTGCAGACCCTAATATGTGCACTCTCATATAAATGCAGGTGCCCTGGACCCACTGCAGACCCTAATATGTGCACTTTCATATAAATGCAGGTGCTCTGGACACACTGTAGACCCTAATATGTGCACTTTCATATAAATGCAGGTGCTCTGGACCCACTGCAGACCCTAATATGTGCACTTTCATATAAATGTAGGTACTCTGGACACACTGTAGACCCTAATATGTGCACTTTCATATAAATGCAGGTGCTCTGGACACACTGTAGACCCTAATATGTGCACTTTCATATAAATGCAGGTGCTCTGGACACACTGTAGACCCTAATATGTGCACTTTCATATAAATGCAGGTGCTCTGGACCCACTGCAGACCCTAATATATGCACTTTCATACAAATGCAGGTGCTCTGGACACACTGTAGACCCTAATATATGCACTTTCATATAAATGCAGGTGCTCTGGACCCACTGCAGACCCTAATATGTGCACTTTCATATAAATGTAGGTACTCTGGACACACTGTAGACCCTAATATGTGCACTTTCATATAATTGTAGGTACTCTGGACACACTGTAGGTCCTAAATAGGTGCACATTCACATAAATACAGTTGCTCTGGACCCACTGTAGGCCCTAAATAGGTGCACATTCATATAAATACAGGTGCTCTGGACCGACTGTAGGTGCTAAATAGGTGCACATTCACATAAATACAGGTGTCAAGGACCCACTTTATGCAGCGTTTATTTTATATCACACTTCTATTCATTAATATCATGTCACATGTGGCTATTATGCTCATGTGTACAATGTGACATCATAATATACATATGTATCCTTACTTAGAAACTGTCTAACCTGACTGGTGCACTTTCTATTGCAAAATTTCATGAAGAAAGAAAAAACTAGTGGTTTTATTCATACTCATGGGTAAATATTTTACCAAAATCTCTCACTGGTAGATGTCTGTGGTGAAATATTTTAACATGGACACATTTAACCAACTTGCACCAATGAACTCATGAATATCAGAATGTGGATAAAGGTTAACAATGAATAAGTAAGTCACATTTACATTTTCTACATTAAATGACATAAATATACAACTGTTGTATTGTATATTCAATAACTGTTTTAAAAATATATATAAAGTGTAACACATTTAAATACATGTGATATTTCTAGCTACCTGAGCATTTAATCTCAGGTGAAGGGACTTTAAAGGCCCTTGAAGTTGATTTTGGCCTTGAGAGATACTTGCACCAGTAATTAACACCTTAATTTACACCAACATTAATGCCAAATTGAACTAGAATTTAGCAGAAAATATTTGAATTTAGGCCTAGATTATCTCTAGAAGAATATATTATGTTGTCAAGAAAGTATATTATCTGGCAAAAACTGAAATACAAATATGTGTTTTTGCACAAACTGAAAGGATATTAAAATTAACATGTTTATGCAGGTGTATTCCATTGATACATAATATATTGGTACTCATGTCTATGCCATTACAATACAATATTACCTTGGTAAATGCTTGGAGAATTTTGTATGAACCATGCTTAATAATTTTTTATTTAATTAATTAATTTAAAACAATACATCTTCCTGTATTTTTCAAATGGTCATATATAATGGATTCTGCCATTGATAGATATTTGGTTTTACTGATGGCTGGAAATTGTAAAATTGGTTTATTCATATTTCAGGTAGTCATACACATCACCCTGCTGGTGCACTGGAAACAGTCAACATTGAATCAACATAGAACTTTATTGAAATATTGCTGTGTTAAACACTAATGAACCACTTACACAGATATACAGTGAACATGTGTTTAAAAAGGTCACCTGCCATGGAAGACCACTATGCAAATACATGTGTAAAGAGACCAATAATTTTCTCATGCATTAGACAATTGTAATGATAGTTTTCCTGTTGCCAGATACCACCTTTGTTAGTCCCATATATCTGATCTATTATTATATATGTGTTTGATATACAACAGCTGTTTTAATTCCCATACCTATGTTTAGAAATGGGATTTATTCTTTGTATCTTTGATTGGTTTTACATTTTATGTTGGAAATGGATAAATAGCCTAGCATCTTCAGAACATGTATTTATACAGTACATTTTGCAGGTATTGTTACTCTTAATCACCACATACATATAAAAAACACAGGTGTAATCCCACGAATTCATATTATTTTGTGATAACTATGTTTATTTCAAATGATAATTCTATTTATGAGGCTAACATACACATTGCATGCATACAATTAAATATATAAATACTGATTATTAAGACAAACTCTATAATTCCGTTATACAAAAAGTTTTAAATGACAAAGGTCGACTGTATTGTGCCTTTATAGATTTAAAGAAAGCGTTCGATAGCATAAATTTCAATAGTATGTGGTATAAACTTTTCAAAATTGGCGTTAATGGCAAAATGTTGCGCATAATTCGTGACATGTATTCTAAAGTAAAAAGTTGTGTCCGTAATTGTAACTCTTATTCCGAGTACTTCGAATGTGCTGTGGGTTTGAAACAAGGTGAAGTTATGTCCCCTTTATTATTTGCCCTATTTATTGAAGATCTTGAATTGTTTTTGCAAGACTCTTCTTTATGTGGTATTACTATTGATGAACTTATGTTGGTTTTATTGTTGTTTGCCGATGATATGGTTATCTTTGGCAATAGCCCAAGCGATTTGCAACAAAGACTTGATTTACTTAATATGTATTGCGATAGGTGGGGTTTACAAGTGAATGCTGATAAAACCAAAGTTGTTGTATTTAGGAAACAAGGTAATTTGCGTCATGACGAAAGTTGGACTTACATGAATTCTGCTATAGAGGTGGTTAACAATTTTAATTACTTAGGTACAGTTTTCAATTACACGGGTAATTTCGCAGTCAATGTAGAAAATCTTGTAGGTAAAGGTCTTAAAGCTTTGAATGTTTTAATGAATAATTTACATGAGTATCCTATAAAAAACAAGACAAAATGTCAATTGTTTGATGCTTTTGTAGGCTCTATTCTAAATTATTCCAGTGAGGTATGGGGTTTTAAAAAATACAATTCTTTAGAACGTATTCATCTTCAATTTTGCAAACGAATTTTATGCGTGAGACAGTCAACTACCACAATAGGGGTGTACGGTGAATTGGGAAGATACCCATTATATATTAATAGTTTTACCAAAGTAATAAAGTATTGGACTCGGATTATTCAGTCTAACAATATCATAATTAGATATCTGTATGATGACATGGAAAAAAGTTGCAATCGTGGTGTAAAAAATTGGTTATTTAATGTTAAGACTTTACTTGACCGTTATGGCTTTCCATATGTGTTTCACAACCCATATAGTGTTGATATTGATACATTCCATTTACTTTTTAAGTCACGCGTGACAGATGTGTTTTTACAGACATGGCGAACTAGTATTGAAAATAGTCAATCATTACTCCTTTACAAATCATTTAAGCTTTCATTTAACTTTGAATTTTATCTCGACGCTATGCCACGCAAATTATGTATTGCTCTTTCGCGTTTTAGACTTGGTTCCCATGATCTCCGTATTGTTACCGGTAGATATGCAACAACTAGAATTGACAGACACCAGCGTGTGTGCACTTTATGCGATGGAAGAGATTTAGAAGATGAATATCATTTCTTAATAATTTGTCCAATTTATAATGAATTACGCGAGAAATACATCAAACGATATTTTTACCATAGACCTAGTGTTTTCAAGTTTTTAGAATTAATGCAATCTACGAATAAGTATATTTTAAATAATCTAGGACATTATATTTTGGAAGCGTCAGATACTAGAAAATCTTTAATTGGCAATATTGCTTTCACATAACATTATTGTTTTTATGTGTTTTTGTTTGTGCAAGTGTGTGTGTTTTCACATTTTGTGTTCAACCTCCAAATCTATGCTTTGCATAATTATAATACTATCCTATTGATTTCTCAATGACTCTTATACTTGTTTAATATAAACTCTTCTTTTCTTTCTTTTTTCTTCACCTTTCACGTTTATTATGTTTATGCATTTATATTATGTATGATGATGTGCTGTATAGCTCAAGTCTATAAATAAAATGTTCTGTTCTGTTCTGTTCTGTTCTAAAATGGTACTAGGTCTGATATTTAGGTTATTTTGTATAACACAAACTCATATATATGAAAATATTCATGACTTAAGTGTAAGTTTGCTAACAAGTATTGTTCTGATTTATCAAATAATTGCATTAGAAATTTAATTACTATTCTATTTCAAATTTGTTATTGAAAACAGGTTGTGGGAATAGTATTTAAAGTTTTTATGTGGACTTACTAGTATTTACCACATTTGTAGAACATATGTCAAGGGAAAAAAGATCATGAAATGTGGAGGGAATGATAAGCTCTTTTATTATGATAATAGATTCAATTATATGATGCAATGCAGATTAAATGACCATTCAATAAAAACATATTACTAGTGAATACACTGTGTTTCTTCTGTGTTTTAACATAAATTAGATCTAAACTAACTGACAATGTATGTTATCAACTATACTGATTCCAGCAAATGAAGGCAATAATTCCATGAAAAATCATTGCTTAGCCAAGACTGCTATTTCAAAATAATTATTTGAGAGTTAAATGAGCTCAATGTTTTCTGTAACTAGAATATAGTGTGACATCTTATTGAGTTGTAACTGGTTTTATATCATTGACCTACTGGTTCTGTATGCTGACTCAAGCAAGTGGTTAAGATATGAATGTACATTCAGGCAACGGTTTAAGTATGTCCACACAAGAAACTGACTAGTTTAGTGCCATGAACTGACTTGTTTATATGCCCACTTTTTGCAACTGACTGGCTGAGTTGGCAACTCAAGCAACTGGGTATGTCAACTGGTTTTTATCCATCTGCTTGTTAATCATGTAATGACTGCTAACATGTGTCAATTCAAGGAAGTAACTGGTACAGACTTGAGCTTCTGAGTGGTTTGATACGTTGACTCAATAAACTGGCTGGTTTAATTTGCCATTTTCTGTCATTGATTATCTTAGTATACAGACACAAGCAACCACTGGGATTGAATTCCACTATGCAAGCAACCGCTGGCATTGAATCCAACTATGCAAGCAACCATTGGGATTGAATCCCACTATTTAAGCAACCACTGGGACTGAATCCCACAATTCAAGCAACCACTGGGTTTAAATCCCACTAGGCAGGCAACCACTGGGATTGAATCCCACTATTCAAGCAACCACTGGGATTGAATCCCACTATTAAAGCAACCACTTGAATTGAATCCCACTATTAAAGCAACCACTGGGATTGAATTCCACTATTCAAGCAACCACTGGGATTGAATCCCACTATTCAAGCAACCACTTGAATTGAATCCCACTATGCAAGCAACCACTGGGTTTGAATCCAACTATAGGTGTAAGCAACCACCGGGTTTGAATCCAACTATAGGTGTAAGCAACCACTGGGTTTGAATCCAACTATAGGTGTAAGCAACCACTGGGTTTGAATCCCTCAATATGTGCAAATTCTTATGTAGGTTGGCAGCTTCTTACTGGCATATTAATAATCTATTAAACACAAAACAAATACATGTCATACTTTAGTTATTTATTTACCACAAATTATGACAAAATGTATTATTTACATATAACCATAACAACTGTACTTGTTTGATGAACTAGCAATTTAAAGATTCAAAAGTTGATATAAAACTTAACATTTATCTGGTGCAGTATGTTTCTAACGTATGATTACAGACTTTTATCATCATACATGCTGGGCGCATGCTACTTTTCTGAGAAGCTAGGAGTGGTCAACCTGAAATCACATCAATCACAAACGAGAAAGTTGAATATGAGAACAGCGTTTTGATAGTCGATCCATGTTTCCAGACCAGGACAAGAAAATGTTTTGAACTAGTTTTCAATAACAGTATGACCTCTCCAGTGCAGCCCTCTGTAGAGCAACACTATCTCTATAATAACAACCCTTTCAAAATTACCCTAATATTATATTTAACCTCTGTAGAGCAACAACTTTTATACTTAAGTCATTTTGCAGCCCCTAAAGGGTGTTGCTCCACAGAGGTGGTTCTGAATTACTCCTACAAAAAATCTGGGATATATAGGAGTAAGCCTTTCACTTAGTTGGTCTGTTGGTTTCTCATTCAAAAACAATCTAGTGATAACCATCCTTTGTTTATACTATTGAGAAAGCATGTGATAAAAGGGTAAACAACTATATTAGCATGACTATCATATATCATTTATAAACCCAAAAGAAGCTGTGTGATATTGATGCTTTTCTCACAGCACACAAATTCCACCCATTAATTAGACACAAGTTTATCATGAAGACATATCTGATCAGTTCCAATCATGAAGAATGATGTCTAGGTGAATCATATCATGTGACACCACTTTAGAGCAATTGTCAAATTATTAGAGACAACTTTTTCTATTATGAGACCATCATATCATCAAATATTCCCCACTTTGACAATCATCTTGTTGCAAACTGGGCACAATACTTCCATGGATGACATCTTATAAGTTGTGTAGAGCCTTAAATAAAAAAACATAACATGGTGTTACAGCTTTAATAATGTGACAGTGTATACCAATGCAATCATTTTTAATTGACAAGTTATGTGTGTTAAACACAAATTAAAACATTGGTGTTTAAATTTAGATCACATTGACCCAACCAAGCAAAATGCTACATAGTACATTCAACTACATACATATGCAGTTAATTGAGGAAATAAGCATTATGCCTATATTGATGTGTATGATATAACTGACTCTAGTTAAGAGTAAAATTATTATTGGAATCCAATAAATTGTTTATAAGAAATTTTATTACAAGTAGGGCCTATATCTAGATAGATTCTATACATAAATTAAATCTAGATTTTTTTTCACAAACATTTCTTAGAGAAAATACAGTACCTGTTAATAATTTATCCTTCTTATCAATATGAATATTTACTGCTTCACCATTCATCATGTAAAATGAAGTTTCCTGGAAACCTTTTCCTGAAATATACATATTTTTTTTTATGAATATATTTACATGAAGGAATTAATCAACATGTAGGACTGTGTGTTGTTTCAAGTAAATTAAGTCAAGTACCCACGGTATCTTAGACTTGGTAGGGACGTTTCAACATGCTTGCATTCAGAATTGCAATTGTGTCTTCTTATTCTTCCAATTAATTTGCAGGGCCCATTCTGGTCAAAGCATAATCCACTATTCGTTGATACAATGATGTGTGCAGTTGCATGTTGTCCAAAAACAAACCAGCAGTTAACAGATTTTTATACGAAAACAATTTCAACAAACGTGAAAGATCACGAGATTTGAGCTATTTTACTTACCATTTTGCTATATCTAGCCACAATTTGGAGTGGATATGTACAGATTCACTTGTCGTTTAATACCCTTGAATGATCCCAATGTTTTGAACCACTTATTTCAACGAGTACGACCGATGTTTCGCTATTTTCGTCGGTCAAGTTGCTTTTCGCTGTCGTCTGTAAACGTGCTCTCTCAGCGGTCCGCGCGACAGCGGAAGTCGCAGTAATTTTATCTTCAGCAACGAAGAGTCGTTACGAAGTTCGTAAGTGATGCGTACTTAAGAAAGTTCGTACGAAGGTGTTACTGAAACGCTCATAACTTTTTCGTAAGAAGTTCGTAGGAAGACCTTCGTAAGGCTACGAAGATAATTTACGTACGAAGTTTAATGAAACGGCCCCAGGCTTAGACGTTGCTCAGAAATCACTCGATGAAATGGCGGATATACGCGCTTTTGGAACAGTGTGACTTTTTACTTAGAGGGTCAAGTTGTAAAAGAATGTGTTTTGTGATGAGCCAACATGTTCTGTTATTGAATGATTAATCTTGTTGTGGGAAAATGAATTGTTTTTCACATCATGTAATTTAGTTTTGCATGTTTCCATTACCAACAAAAATATATCATAATATTCATGGGGTCTAGTTAGAACTTTGGCTCAGTATACGTGTACATTTTGTATACATCTTAAACGTAGAAGGAACGGGTTGATGGGGGTAAATTTACTAGGACTTTTATAATTGTATGTCATTGGTATAATGATCTGTATTATCACAACATACTGGTTCATTTGCGCATCCTTGTTAGTGAGGGGCGCGATAGCCAATCGGACTTTTGACGGTACCTCCCCTCTCCATTAAGTTGCAATTAAACCACAGGGCTCATTTATACACCTTAGTAAAGGAATTTTTTGTGCATTTTTACTCGTTGTAATAATTCGGACATTGTGCCTCCGGTCGCAACCTTATTCCTTGACCAAATCGCCTCAAACTTAAATGTATATGTTATGTAGTATATATCTACGATGAACTCTAAATATTGGTCTCTTTCGAGATAGAATACAAATTCCTTACAAGTCACTCCTCACAGCTTTTTTGTGGATCTATAGTATCTTATAAAAACAAGGCGTAATAGTTTGTTTCTATAGACATAACACCATTTATAATGTTTCATTTATTTTTGGTAGGACCACGTGGATTTGATAATCGTAAATGATACTGAGATTACGTATGGTTCAGATGGAATTCTGGTATTTGTATCCTTCAAATGTTTTTAATGTTCCTTTACCTTGACTGGCTCGTATCTGCTTGATAACTTCGTTAGAAATCCGTGAATTGTTTTTCAACGCCTGAGAAACAATTTATTCTTCTTATTGGTATGATGTGTCAACAACTTGCAACGTATCCAATGGCATTATATGGAGTAACACTGTGCGTCAGTATAACACAACACATATTGCATCAAGGCTATCAGATTAATGAATCAAGTTCTTCATTCAACATATAATTAGCTTCTTTTAATATTTCGACACTTCTCGCCGATTATTGCTTCAGATATTGCACCATTGATACAATTAATAGCCAATTTGCATGATATAGTGTCTAAAGTTTCCTGCTACAGGGCCAATGCATGTTTCAACTATGTCAATTTCAGTCGATCAATATTCAAATAAATTCTGAAGGTAATTGTTAGCTTGAAATGAAAACGTGTAAAGACAGCGCAACCGTTGTTGGACCATGAGTACGTTTGCATATAACACTTATCTTTAATAACGTGATGTCACTTTAGATTACGCTCTTTCCGCAAGTTAGTCAAAGGTTTTTGTCAATGACTGATACACGAATCCATTTTATTATGCAACGATGTATATTATTTGATTACAAAAATAACGCCAACAACGACACATCACTGCGTTGATACTGACTACCCGCTTACGGGACGCGCACTTTGTTACGAAATCGACTTCAAAATGAATAAGTATGACCAGTTGACCCAATATACGATTTTTTGAATGATCAAAGTCACAATAATGTTGCTAAGTTATTGTTTAATCATGCCTATACTGATATTTGTATATTTTTCGAACCTTACAGTATAACGTAACCAATGAGTGTTGGCCCTGATTATACATATAGTAGTATTGACTGATATTCCACACAACTTTATATTATGTTTAAAGGGTAAGGCATAGACTGTCAGTCAGATTATTTATTCATTGTATTAACTAATATGTTGCAGGACCGTAATCCAATGCCGATAAAGTTCTTTGACCGCTATCTTTACCCCGTATACCATCAACGTACACCACATGACTGCGTACTGTAAGCAATAAATGTGAATACAGTAGGCTATAACACCTTGTTGATAAACTAACATATGTACTTAAATCGTCCAAAAAGCAACATGCAGTGATAGCATGTAAATTGCTGTATGGTCAATGCAATATAAACATTCAATTCCTTAAGTAGACAATCAGGAAGCGGTCAGTGCCAGTGGACAGTATTAGACAGTCAAAGAACATGTTTCAATATAAGTGTAAAATATACTTAAGAGGACGTATTAATGGCTCGTTATGTGTCTATACTGTCCATATGAGGTTTAGTTGATGCTCATAATCGCCTTTTGTGTAAAGTACATCCTATGACCATCCCAACCCGCACTATTATTGGAGCATCAACTTTGACAGAAATCATTGCTATTAAACAATGCTTCTGACAAATTCGCTTACACAGACTGTTGAATGCCTGTCCCCCAGCTTAATATTGCCTAAATTGCACTAACAGCTGACCTACAATTATTTGTAATAGCCAGTCTTCACTTCAGAGTAGGGCTGGTGGTGTACAAGTTTGCTGTTATTTTAATGATCCGATTTCGTTTCTTCTGTTTTCTTTCCGGTCGGTGATTATCCTTTCACTGTATTTTTACATTCGATACTCCTCAGTTATGTACACAGTATTATTCTAGAAGATAATTATACGAGGTGTCAAGTTTTATTCTATATTCTACGATACATGACGTGATCCGATCGTATGAGTTATGTCTAAATTTTGATTCTATATATGTGACTGCGCCTGATAAAAGGGGGCTTATGGCAAAAATTGGACATTTTCATTTTTTATTATTTCTGGAAAGAACACTATCTTACGGATATAGAATTGAAAAAAATGGACGAATATCTCAAGTCGTTCCGATTTTATGGAGGTTTTAATAAGATAACTAATTGCTTTTTTGGTGGAAGATCTACAAACTTAGTGTATGTGTCAATTATGAAGAAGTAGTGTCAGGGAAGCCAATATTGGTTTCATGTCTCCAACTTTATGGAAATGATTTAATGAATTGTCAAAACATCACTTCAAATGTTTTGCAAAAACATATTTTTGAAAAATAAAATTAAACTGTTGCCATGGCAACAAAAAAATCGTTTTGCCAAAATTTTGAAAAACAACACATTCTTAAAAAAATATGTGGCACAAATTAGTTTTATTCCACATAATGTTCATTAAAATTATAACATACCTTTTTTAAAATTTGGTTGCCATGGAAACAGTTAAAACAATAATAAAACACATTTTGTGCCTCAACATGAAATTCAACTTCACCATAGAGATTTAACAACTGAAAATGCTTAAATTCACATCCCTATGGAACAGAAGCTTTTTCATGGTATGACATTACACCAGTTAAAAAAAATTTGTCTGAAATGTTACCATGGCAACTGAATTATTTTTCACAAAAATATATAAAAAAAATCAATTTTTCACAAATTTGAATGCAAAAAATAAAGTTGTTTCCAAAGAGTGAAGAAATTATTTAATGTGCAGGTAAAATATCCTTCTTTTCTTTGCACAATGGGTTCATTGCTGTGAGGGAGTATACTGTGCTTCAAATTGTTTTGTATCACTAAAGAGGCATGTGGTTTGCAGTAAAGTCATAGTCTAACATGATCAGTATTTCATAATGTGTTTTGTGTATTGTCATTCTAATTATAAGGTATTGTTTGAAGCCAAAAGTTTACTTCAGTTAACCAACTGACAGCCTTACTCTTGTATACTTCAATGGGGTGTTAATAGAACACTGACTGTGACATGCACATGTTTGCCTCTCATGTGAAATAGTACACCATCAAAAAAGGGCCAATGTGGTACTTGGTTATCTTTAAGGTAAACTAAGTAGCCATTCTTCATAAGAATAACAAAAATCCCAAAATGCTGCCTCTACTACATGCACTTTTTTATTCAAGATAAGGCTGAGTGAGTGACATCTAAAAGCTGTACATATACATTTAGTTGGAGAATAATAATTCAACATGCTACTTTTGACACTTTTTAAAACACATGTAGTGTAATATTTCTAGTTGTAGGAAATCCATGTACATGTATAACAGTCTACCAGTGCTATGAAGGATTTAATGAATAATGATATATTACAATGTAGTAATAAAAAAAAATTGATGTGCTATTTAGTGAGGACCTAGCATAAAAATTGATCATACATAAATGTAAACATAACTTATACTTAAAAGTGCAGAGATCAGACAACACAGTTATAAATAAACACAAATTTATTGCTGGCAAATTAATACAGAAGTAGACGTCAAGTGAAACAGTGAAATCAGACAATTTTCATCTTCCATTCATAGATTCTTCTTCCCTAGTACCGTTTCAGCTGAAAATATACCAAAAAATAACAAATAATTATACTTTTCCGACATAAACATACATGTCATAATTTGCATTACCAGTTTCAAACTGGAGGGGACTTTAATTTTCCTAATTACTTTTTAAATGTATTACTGACTCCATTGGTTCTAATCAGTGACTTGATTATTGATAGTGTATACCTGAAATTATAGAAGTTTTTCAGAATCTTACATATGCATATTATATATATGTTATAATGTAAAGGGATAAGTACTTTAAAAATAATATAAATGTATGCAGTATCTTTAGGCATAAAGCAAATTTTGTATGTATACAATACCAATTTACATTGTACCTTTGAATGGTGGCATGTGTCCTGAATACTTTTTGTTAGTACTTAGGTGTTGATTCTACCATATCTTTTTATACAATCCCACTGTGTGATCAATTTCCATAAGACATAAGCTACCAGCTACTCATACATCCTCCTCTGCAAAAAATTAAAGTCAATTAGTAAATAATAAGTTAAACCACTGTCTGAATTGTGACAAATAAATGCATAGCAGACTAAAAATACAGTAGTTTGAAAACAGTGGCTGTTATGATAGTGAACAATCAACATGTATAATCAGTTGGATGACTTATTAGGATAAACCAACAAACTAACTGTTATACATGCAACTTCCAATATATGGTATCCTGATTGATACCACATACCCAACTTGAAATTATAGATGATTTGGTCAACTGTATGTTAAGAAGATCAATACATGTATGAAATTTGAACAGTTGGCTTGAACCAGGCTAGAATGAACATTTAAATATGCCTACATAAGGACATGAGAGCAAACACATGATATTTTATCAAGCCATGGAATTGCAATAAAATTATGTGAGATATTTTATGTGTGAAAATTGCAATTTAGATGTGTCTGGAAGTGTTAAACGAGAGTAGAAAATAAAATGCTATTTCATTTCTTTGACATACCTATTAACCCAAACCAATACATTTGTAATTACAAGTATAACATGCAACCAGTATTGTACCATACTTAACTAACTACTTAGGAGCACTGCATGTTTAGTTGCACATCTAGACATTTGAAATTTATACTATAAAATTAACCAACCTAATTCATTTAATTTCACAAAGCAAACTCTGGGGGGGCTACAAAAATGCACATGTATATGTCTGTGCTAATACATGTACTGAGTGAATCTGAATTTAACTAGGTGTGCAACTAAACAGACAATGTTCATATGTAGTTTACAGTTATTTGAGTCAACATTTATAAGCTGAATTCTGATTTCAAGCATTCATCAACACAACTTAATTACCTGTACAGAATGGAAGAGTATATTAACATGATGTGTTAGGAATTCTTCATATCCATCTACAGCTCATCATCCATGCAATGTGTCAGATAGTTCAGCCATTTCATTGGTTTATAGTGTAGATCTACAAATGAATTAAACAATAATAATTAATAATAATTAATTAAACAAATAACTTCATGATGCAATAATAATTATGTTCAATTCAATGTAAGGTCCATATAAATGTCTAGGTACAGTTCGGAAACAGATTAGATAAGACCATCTACATGAATTCCAGAATGTGTTTACTGAGTATTGCTCACATTCAGCGGAGTACGAAAGTTTTGAGGTCGAAACCATTTATTGGCGATTCATAAGACTTGCTCTGCTGGGTTTAAGCTTTATGCAGCAAGTGTGCATGATATTGTTATGTTTTAAATCATGTTACAGCCCCAAAGATTATGCCTACCAGTTTTAAAACATCGATTAAACCCGTAAAAGTTATGGTTGCTATAAACAAAACATTCACTTCCGTGTGGGTCGGTTTATTTTTAGAAGTCTTCAATGGTGCAAATGACTATTAACCAAGCCGCAAATGCAAGGTAAAGTATGGCAGAACTAATCTTTAATCTAACTTACCTTCAAGTAAACAAGACTCATGCTGAAACATAGTTGAAATACGTAAAACTTCACAACAATCTTTCGCACACCAGCATCGCGTGGATTAAGACTGAGTTCAAAGGTCGTATGACGATTTTTGATGACGTATTCAAGCGGATAAAACCACAACAAGCCGTATCACGGTATTATTTTGTCCGTCAACAATTTTTAAGGGTGTAGGTGGGGTGCTTTTGTTTTAATCATGCAAACAACGACATCATCATGCTGACAAAACGTGATAAAAAGTAACGTCGATAAATTGACGTTTTTCTCGGAACGACGTCAAAGTCAACAAGCCCCCTTTTATCAGACGTCGTCACATATGTCTACCTTCATCAGATTTGCTGTTAATACTCTTACAATCTTGACATTTGTGACCATGTATGTGAGTATACTAATAATGTTATAATTATGATTGTATCCTCCATTGCCCAACATAATATGGAAAATAGTAGTTTTGTGTACATCAAAACAGGACATATTTGTAAATAGAAAATGAATTTCAAATATAAACTGTAAATATTTACTGCTTTATTTGTCTGACTGCAGCATTCACTCGGTTTTATCGCTAATGCCCTTTTCACAGTTTCGCTTAACTATGGAACAATTATCCAATATTCACATTACACTTTAATTGCACTTTTGTTATCTTATAACAACAACTCTACCGAGTTTGTGATTTATTGAATTACTACAATAATGTAAACTACAAAACAAATATTGCTTTATAGCAGGGCTATATTGACCTGAGCCTGACCTTTATGCAAGAATATATTACAAGGTTCTTGCTTTGAATATATCAATTTGCGCAAGCAAATCGTGCGATATCGGTATTTCAAATTTATGTTTGTATTACATCTCGAGCGTCTTCGTGATACTCCCCGATTATGAAAACATACAACCGGTGTTATAAACGTAGGAAATATATCAACTGTTTAATTATGCTAATCAAAGTTTAGACTCGTGTCAAATTGGCCAAGCTATACATTAGAATAAACATGACAATTTTAGATACAGATATGTTATGCAAATTGGCTACTGTGTCCAACTCTGCTTATGTTAAATGTACTTTATCAAAAATTCAATTTGTTAAATGTGTTTTCTAAATGTAAATACTATCTCACTAGTCAAATGACATTGATGGAATACATAAAATCGAATAGGTGTCTTTTTTACTTTTTTATCTTCTGAGAATTCTAACACGCTGTTTTCTTTCAAATGTATACATTATTGGATGGAAGTATTTTGACTTTAATATGCTGTTTCTGTTCGCGCATTGGCTAGGGTCATACCAAATCGTTTCTTTGTTTAGCGTCCAAGGACGGATAGGTTTGAGCATCTTGGGAAAGAAAAAACAACCAAATGTGTTACCCCTTATATCTTCAAAATCGCATGAGATATTGCTTTCATACTTATCATGCATATTCACCATCATTTTCCCAACCCAATCACAGCAGAAGGTTTAAAAACAAACATGTTTTAGGTTATTATTTTTTGAAAGTTATTATGATTGACAATGCTTGAAAGCTATATTTGTTAGCCGTAGGCCTAAATGTGTCATGATGACGATAGACGTTTTCTTCGAGTGTTTTGTTTTTTGTGTCAGAATAGCTAGATAGATTTTCGAACTTAGGGCGGACGCTAAATGCAAATGCGATTTGGAATGGCCAAGGATAATGATCGCTATATTGATTTATACGACCTTTTTTGGTATTTAGATTGGGTAATTCGTCATAATTAGCGGCTAAAGTGTATCGATAACAAAGACATGTTTATAGTTGTTTTTAGAACATTAAGTACGGCTAAGTGAGAAGCAAAATTTCAAATAAATTTATTTTCTTTCTGCTTAGTTAAACAAGTTTGCTTTCTTTCTAGGTTAATGGCTTTTGTACTTTTGTTGTCTAAAGATTCTTTTGAATTGTTTGTTTGTTAATTACACTTTTAGCAAAAAAACCTTGGGTCATTGACTTTTTTACTCCTTAGTTTTATAACGAAACATTGCTCCTTTGGCAATCGAATTTTAAAAGCGATTTGTCTGCAGAATGATACTACGTACGAACTGTAGATAATGTTGTTTAGTTTTAGAAATGGTTATTAAATACAAAAATGTACATCTACGTGGGTGAATCAATAAGTTCGTAGAATTTTGTCCTAACTTTTTTGTTTTCAGAGTTATTGTCGTCATATTTATGCTGAATTAATATTTTGGTATTTTCTTTATAAAAACAGAAGCATAGCGACCTGATGATAACCGTTTTAAAAATATTTATATCTTAAATAAGGGAGATTACGTATACCGGAGCACACTGATAATTTGAAACATCTTTTATTCAATTTTCTTAAATATCTCAATTGAAGGACCTCCAAAATCCGTCAAAATGTTATGCCTGATTGCATGATATAATTTATAAAGTCTGTTAAATTTTCATACGTCATCTCCGATAAATAATGTTTTAATCGACATTAACGTAATCGCACTATATAGAAATAACCGCGTAAAACGGGTCTACTGGAATTGACGGAACCGCGGACTGCTATCAAAATATGCTTGAAACTGGAATATACGTACGGCATAAGAGACAATATATGGTTTGAAACGTGCAGGTATGTAATCTGAAATAAATAGACATCGATTTATAAGTGGAATTAGTGCTTTCGTGTAGGATATCAGAAGTTGACAACCGAATACAATACACCCAATATTGGTGACGTTGGAACGCAACGTCGTCAAAGAGGACCAGCGCTATATAATAGCGGATATAGCAAAACACTCAGATTCATCTTACGGGACAGCGTACACGATATTAAACAAACAAATTAAAATGCAGAAACTATTATCACGATGGTTATTCAAAAATACCTTCATATTAGTCCCTCGAGAAGCGAAAATGAGTCAAAACGTTAACGTAAGTATTGACAAACATGACGTAAGTTTGACGTCGTTCATCAAATAAAGTTGACGTGCTCCAGTATGCTGTTACAGCTTGTGTGCGTTTCAATGTAAAAATCATGTAGTTTTGACTAATTCATTGAAATTTGGCAAATTGTTTTGTTATACTTATGATCACATTATATTAAAATTTGAAAGCAATTGAAACTGTGGTTTGGGAGTTATGATATTTTTCTACGAACTTTTTGATTCACCCACGTATATTTCTCTATACGAGATGGAATAAATTAATTTTAACATACCCGTTGGTAAATGTAATCCATGAAATCAAATCAAAATTGTGTTTTCAATTACTATGCTTTAGAGGTCTTGCTTTGGGCACTAAATGTGAGAGATAATACCATCAAGGCGACGACATTTGTAAGATAATAGTTTTGTGGTGTATACTACTTAATTATCTAGATCTTCATCTTATATTGTTTACAGTTGCGCAATATTATTACATGTTTTGATTTGTTTTAAGTGTGAGGTTGATTGCTTATCTATATTGCTTTCTGATTGTCTTCGATTTAAACGCATGCCATCGAGCTGTTAACTTACCATGTTAAATTAATTTTTTCTGTAGTTCAGAATAATGCCATTATGATGTGAATATGTGTGTGGTGCAATCGAGTAGTGCAATGTCTTTTTATTGTCTGTTGCATTTTCTATGTTTTATTGAGAGGAATACACCAATGTCAATATTTTGTCACTTATAGTTGCGGAGCTTTATTACATGTTTTGATTCTTTCAAAATATTGGGGTTTTATTCCTAATATATATATACATATATATATATAAACGAGGGGTGATCAATATATTCGAGGACTTTCCTTCACAATTTTGAAATAATGGAACTAGAGTAATGAAATTACACGTTGGTGTTGATCAATCAATTATCTCGCGAGTTGTCTAATTTTCTTTATGAAGTCGAGCGTCACGCGCCACGTGTATGATTCAAATAATTTTATCAGTGCATTCGGTCGAAGACATCTTACTTCGAATGATGTTAAATGGCTTTGAGCTTTGCTGCCAATATTAAATTGCTAGATGAAAAGTCCTCGAATATATTGATCACCCCTCGTATAGTGCTTCCTGTGGTATTCGATCAAAATACACACACTTCCAAACGGTTTATTTATCATATTGAAAAAATTCCGATTTACTTGTTCGGAGTTTCACCACCAACGCTTAGTTGTCATACTATGCTTGACGGTGCTGCGCAATTGCTGTCTAATTTGTAGTTTCGGGATGAAATATCGTACATAGCATAAAATATAAGTATTTGCTAAATCAACGTTACATAATAATACTAAGAATTAAAAAGTGCTGTAACAGAGTAATGCTTTTAACTAATTCCTGGTCGCGTGGCCATAACCAAATCTTATGTTAAATGTGTATGATAATAGATTACATCAACAAGTGAAACATTGACGGCACTTTGAAATGAGTTATTGTTCTACACCTATAATAAGGGAAATCTTTTGCTATAATTAATAACTTAGTTCTGCCAATAAAATGATAATACGCCATTCCCAATATTATCAATAATCGCACATTACATTCTATCGAAACATCAATCGGAATGATTTGAATTGTTAGAGGAAATTACATTTGGTTCAGACGCATGTCTAGAAACAGTTAAACAATTATACATTCATATAATCATACCTTGGATTTAGGATTTGTTTCCGTACCACCTACTAGTTTTGTCATACCACTTTCCCCGATCATGATATACGTTGTACATGTACGTGCGTAACGTTTTGCTACGCACTCGTGATTTAATTTTTCCGCAACCGAACTCCTGCCCGTGTTTTATTCACCGACAATAAACGCGAACAGATTTTTATTTCTTAAATAAAAACGAACATATTTCTTTCAAATATTACTTTGGCATGGATATACAAATATAACTATCCGCTCTCTAATACTAAAACCAACCTAAAATCTGTCACAGTACAACTGTGTACTCATCGATTGTGCAACATGTCGGATCTAATTGGAATATAGTTCATACATTCTTCTCAGACAGTCGACTTAAAAAAATGTGTGTGCAAAATAAAATAGTAGGATCAATATAATAGAGAATTATAGATCGTTATAGATCAATCATAAACTGTGGTGTTTGGCTGTGTCGTGTCAATGTTTTTGATATCGTTTTAGGGTACAACATGTATGCCGCTAACAAATCCATTCAGTCATATGCACTATATTTATTCATTTTCTAGACCAACCACTCCGGTAACTTGCAATGCATTTGAGATTGTCAGCGCCAGTCATAAGCCATGCCATCCTTTAATGTTTTGAAATTATTCATTTTTAAGATTAGTGCAATGCGGAATAGGTTTTGTACTCAGTTGTAGAAGGCCTCAAGCTAATCGCATGCCATCATAAAACAATAACTGTCATCATTTTTCCATTGTAAGAGCTTGACGGGTAGACTGCCATTTACGGAGATAATAGTAGTTGCTGTCTTAATGTACCATGTGAAATGCTTTATTTGATAGCGTGTAGTTGAATATATTCACGGATGACACATGAACAATGATTTCTAGTATTGGATACGCCCTCGACAAAAAACTTATTACGATATGTTAATGCATTTCCACAGGTTGACGGAACGAATTCAAATCCTGTTTTCCTGGTGAACATTGTGTTCCATAGCTTTATCTTTCCCAAATGAGTTTTGAAGTATATTATCAGTATGAGATATATTGCCACGTAATTTGATTGTCTGTATCTATGACCCAATTGTGTTCCAGTAGCAAGATATATTTCTCAGAACATCATATCCCATCTGTTCACAAACTTCTACTTAACTTCCAACATGGACAAGGATGTGTTAAACGATAAATGATTGTTTTAAAATTATTGATTGGAACTTTGCAGACATCCATTGACATACTGAGCATTTAATTCGAAGTGCTCAATATGTTCTTATGACCCAAAATATTCAGATTAATTTTCTTTAGAATTGTAATACTACAACATGTCTAACTCTAGACTGAAATATTTTTACATGTATTTGTGTAAATGCTGTTATTAATCCAAAGATGTAATTTTTTGGTGTGTCAATGTCAGTATTGTTTTCTCTAAGAATATATCAAAGTGTATTTGCATTTATGTAAATATATCATAATATATATCTAGATTGATTTTATTGACATATTATGTCATTCATTCACTCAGTATCTACTGAAATATTCAAGCAATATGTTTTGCCGTCGATGATTGACTAGTTTCTTCATGACTTGGTCGGGCCTACTTTTTAGCAACAATAAAATAGCACTTGCTAACACTCTCAAGCTATATAAGATTAGAATACGGCACAATACATAGGCGTATGCAACGTCTAACTACGACAACGGGTATTGTCTTTGCTAATTTATGCAGCTGTTTGAATATCTGTCATTATTTGGTCATTTGATGGATGCAGATTATGAAATATAACATCTGCATTGTAATGCACACATCTTCACGCGCTTACGGAATGCAAATTTGAGTCTAATGGTTACGTAATGTGTTCAGAGATACATACTCAATAGTTCCGTTCGAGTTGTACAACATATTCGACGGATAATAAAAACAAATAAAGGGAAAAGTACCAAAAAATCGATATAAGTCAAATTATTTGTAACAAGTAAATTCTCTGCAAAAAGGCGTGAGTTTCTTTTAACCGATACCATACTAAATCAGTTTATTATAACTTTGGTTGAGTTGTTAAACATGTTTTGGTATAGGAACAAACGCCATTTTTCATCTAACTTGTAGTTGAAACTTTGCATAATCATACTCGTACCTTGAAGATATGAATATTTTAAGAAGATCAACTGCTTTGTTCAATATTCTTTTTATGTGCTTATCTACTGTTTGGTGTGTTTAAAACCACACCACTAGAATTCCAAATTCATCATTACACAATATAACAGTATCTGACCTGATTACTTAAATATCTAATGAAGCTGATTAAAGGTGAGAGATGCTTGTTCATTCAAACAACATCAGTTGAATTTTCAGCTGCTGTTTAGTTTGTTTACATGTTCATGCAAACTATATTTGCAGCTGTGCAAATGCTATAAAGAGTTTGATATTTATACCGTGTGAATCAGCTCAAGTCCGCACTTTATGTGTCAATCTAAAATGAAACAAACGCGATAAAAGTAAATTCCGGTAAATGATTTGTCTGTATTTCAGAAATGACGAGCTCTATTTTCTTGAATTGGGTTTATTCGTTATGTTTAACAGCATAATATGTTATACAAAGTATGTGATGATGCTAAAATAGAATAATCAATATACACTTCGTAGGTTCTTATGAATTATGAAGGGTTTAAATTTAACAAGTCGTGATTGAACAATTGTTTCGAAAATAGTGTTTTACTAACAGATACCTACTTAGGTATGTATTGGAACATAAACTATATAACTTTCCCAGATGCTATTTGCGTAACAATTCCTCTAAGTAGTTAATGTATTCATAGACAATTTCGGTGTCCATGCCAAAATCAGTGGCATTTGTATGTGTGGTCGATAATAATGTAAGGCACGCCTTTATAAATAACTGATACAATAATAATACTACCTTTGTCTTCGCTGATTATCCATTTGAAAGGTATATCTTAATCAGAATAGGTTAAGACATACACATCAACTCGTTCTAACACCGAGCACGTTTAACTAATTATATGTCTGGCATTATTTTTGCTATTACCTTGACTTTTATCAAATTCGTGTATACATCTGAAACATTGGAGGAACACGTTGGTAGGGGTTAATTTACTTTTATTAGTGTTTGTTATTGGTATAATGACCTGTATTATAACAACATACTGGCATTGCTTTATGAGACGTGTTAATTCTCTGAATACATCATTGAGATGTTACTGTAGTTTATGATACATACTATGTTGTTGTGGTTGAACGAAAACTGTGTAATAATAAATATTTAACTATTTCTGTGACTTCCACGTTGATATAAAAGTGTTGACTTGTTCTGAGGGACACTGTCCTGATCCAGTGATGTATGTGCTTGCTACATTAGGTTATGTTCAATATGATGTTGTTGTGGAAGATTGAAAACTGTGCTTTATTCAGCTCATCTCAATAGATGCCTTTCGATATCTTTAAGATTGATATTAAGGTATTTCCGAATGTACGTTTTATGTTCACGGCGCGAGCGATGGAACACTGAATTGGTCTATTTTCGGTATTCCTGTGTGTATTTTGCGACAATTCGCATCATTATTCAACCTAGTAATGTTTATAAGTGTGCTGAACAGCATATTTTTTTCATTCGATAAAAATAGAAAGCCAACTGTGCGTCTGACGACTTAAACTATTTACTAGTATCAACTAGTATTACTCACATCTATCACTATTTATAAAACAGAATGTGTATCCTACGGTAAATATACGAAATATGAACCTGTTTATATAACAAATACTTCCAAGATAAATCGTAGCAGATGATTAACTGTTTATCATGAAAGGAACCATGGAAGATAATATAGCTTCAATTATCAGATGAAAATGTAACAGGTAGAACCAAGTGGCTCAGATAATCATAAATAATACCCAGTTACGTATGAAGAATTCAGACGGATAATAGTATTTGTTTCCTCCAAATGTTTGTGATATTCCTCAACCTTCAATGGCATGTATCTTTTTGATAACTTCGTCAGAAATGCGCGAATAGTTCTTCTTCCTTTTAGCAATCATTAGTTCCTCTTTATTGGAAAGATGTGCATAACAACTTGCAACGTACCCCGTGGCATTATACAGGGTATCACTACATGCGTTAGATTAACACAACACGTATTGCATAAATGCTTTTCGATAAATGATTCAAGTTCTTGAATCAACATATGATTAGCTTCTTCTAAATTTCGACACTTCTCGCCGATTATTGCTTCAGATATTGCACCATTGATACAATCAATAGCCAATTTGGATGAGAAAGTGTTACAGTTTCCTACCTCAATGCCAATGCATGTTGTAACGGAATGTAAAATGCAAATACAGTTGATCAATATTTAAATAAGTACTGAATGTAATAGTTAGCTTGGAATGAAAACGTGTAAAAAAGCACAACCTTTGTGAAACGACCATGTGTAGGTTTGAATATAAAATCACTTATCATTAATTACATCCTGATGTCAGTGTAGAAAATGCTCTGCAGAATACCCGCTTACTGGATGTACACCTTGTTGCAAAATCGAATTATAATGAAAAAGTATTAATTAGAATTTAATTAGTGTAATACATTTCTACCAATATATATTTCCTCTACATTGCTAGGGTATTTCACTGTACCAAATACACGATGCATACCTTACATAACAGTTATACATCTTTCTAATCAGTTATTTTTCGGAATACTGTCATTATAAACAGCTTTCGTCGATTAGATGTGACACAAGGGAATTACTGTTATGCTGAAATAAATATTCATGCAATGTTTTGTCAGTTTATCTACACTTTTAGAGTACAATGATAAAAAACCAAGTAATATGAAGAGAACTCGTTTATATTCAAAGGCTTTAGAGTACAAATAACACATTCGTACATATACAAAAATCAAAACGTAGTAAAAACATTATGGGAACTATTTTATTCTCAATGGCTTTATATTTTGTAATATGTCTTATTTGATATAACACGAAAAATACGATGCTAGGACCACTTGGGTTATTTATTTTACATGCAAGTATACAATATATTTCAGAATGTATAATTTGACATACGACACCATCTAATAGTTTGGGATTTTCATCTGAAATATTACATTGAAAATGAATATTACCAGGCAAGTAGTATTACCAGTTCACGATGTCACGTTTTTATGGAATGGTTCGCAATAAGCTGAACAAAGGAATATATATACCAGACTAAGAACATCCCCAAAACGGGATTCCATCTTAATTATAATCCGAAGGTGGACATAACATAGACGTGCTGCCTTAAAGCAATGTCAGTTGACCAAACACGAAACCACGTGGATGAAAATAGTGTTACCAAGTTCTTGCTTTTTTCAAATGCAGATATCTGTATAGCTAGTTTGCAATAGAAAAAAATCGTGTTTTTTCTAGTATTTCTGAAAATCAATTCTACAGATTTTGGTAAAAAATTACACAGAACTACAATAACTTCCTACCTACTCCCATTCTGAATTTCATAATTTTTAGTCATCAATTAAAAGACATTTATTCTTTATTACATATTAAAATTACATGCGTATTTACTGTTTAAGGCAGGGAGGTAATCTGGTATTCCATTGATGATTTACTATCAATTATTTAACCGTTACAACCCGTGATCGGCGGGATTGTGATTGCTGTTATAAAGACAAGACTTAGTAGGCCCTTGTGATTCAGTTTATTTAGGTATGTCGCCGGTACACAATGTACAGCAATAACATGCACTTCGTCAAATTCACAGACTGGCCTCGCATGTGTTGAATTAAGTAGGTTGCAAGTACGTAAATATACCGTTATGCGTATCACGTGACCGTAAAATTGGCTGTTGCAAGTATCAAGTCTTCTAACTTGCTTTTTCATACAAATCTACAAATATGTTACTTAGAACTTATGAACAAAACTTTTTCAACTCATTTCTGATGTTGCTGAAATTTCAGTGTATATTAGGTAGAAATATTTCATTTATTCGTGCAAAATTTCATACTTGTGGGTGTAGTTATTACAGAGAAATATTTAAAAAACACGATTTTTTTTCTATCGCAAACTAGCTATATATCTTTATAACCTGACAGTAAAATATAACAAAACATGTAATGGCTGCATCTAAATGCTAAACCATGAATAACATTGGTGTTAAACATTGTTTAACTTTATTGACTTATATTTAAAACAATTCTATATTTTATATAACACGTAAAGCATAAATGGGGAGTCAGATTATTGCAGTGCAGTACCTTGTCTGTATCATGAGCAAAATCCAATACAGAAGACGCGCTTTGGTACATATCGTCATGCCGCATACCATCAAAGTTACACCATTGATACCGCTAACTGTTAGTACTAAAAGCGAATACAGCAGCAGTGTTGATGAAACAATAACTATACTTGAAAAAAATGTCGACAAACATCCGAAAGAAAAAAATCGACATACCGATGTCATATCAATAGCCGTATGCAATATAAGCATTAAAGTACTTAAGTCGACAAGCAGGAAGCAGTCAGTGCCAGTGGACAGTATTAGACAGTCTAAGAACATGTTTCAATATAAGTGTAAAATATACTTAAGAGGACGTATGAATGGCTCGTTATGTGTCTATATTGTCCACACGGGGTTCGGTTGATGCTCATAATCGGTTTAAGTTGTAAAGTATAGAACATCCCATGACCATCCAAAACCCGCACTATTATTGGAGCATCAACTTTGACAGAAATCATTGCTATAAACAGTGCTTCTGACAATTTAGCTTCCACAGACTGTTGAATGCATATACCCCAGATTAGTATTCGTTATGGCTTGCCATTTAGATTTTTATCAAGATCCTTTTAGTGTTTTGCTTCGCTATTCGAAGAGCTAATCGAGTATTTTTACAACAACAGGCGGTGAGATTGGTAGTTGGCCATTGAAGTAAATAAAGTACATTTGTAAAGATTTGGTGAAATAATTGTACCACGATTTTGTTCAAAGCTAGTCTTAACCATTATGTGGAGATTGTGGTTTGCACGTATGTTGTTTTTTAATGCTCAGTGCTTCGTTTTTTTTCTCTTTCGGGACGGTCGTTTCACTATATCATATATGCAACGATTGTAACTTGTTTGTTTGAGTTATGTGTACATGTGATATTCGTCGTTCAGAAATATTGATTCTATACTCCATTATCTGTCTAACTTCGTCAACTTTTCTGTTAATATTCTTACAATCTTGACATTTGTGACATTTATGTTAGTATACTAACAATGTTATACTTGTACATTTGTAATTTTATCCTTCATTATCCAACACAATACGGGAAATAATAGTTTTGTGTATTTATAAACAGGGGATAGTTGTAACTACAAAATGTAATTTCAAATCTCAACTGTAAATCTTTCTTATTTATTTCTCAGACTGCAGCCTTCACGCTGTGTTTATCGGCAATGCCCTTTTCACAGTTTCGCTTAACTATGGAACAATTATACAATATTCACATAACACTTTGATTGCATTTTTTGCTATCTAATAACAACAAATTTACCGAGTGTGTGATTAATTACATTACTACAATAACGTAATATACAAAACAAATATTGCTTTACATAAACAAAACAATTCCAGATATGAAATTTGTTGTACAGAGTGTCCAAAAAGAAAGTATACAGTTTCGACGTATTTTTATCAACTCTTTATGTTCTGCTATCGCAAAGAAATTTTGCACATGGTTAGAAAATACATGTAAATTTTTTCTAGTACCAGTTTGAAAATTGTAACTCGAATAATTTTTAAAACATGTCAATTTCCAAAAAATGCCTTATTTTGACTGTGAAGTCATTTTGACGTAATTTATTACGTTTTCACAATTTCTGTCTGTCGCATGTTTCCCGGTTTGAAGCCATTCTTTAAAAGTGTTGGTTACATTTACACAGATTTTTACAAACTGGTCTTTTTAAATTTCATTTTGATGTTGATCAGAAGAAAATTTGTGTATATTCGCATTTGATTGTACATGAGCGATCTCGGATAGCCCAAAAGAAAAAAATCCCCAGGAATTAAAACCCGGGCTGTGGGCGGGCCATTCCACTCTGCAGTGGAATTTGCTTGAAATTATTTTGACACCAAATGTTTCTTGTAATTCACATAACACCGTGCATTGCCATGTGTGACTCTGGCTCCACTTTCATGAACCATACATCATTCAAAACAAAGGAACTTCCTTAACAAATTAAAGTAACACAATCGGTTTACTTCTTTCTATTTTGTTGTCGAAATAGCAAGTGAATAGCCTATTAAAAGCCTACAAACATGCTCGTCAGACACATCATACATATAATATCAGTTTAGACATTTGTGAAATACAATGCAAATTTTCCAAGAATGCATGCAAGACATGAAATACCAGAAATTCAAAAATTGTGAAAACATCGTAAATAACGTCAAAATGACGCCACGGACAGAATACGGTAATTTTAGAAAATTTACATTTTTTAAAAAAATATCCAAGTTACAAGTTTTAAACTGATGCCACATAAAAATTTCATCTTTTGACTAACCATGTGCTGAATTTCTTTGAGATAGCAAAACGTTAAGATTTTATTAAATGCACTGAAACTGTATACTTTCTTTTCGGACACCCTGTACAGGTAATGCATGGTATGTTTATGTTAATTGGCTATCGTGTCAAACTCTGCTTATGTAATGCATCAATACTTTTATTTGTTAAATGTGTTTTCTTAATGTAAGTACTATCTTAGAAGTCAAATGAAAGTGATGGTATACGTAAAATAGAATTGTCTTTCTTACACGCTTTGTGTTTCTTCTGGGGATTCTAACACGCTGGTTCCTTTTATGTGTACATGTACTTCATGGTGGCATTATTTTGACTACTTTTTCGCGCTTGGGCTAGTAACGTGGTCGCTTTATCGAGTTATACGACCTTATTTGGTATTTAGATTTGGTAATTCGTCATAATTAGTGGCTAAAGTGTATCGGTGAAAAAACATGTTTACAGTTGTTGTTAGAACATTAAACACGGGCTAAGAGAGAAGCAATATTTCAATATAAATGTCAATGTTCAATAATTTATTTTCTTTCTACTTCGTTTAACACGTCTGTTTTTTCTAGGTTAATGTACTTTTCTTGTAATTGGATTCATTGGTGCTTTTTACAATCATTAAGCAAGAAAATGATCAGCTTGGACTACTGACTATTTTAATCCTTGTTTTGTGACGAGTGGTTGATAATAAAACACAGACCGACATATTGTTTTTAAAAACGTAAAAGGTGTACCACAGACTACGTTAATCAGCGGTTGTCAGGTGTTTTGATCGTCTTTATATGCTACATGCATACTGTATATCGCAAGGTATGTATCTTTATAAATAAAAAATATGCTGTCGTTATCTACACTAAAACGAATTTCTAATTGGCCACCCTAAAAATATTAATATCATCTGATATATTATTATATCCATTAATCTTAGGCTGTGTTATTTGTTCATTCGCGCACTAATTTGTCGACTTCCGGAAAGAAATGGCGCATTTATGTACAAAATCATCCATGCGTAACGGTTGGTGCGAAATTGTTTTTTTTTTTGCACGTGGGCATAGGGCACATCTTGGAATAGTATCGAATTTGGTATGAATTTATTCTCTGTTGATTAACTTTTCTTAAAACACTATAATTTGTGAGAATAACCTAACTTATTTTACTGATTCATTTATTCAATTGCAAGGTCATCCGCCACACTCTGTGTACCACGAGTGTACATGTACATCGCAGTTGGTAACGCAATCTCTGCAATGTCGTGACTCACACGAAAGATAAATGTTGCCTTGAGATGTTTTAACATTGATCCTCCCCTTCCACACTATGTGTTGATTTATGGCTTCCTTATTACATGTATGAGGTTGATTGACATGTTTGTAGGCTAATCATTTGACTCATTATTTTGCAGTCTAGAAACAAGATACATGTTTTCTAATAACCTCATTAGGATGTTTGTTTTATTTATATAAATCGTTACATTATCTGTTAGCTGAATAATGAGGTGTTGCAGTGTCGGGGAAACAATATTCATTTATCACAGGACTTTATGTGACAATTTTGGACCAAAGAAAAGATTCGATGAACGCAAAATCACAACCAATCGAATAAGAAGTGACATGCAGTGCGAAGACACAAACACTGAATAGTATACTCAAGGACAAAAGTTTTGTACGATATTCAAATCCCGACAAGGGCAAACCATTAGCATGCTCCCTAACTTATTCTGAACTTATTCATCGTGGATTTCATATTATTCGTAAAATAGGGATTTAATACATGTTTTGCAACAGTATCACTATATTTATTTAATATCAAATAAAACATAAAACAAGAAACTCCAAAGGCATGAAAATTAAAAGCCTGAATTTGACGATATATAGGCACAGATCGAATGAGACAATGTTATATCATGCTGCCTAGGCCATGGCGTTAAGCTGTCATGTTGGAATAGAGAAATATATATTAGGTAAGAATAGTTCGTGTTTACTTTCGTTTTGAAAAATACCTTGCAATCCGTAGTATAATATTACTTCTGTGTGAGTATGGGGGCATACTTATTTATTTAATTGCAAGGTCCTGTGAATTAATTAAAGTTGTCAAAATATATTCCACTGCTTTCTTGAATTTATGAGAGGACCCGCACCTTTCAATACTACATGACAATAATCACCGTCTTGTATCGGAGTGGACTTTGTATCTAATTTCAATAAAATAATATCACACATCGAACCTTCACTTAACTTTATTTAGAATGTTACACCCTTGTTGTGGGAATACAATGTACGCTTCTAAGTTCTATTCATGAGACATATAGAAATGATTTTGATTCAATAACTGTACATCCTATATAATGAATAAACGCTTACATCAAAACTTGCATTACTTAGCATACTTTCTTAGTATACTAATGAAATATTGCTCCTCTGGCACTCGAATTTTAAAAACAATTTGTCTACAAAATGATACTGCGTGCGAAATGTAGATAATGTTTCAGAAAGTGTTATAAAATACGAGGGTATAACCAAAAGTAATGTCACTGATGCTTTAAAATAGTGCATAGTGTCCGTAAAATAAGCACCAATTCCAAATCTGTTTGCCTAGTTCAATATTGCTCGTAATTTATCTCCGTTGCTTTCTGAGACATGTCTTTATTTGGGTAAGATGTTAGAAAAAATGGGGTTCTTTTGTGAATGAACAAGATTACAGGATTTAGATAATGAGTTTCAATTTGTTTGAACTTAAATAATCGCATTATCGTGTGTTATTTACAATTAAATAAATAGGGAAATATGTTTTATAAGTATAACTGATCAGTTCCTACGGGTATATAACTATATGCACTGGAATAACCTAATATCACTCAACGTACATATGTAGGTTGTAACGATTTTGCAATATGTCAGCTCTAGTTGAAATATAGCTCATATATTCTTCCCAGGCAGTCGATTTTAAAAGCAATTTGTCTGCAACCTGAAACAGTATGATCAAAATAATAGAGTATAATAGATCGTTTTTTATCAATCATAAGCTATATTTCGCGCCTGTGTTGTGACAACTATTATACAGTTTAACCAGTACAGTGACTACTTATAATTAATTCATGCTTATGACTGGTTTAGGGGGAAATATGGTGAATTATTCTCCGGTAATTTCACTGTCGATAATTTCACTCAAACCAGATTACTTTTTTGAGCAAATTTCATCCCCGTCTTGTAGTACACCGTGTCTTATATTCGTTCATATTCTGGACGAACCAACCAGTCCAGTTACTAGCATTATATACGAGGTTGTCAGCTCCAGTCATACTTATGGCATGTTATTACACGAAAATGTACGTTTTGAGCATGACTGGCAATAAAGGTTAGGTACACAACTTGCAAAAAAGCTAAGAATGCTATCATAAAATTCTTTCAATTATTTTTCAAAGGTAAACGCCTGACAGATTCACAGACTTCAACATGTTCATACGGAGAAAATAGTTG
The DNA here is from genome assembly GCA_963678985.1 of Spisula subtruncata. NCBI lineage: Eukaryota > Metazoa > Mollusca > Bivalvia > Venerida > Mactridae > Spisula > Spisula subtruncata. The sequence continues at coordinate 45,899,370 of OY787664.1, read as the reverse complement.
TTGGCGTTTTGATGCACATTGCGAACTGTTTTATTTGATACAGTGTCATTCAAGTCGAATATATTCACAGATGACAAATGTCACAATGATCTCTTGTATTGTATAAACTGTCGACAAGAAACATAATCACCATATTTGTAATGCATTTCCACATGTTCACGGAACGAATTCAAACCCTGTTTTCCTGATGAACATTGTGTTGCATAGCTTTATCTATCTCAATTGAGTTTTGGAGTATCTTGTCAATCTGAGACATATTGCCACGTAATTTGATTGTCTGTACCCAAACCCTATTTTATCATGTGTGAATGTCTTGTTAGATTCATTACTTGCAATGCAATGAGAGAAAATAAATCCCTCTTGCAGTAACAAGATATAGTTTCTCAGAACATCATATCTCATCTGTTCCCAAACATCTACTTACCTTCTAACGAGCGCATGGATGTGTGAAAAGATAAATCATTGTTTTAACTTATTTAATGTGGAACTTTGCAGACATCCTTTGACATACTGAGCATTTTATTCGAAGTGTTCAATATGTTCTTATTACCCAAAAGATTCAAATTACTTCCAAAATTAAAATAATGTTCTAGGTTAAGAACTTCATTGTAGGCATTAACCTCAGTTCTACTGAGAGGTAGATATTAAAAGCAATTATTCTTCAGCATGATGTAGTACACTAAGTTAGATCAATAATAAGGTTGTCACGAAACCATCAGTGCTGCAGGAAATACGTACATGATGTAATTATATTTCACATTTCATGTTCTGTAATACAGCAACATTATTAATTGTAGACTGAAAAACTCCTAAACCATGCAGTCATTTCTACGACCTTTAAAACTGTGCAACCCACCGACTCTTGCTCTCTGTAAAATCAATTATTGTTAAGTGTCCCCTAGATAGTCCCACAGCAAAAAAAACTCACCACATAATGATCGCAGTTTTGAACGTCGAATTAGATGGATGGCGTTAAAATACTCTTGGTGTTCTCTTCGGATCTACTACAAGCCGTTCATATGACTCTTTTTGGATAATGATTTGGTGATCCATGTCCCCTTAAAAGCTTATACACATGCACATGAGACTATGTTGCCACCTTGTGTAAATAAAAATTCAGTAGGTGACTTTCATAACTTTCAGGAAAAGTGCATTACTACGCGCTGCGTCTTTTTGTCACAAATCTGTCGTGTTTTTGCTAAGTAATCCGTGTGTTGAAAATATATAACGAGATTCAAAATAGAATGACATCAATGAATTTTTAGCAACAGACACAAAACATTGGTTTCATCACGTCACGAAAGTATCACCTGCTTTCGAGGATTATTTTTTATTATTATTTTTGATATGACGTCATGGGTATCTTTCAAATTATAAAAATGGAATAATGTAGCACGTTACATATATTAATCAGAATTGAATTACTGAACATTTGGATATCATATTCATGCGTATCGGCCTATAAACAAATAAACCACGGGAGAGTGACATTACTTTTGGGTATACCCACGTATTTGTGACCAATCCAAAGATGTAGCTGTGTCTTGGTGTTTCAATGCCAGTATTGTTTTCTACAAGAATAATTCAAAGTGTATTTGCATTGATGTAAATACAACATAATGTAACGAATTGGACTTACCGGACTCGTCGGACTTGTCGGACTTATCGGACTTACCGGACTCGTCGGACTTGTCGGACTTACCGGACTCGTCGGACTTGTCGGACTTATCGGACTTGTCGGACTTGTCGGATCAGTTGGCAGTATATAAATGATTGACTTGTGTACTAGGAGTCAGTCAGTCAGTCAGTTAGTTTACCATCAGGACATTGTTAACGTCAGTCCGTTAAATACCATCAGGACACGTGTGTTGTAATATTGTATGGATCTAGCATTTGGATACTATTATTGGATTATTGTGTCATGTTGTTATCGTATTAGGAAAATACAGTTGATTAATAGTGCTTGGAGTTGTTTTACCTGAGTCTTCAGTCTTGTCCAAAGAACAATAGCGTTACATTGGTGGCAGCGGTGGGATACAATTCCTGTGTGAATAGTTTATCCTGTTTATATTCGGCGTTGGATTCTTTAAATCGTTGTTTGAGATACCGGTGATTGTTTTGGCGAGTTGACGAACTCTCAGAATGGCTACCGAACAGCAAAGTGTTTTCAAACAATTAGGACAGGATGTGAAACCACACGTGAACTCTCCGACAGCATGTTCAACTCCTATGGAGGATCGTACGGATTCCAAGGATCAGAAGCCATTTGCTTCAATTACAGATTCTGGAATCAGACAAGTATTTTTCCCGGATGACTTTGACAGTAATACCAATACCTTATCTCCCATTTGGAATAAAAAGGACAGTATTCCTAACAGCAGACCCAAGTTAAGATGGATGAAGTTTCTGTTTCTGTGGATTATAATATTCCTCGTTGCTGTAAGTGTTCATAGTCAAGGACATAAAATCCTAGAGATGTTTTCGCAAGTAAAGGATATTATTATACTGAGGAGTGTCTACCGTATTTTGTGCTAGTGTGTATATTTCTGATATCGTCTCTAGTGTTTTTCTGCTACGAGTATTTCAGTCAACAATCATCATTGACCACCGAATATTGCTCAAGTAATTTGAGAAGTGAAGTACCGGATTTCGGGACCATTTTATCGCCTCATGTTGAGGGAGTAAGTCAGTATACTGCAAGGTCGACATCCCGTGATTTTCCGTGCCGTAGAATGTTCAGTGGAACCGGAGAAGATGTGTTGCACGAGTTTAGGAGGTACTTTGACAACCTGACAGCTTTGAATAGTTGGTCCAAAGAAAAATCGAGAAGATTGTTTCTGTGTTGTTTACGTGGTCAGGCAGAAGCCTTTGCATATGGATTACCGTCATATGTACAGAATGATTGTGACTTACTGTTTTCCAAAATGGAGCAGAGATATGGCATATTGAATTTGAAGGAGAGCTACGTAGCCGATGCCAGATTGGGAAGAAAGCAGAAAACTGAGACATACAGAGGATTTGGCCAAACGATTGAAGACCTTTTTAGGAAAGCTTATCCAAAGTGTACAGAAATAGTAAGAGAATTATCACTGACTACTTTCCTCGAAAACTGTCATGATTCCCCTGATTTTAGACTTTCGGTAAAAAGAACCAGACCAAAGACATTGCAAGCTGTGATTACTGCTGCAATTCAAGAAGAGTGCTTAAGACAAAGTGAACGCGAAAATTATACAAATGGTTACAGGGACGGTCGTGTATTAACAGTTAGTTTGAGAAGTAATTCTAGAGGTAGAAGGAAGTATTGGAACAACAGGAATTCGAGGGCCCTAAATGGATTTGTGATCGAACAGGGATCTAAAGGATTGTTGGAAAAACGAGGATCAATCGGATCGCGAGGTCGGGGCACGGTCGAAAACAACCAACTTGACGAAAGTCAACTTTGTGTATTAGGCATATATGGAGAAACGGACAGTGTGGATCTATCGGATCAGTCGGCCAGTGTAGTGAATGGTGAAGATAAACGTGTAGTGAATGGTGAAGATAAACGTGTAGTGAATGGTGAAGATGATCGTGTAGTGAATGGCGAAGATAAACGTGTAGTGCATGGTGAAGATGAACGTGTAGTGCATGGTGAAGATCAACGTGTAGTGCGTAGTGAAGATAAACGTGTAGTGAATGGCGAAGATGAACGTGTAGTACATGGTGAAGATAAACGTGTAGTGAATGGTGCAGATAAACGTGTAGTAAATGGCGAAGATGAACGTGTAGTGCATGGTGAAGATAAACGTGTAGTGCATGGTGAAGATAAACGTGTAGTGAATGGCGAAGATGAACGTGTAGTACATGGTGAAGATAAACGCGTAGTGCATGGTGAAGATAAACGTGTAGTGCATGGTGAAGATAAACGTAAACATAAAACTGCTGATAATATTGTTGACGCTATTCAGGTTAGTGACGACGATCAAAATAACAGTCAAGAATATGTTATCTCAGCAATAAATGTGACACTCGAAAGGACTACAATGTTTAATAACGGTGAACCCAAGGAAGTGAACGTGCTGCGTCAATCGGTTACTTAGAGAATGTCGATATCGTGAACATCTCCCATTGGGATATATTTAACGACATACAAGAACGATTAGACAGTATGCATCCAGTTACCATGACATTTTAAGGAATTAGTTTTGTACTGCATTGTATGTCATTTTCAGTTGTGTTTATCCTTGATTTTGTTTTAAAAAGCTTTTATGTAAGTGCTATCTACATTCAATTTCTGTGTTAAGTAACAAATTCTACGAACAGTGGAAGTTCTAGTCTACCAAGTAGGGGGCAGTGTAACGAATTGGACTTACCGGACTCGTCGGACTTGTCGGACTTATCGGAATAACCGGACTCGTCGGACTTGTCGGACTTACCGGACTCGTCGGACTTGTCGGACTTATCGGACTTGTCGGACTTGTCGGACTTGTCGGATCAGTTGGCAGTTTATAAATGCTTGACTTGTGTACTAGGAGTCAGTCAGTCAGTCAGTTAGTTTACCATCAGGACAGTGATAACGTCAGTCCGTTAAATACCATCAGGACACGTGTGTTGTAATATTGTATGGATCTAGCATTTGGATACTATTATTGGATTATTGTGTCATGTTGTTATCGTATTAGGAAAATACAGTTGATTAATAGTGCTTGGAGTTGTTTTCAGTCTTGTCCAAAGAACAAAAGCGTTACAATAATATATATCTAGATATATTTTATTGACTAATTATAATATTCATTCACTAAGTATCTACTGGAATATTCCAGCAATATGTATTTGCAGTCTATGATTAACTCTGTTATGTATGGCTTGGTCGGTGCTACTTTCTAGCAACAATAAAATAACATTCGCAAAGCCCCTCAAGCTGTATTAGATAAGAATACGGCACAAAATACATGCAACGTCTAACTGCGACAATGGGTATTTTCTTTGCTAATTTATACAGCAGTTGGAATTACTACCATGATTTGGTCATTTGATGGATGCAGATAAGGAAATGTAACATCTGCATTATAATGCACACATATACAAGCGATAACGGAATGCATAATTAGGTCTTATGGTTACGCAATGTGGAGGAGGTTTTCAGGGATACATACTCAATTGTTCCGTTCGGTTTGTACATCATATACAAAGAATGAATTATGAAGAATTTAAATATTATCAGGTGAATCTATTGTTTCGAAATTAAGGCTTTATTAAAAGGTAACTACATATATACGTATGGATTGAAACATTAACTATATAATTTTGCCAGATGCTAAATGTGTGTAACAATTCCCCTAAGTAGTAAATTAATGCATAGGCAGTTTCGGTTTTCATGCTTAAATCAATGTCATTTGTATGTACTGTATAGTCGATAATAATGTAAAGCACGCCTTTATAGACAACTTGTACAATAATATTAATACTGCCTTTGTCTTCGCTGATAATCCATTTGAAAGATATTTCTTAATAATAATAGGTTAATGTATATACATCAAATCTTTCGAGCTCGTTGAACTTATTATATGCCTGGTATTATTGTTGATATTACCTGGACATTTATCAAATAATTGGTATATATCTGAAACATTGGAGGAACGTGTTGGTGGGGATTAATTTACTTAGACTTTTATTATTGTATGTTATTAGTATAATGACCTGTATTATCATATCATACTGAAATTGTTATATGAGACGTGCTAATTATCAGGTTACATCATTGAGATGTTACCGTAGTTTATGATACATATGATGTTATTGTTGTTGTACGAAAACTGTGTTATAATAAATGTCTATATACAAAATGTATTTCTTTAACTTCCATTTAAACATAAAGGTTATTTCAAATCAACGTTTAATGCTCTATGTAAGGTGTACGAATCGCCAATAAGTGTATGCCTATACATATATTAGTATAGACCTGTTATAGTACAATTTGACCCAATGTCTTGTGTGCTTGGAGTGAGTCCACCATATTAACTCGTTCATACTTTTAACAAATACGATTAAGATAAACATGACCTGTTACTACATATGTAGTGATAAAAAACATCGCTTAGTGGGCCGTTTATGTCGATAGATGTGGGTATCACGAGGCACTGTCCAATCGCTTAATTGTACATTGATATGGTTGAAGCATTATTTATTTTATTCATTGTACATCCTCCCATGGATAAGTGCATACTCTATGTTCTAAAATACGTTTCATCATTATTTTAATGTGTACTGTTTATATGTATGCTGATGTTAGGAACTACATTCATGTATTATTTTGATTAAAGGAGACTGTCATCTGTATGTCTAACAACATAACAACTATTTATCAACCATTTCTCCAAAATATCAGATAGAAAAACTAAACAGCTAACATTTGATTTCTATCTGCTAACAAACACATTTTTGTGTTATGACTACAAGATTAGCTACGGACTGTATATAATATTTTAACACGGTGTTTGTAATGTTATTATCAACAAAGTATTTGTTTTAATTTCATCTTTTTGATTTTTATAGTTTCAGTATGTTTGAGACTATCAACGGCCATAATTCTGTTGCAAAAAGGTGAATTTCAGTTTAGGGTCCTCTTTCAAACATACGTCCGCACAACCGACCTGTAATGTAGTCACATTATATTGATTGTCTGGAAGGGGCTGCGATGGCCGATATGTCTATTCACGGTACTTCCACTCACCATTTAGTTGCATGTAAGTCAAATACTATACCGCGTGCAGTCGTGGCCCTTTAAGGGCTCATTCATACACCTTAGTGAAGTGAAGCATTGTATGCATTTAGCTCATTGCAATAAGACGGTGACCAAATTGAAATTAAACTTCCGATTTTAATCTTAACACTAGACCACTATTCCACCAAAAGGTATATGTTATGGGGTAGTAATTATAAGTCTTATAATACAAAACGATACAAAACGTATATGTAGACATAGTACAAGTACAATCATTTACAATATTTCTATTTTATTTATGTAGACATAATCTTGATCATACTGTTTTAGTATTACTCACCTCTGCAACTATTTATAATGCAGTATGTGTATTCAACGGTAGAAATGCGAAATATGAAATTGTTTATATAACAAATAGTTCCAGAAAGCGAAGTACATGTATATGATTAACTGTTAATCATGAAAGGACCCATGAGACACAATATAGCTTCAACTATCAGATGCAAATGTAACAGGTAGGACCACGTGTCTTTCATAATCGTTAATAATACTCAGTTACATATGAAGAATTCAGATTGAATACTAGTGTTAGTATTTTTCAAATGTTAGTGATATTCCTATACCTACACTTGCTTGTATCTGCTTGGTAATTGTGTTAGAAAAGCGTGAGTTATTCTTGAAGCCTTTGCAATCACGAGTTCATTCTTATTGGCATGATGCGTGCAACCAATTGTATCGTACCCTGTGGCATTATACGGAGTAACACTTTGCATAAGGATAACATGAAATGAATTTATCATGGCTGTTAGATAAATAAATCAAGTTCTTCAATCAACATATAATTAGCTTCTTCCAAGATTTCGACACAAATCGCCGATTATTGCTACAGGTATTGCACCATTGATACAATTGATATCCAATTTGCATGATAAAGTGTTACAGTTTCCTGCCACAAGGCCAATACATGTTGTAACGGAATGTAAAATGCAAATACAGTTGATCAATAATAAAAAAAAAACAGAATTTAAATATTCGCTTGAAATGAATTCCTGTGAATACAGCGCAACCAGTGTTAAACGATCTTGTGTAAGTTTACATATAAAACACACTTTTTAAATACTACCTGCTTGCTGGATAACACACTTTGTTACGAGCTCGATTTCATAATAAACAAGTATTAATCAGAATTTAATATGTTTAATAAACTCCTACCAAATGGTTATCGCTACAATGCTATAGTAATGTACCAAATGCACGACGCATTCAGTACATTTTCAGTACACCTTTATACCATTACCCTCTTTCTAATCAATAAGGTGTGATTAGATGTGACACCAGTCATTGCTAGTTATGTTAAAAACTCCTTATACTGTTTTGTTCAGTTCATCTAACACTTTTAGAGTACAATCAACAAATTCGTACTCAATACAAAAACAAATGCTACAAGTGACGTCATATTAAGGGAAATCGTTTATTCCCACTGGCTTTACAGTACAAATAATACATTTTACCTTTTAGTATATAAAAACCAAAAAGTACAAAAACTATTATATAAAATATTGTTTTCTAAATGGCTTTTTTATCGAAACTTGTGTTCTTTGATATAACAACGATCATGCGGTGCTGGAACTACGTGGGTACATGCCACCAACTTCAAACCACATGACCACAAAAATTAATACAGCAGGCTATAACATATTGTTGATGAAACAATAAATATTCTTGAAAAAAACCGTCGACAAACACCATAAAGAAATAAACGACAGACCGATATCATGTTAATGGCCGTATGGTCATTCAACATAAACATTACATCATTTTAGTCGACAAGTAGGAAGCAGTCAGTGCCAATGAATAAAAGTAGACAGTCTAAAAACATGTTTCATTTTGAGTGTAAACTATACTTAAGTGTGTGTGTGTAATAATGACTTAATATTGTCCACATGGGGTTTGGTTGATGATTATAATCGTTTTTTGGTGTAAAGTACCGAACACTCGTTGACCATCCCAAACAGACTATTATTCGAGCATTATCTTTGACAGAAATCATTGCTTTTAAACAAGGTTTCTGACAAATTCGCTTACACAGACTGTTGAATGCCTATCCACCGGATTAGTATTGCCAATGTATTGCCATTAAGATTTTTGTTATAATCACGTGAGTGTTTAGCTTGGCTATTCGAACAGCTAATCGGTTTTGTTTCTTACAACAGGCGGTGAGATTTATAGTTGGTCATTGAAATAAATAAAGTAGAGGATGTGTATACATTTGGTGAAACAATTGTACCATGATTTTGACTTAAAGCTAGCGTTTACACGTGTGCTGGTTTTTTAATGTTCAGCGCTTCGTTTTTTTTCTTCTCTTTCGGTCGGTCATATGCAACGATGGTAACTTGGTCTTTGAGTTATGTGTACATGTGATATTCATCGTTCAGAAATATTGATTCAATCTATACTCCATTATCTGTCTAATTTTGTAAACTTTCCTGTAATTATTCTTACAATCTTGACATTTGTGTTAGTATGCTAATAATGTTATACTTGTACATTTAAATGTTGTTTCCTTTCGCACATTGATAAGATAATGATCGCTATATATAATTATACGTCCTCATTTGGTATTTAGATAAGGTCATTCGTCATAATTAGTGGCTAAAGTGTATCGTTAACAAAAAACATGTTTACAATTGTAGTTAGAACAGTAAAACGGGCTAAATGAGAACAAATATGTCAAAATAAATACAAATTTTCAGTTATTTATTTTCCTTATCCTTAGTAAAGCAAATCAGCTTTCTTTCTAGGTCTTTATTTGCTAAATGCATACAGTATATCACCAGGTGTGTATATATATAAATAAAAAATCTGCTGTCGTTATCTATATTAATGTACGTACCCTAAATACTAACAGTAGTGGTGCTGATACGGATATTCCATTTATGCATTATTCTATTGGGAATTTATATAGTATGGTAAATTATCTCAGTATTCAAATCGAAGAAATGCTTCATTATGTAAGCTATAGAAACCTAGTCCGTAGTTATTGTGATCCATTTGGGAACAAACCTTGCATTATTTTAACCAACTAAATAACTTGTTAATAGTTTACAGTCATTGCATGGCATTGGCAGGTTATTGATAAACCTTTTTGGCACATACGAGGGTTGTACCAGAATAACGTAGACTTTTGCCATACCTTCCATACCATTCATCATACAAACAAATAATTTTGGGTGGAGTGTAAATAATATTTACTGCGTAAGTACGTGGTATTCCAAAGCCGTATCTTATTTGGATCAAATTCTGCAGCTTCCGGGGATATATAGGGGTACAGTATGCGGGGCACGTCAACGGAACGTCACGACGTCGGCTGAACTTCCAGGATAACTGAAGCTCATAAATGTGTACATTGTAACTATACAGATGGGCACAACCGTACACAAAACTTATGGATGTTAATTTACTATCTTAGATGTGATAAAGTTCCAATATATTACCAGTAATGTCGCATATACCCCTTTTAATTGAACGTCGATCCAGGTCGATGTGGTCCTAGAAAACGCTTGGTGATGTCGCATTCGTCGTTGGTTTTCGCCGTCGGTCCATGTCGTTGTATTCGGTCTCGACCACAATTAATGCGCTTCTGTCGTTTGAAAATAAGACAACTCGATACTAGAGATTTAGAGTTAGCAGGATCCGACATTAAAAACGCTTGTTCTGGCGTCTTCCCGTGGTTCACACAAAACTTCGTGTTGATGCGATATCCAGCGTATCTCGCTAACGTCATATTTTCACTGGTGACGCGCAGCAGATGCTTCTTGTTTTGTACCATAAATCCACAACGGTAACCTTTAAAAAGTCGAAATTTACGGCGTACGTTCCAAGGATATTGCGCTTGTATGTCACGAAGTCGCGTTAATAAAGACTTGATATCTCCGAGGTATGAGCGATTGAATAATGCCAAAAATGTTTTTAAAATTCACTGCCCCGCCTATCCAACTATTGGTTACTATGGCGACATATTTAATGGCTTTCTAACATTATGTTAGAAAATATTTTTACCGATTCTCTTGAAATAGGTTTGAAGTTTCTCTACGGCAAATTTGGTGATAAAACATGCCTAAATAAAAAAGTAATGACAAAAGTCTACGTAATTCTGGTACACCCCTCGTAAATGGTGCCACATATAAAAGATGGACTCTGTATACGGGTATAATAGTTCATGTCTTTGTATCATGTCTACTGGGAGTTGTTTTACTTATCAATGTTGTTAAACTATATACAACATTTAGCCGAGACTATGTACAGTACATTGCATTACTCGATGGTCACATCTGATCAAAAAAGGTATGAGAACATCCGTCAGGGAAGGTAGTGCTCAATCTAACCAGACGGGCACAGAAATCAGAAAAAAACACGACACAACAAACCTGCTGAGCAATGCCCACATAAACCCATGGCAAAGCGGCGACTAAATGAGGCCCAGCAACCCCGGGGGCGTGACCTAGTTTAAAACACTTAGGACCGTGACCTAACGTTATGCGACCTAAAGAGGCACAAATCAAATCACATCAGCGCGGATCGTATATCTTGACTGCCTTCTGGTACCTAATTGTTTTTGTTTGAGATCATTATAATACGCTTGGTATATGGTAATCCCAACATATCTGGAACGTATCAGTATTTTGCAAGCACGAATTTATTTTGGCCTTTTCTTTTTTAGTCTTTTATATACAAACTAAATTTCGTACTTGTTGTTAATAAATGATTTATAAAAAATTATTATACAATTACACTTCAGATTTACTCACCCTGTTTAGAAGATTATCTTTTCTTCAAAAAAGTACTTGTTGAAAGTATACGAGAAATGAAGCTATTTCCATTCAACAAGTCACTGAATACAAGGGAGAAGCATTCATTCGGTACAATTGCTGATACGTTTCCCCAGGGAATTGCTCTTACATTTAAATTGGCTTTTAAATAATGGCTTGCATTGAGAAGCGTTAGGTGAATGCTTTCGCATACACAAATCCAAAATAATGAATTTGGTTAGAAAACGAAAGATCAGAAATGTCAAACATAAAAAAGTGTGTATCCAATCTGCATGTGTTCATATGTTGCTGCTCCCGAACAAAATAATCCTGTACAGACATTGTGACATTTTAGCTGCTGCTTATCAATACGTTTCAAGTCTAGGAACACATTATTAACGAACGCTGCATAGGAATGACGCATTATGCTTACTATTCAAACAATCAAACCATTGGCTAGTGAACTATTTCTATGTTTTATGTATCGTTGCATAGAAAATAACTTTTGATACATTGTCGAATGCCGATTAATGCAGCTTAAGTCAAACATGGATGCGCTTCCAAATAAAGGCTTAATTGCTAAATGTGTTGGCCATAAACCGCTCCATGCCATAGCAATATAGTAAACTGTATTATTGATTGATATTTTTCAATTTTATTTCGTATACAAAAATATACACATACATTTGAGCCGTTCTCCAGGAAAACAGGGCTTAATGACATTGTATTGTAATTATGCAATAAGAATTAGAAAAAATGTCTAAAATGAGAAAAAATTGTGTCCTTTGATTTCATATTTAATTAATTGAATAGTATAGTACTATCCATTAGCTTCAAGTTTTCTTTAAAATTGGGTTAAAATAACTTCTGTTGTTGCTATGGTGATCGGTTTCTAAAAAGTACTCATATCAAGGAAAACAAGGATTGAGTGGCTTGGTTTAATAATACTTGGTATTTTTTCCAGTAAGCAAACACTCACAAATTGGACACAGATTACTAAAATAAGAATATGATTCTAAAATGCGTCACAATTTTAAAAATTAAATCAACAAATTATCAGATACTGGATCTTTGAAATGCCAGTTGACGATACATCAAAAACGCAGAGAATGACGTTCGCGACGTCACTCATAAAGTAGACGGTAGTGGTTGATTGAAAAAGTCTAGAACTTTGTACGTTTATGGAAAAAATTGTTCAATTTTTCAGAAATTGTTAATAAGAGTCTCCTCCTTCTAACCGTATAATTATCAACATTTTCACAATTATGTCAATAAGCCCAGTTTTCCTGGAGAACGGCTCATTTGTTTTCAGGAACTTGGAAGCAAAACAATCACTGACCAATTATGCAATCACATGTAAATACTAACAGTTATGTATTGATTTGATTACAAGGTGTGTTTAAACTATGTCGAAAGTATAAAACATTATATTGAAAATCATTTTGTTTTACCATCATCCGTTCAGTACATGATTGTACGAACGTTCAGTTCAGAACACTGTGTTTGACCAAATGACCTTGCAATTCAATACATAAAGCAGTTAATAAAGTACACCCACTCATATAGAAGTTATTATTACTACTAAGAAATGCAACATAAAGTATACGCACCGTGGGCTACTATTCTCGTACAAACAGTTTCTATATACCGTCTTGACACCCAAAACATGCATTCCTTAGTAATAACGAGAATTTCTAGATGAGTGGGGGTAACTTATTGAACTGTTTTAATTATTAAATTGCAAGGTCATGTCGGTTTAGAATTTCGACACACTCTGTGTACCACGAGTGTACATGTACGTTTCAGTTGGTAACGCAATCTCTGTAATGTCGTGACTCACACGAAAGATTAACGTTGCCTTGAGATTTTTTAACATTTATTATCTTGCAAACAAAATACATTTATCACAGGATTTAACGCGACAATTGTGGACCAAAGAAAATATACGTTGAACACAAAATCACAACCAATCCAATTAGAAGTGACGTGCGGTGGGAAGACATAAACACCGAATAGTAATGTATCAATACTTTTATTTGTTAAATGTGTTTTCTAAATGAAAGTACTATCTTAGAAGTCAAATGAAAGTGATGGTATACGTGAAATAGAATTGTCTTTCTTACACGCTTTGTGTATCTTCATGGAATTCTAACACGCTGTTTCCTTTTATGTGTACATGCACTTTATGATGACATTATTTTGACTACTTTTTCGCGCTTGGGCTAGTAACGAGATCGCTTTATCGAGTTATACGACCTTATTTGGTATTTAGATTTGGTTATTCGTCATAATTATTGGATAAAGTGTATCGGTGAAAAAACACGTTTACATTTGTTGTAAGAACATTAAACACGGGCTAAGAGAGAAGCAATATTTCAATATAAATGTCAATTTTCAGTAATTTATTTTCTTTTTACTTCGTCAAACACGTCTGCTTTTTTCTAGGTTAATGTACTTTTCTTGTAATTAGATTCCTTGGTACTTTTTACAATCATTAAGCAAGAAAATGATCAGCTTGGACTACAGTCTATTTTAATCATTGTTTAATGAGTGGTTAACAATAAAACACAGACCGACATATTGTTGTTAAAAACGTTAAAGGTGTACCACAGACTACGTAAATCAGCGTTTATAAGGTGTTTGATCGTCTTTATTTGCTACATGCATACTGTATATCGCAAGGTATGTATCTATATAAATAAAAATATGCTGTCCTTATCTACACTTAAACGAATTTCTAATTGGCCACCCAAAAAATATTTATATCATCTGATAAAGTATATCCATAAATCTTAGGCTGTGTTATTTGTTCATTCACGCACTAATTTTTTTCACGTTGGCAAAGTGCACAGCTTGGAATAGTATCGAATTAGGTATGAATTTTTTCCCTGTTGATTAACTGTTCTTGAAACACTATAATTTGTGAGAATAACCTAACTTATTTTACTGATTTAGTTATTGAATTGCAAGGTCCTGTCGGTTTAACATTCCGACACAATCTGTGTACCACGAGTGTACATGTACATCGCAGTTGGTAACGCAATCTCTGTAATGTCGTGACTCACACGAAAGATAAATGTTGCCTTGAGATGTTTTAACATTGCTACTCCTCTTCCACACTATGTGTTGATTTATGGCTTCCTTATTTCATGTATGAAGGTGATTGACATGCTTGTAGGCTAATCATTTGACTCATTATTTTGCAGTCTCGAAACAAGATACATGTTTTCTAATAACCTCATAAGGATGTTTGTTTTATTTATATAAATCGTTACATGACCTGTTAGCTGTATAATGAGGTGTTGCAGTGTCGGGTAAACATTATTGAATATCAATTATCACAGGACTTTACGCGACAATTTTGGACCAACGGAAAGATTCGATGAACGCAAAATCACAACCAATCGAATTAGAAGTGACATGCAGTGCGAAGACACAAACACTGAATATTATACTCAAGGACAAATGTTTTGTACGATATTCAAATCCCGACAAGGGCAAAGCATTAGCATGTTCCCTAACTTATTCTTGCATTTTTCATCGTGGATTTCATATAATTTATAAAATAGGGATTTAATACACGTTTTGCAATAGTATCACTATATTTATTTAATATCAAATAAAACATAAAACAAGAAACTCCAAAGACATGACAATTAAAAGCCGGAATTTGACGATATATAGGCACCGATCGAATGAGACAATGCTATATTATGCATTATTATTAACCCCTAAACTGTCCAGGCCATGGTGTTAAGTTGTCATGTTGGAAAAGAGAAATATGTATTAGGTAAAAATAGTTCGTGTTTACTTTCGTTTTGAAAAATACGTTGCAATCCGTAGTATAATATTACTTCTGTGTGAGTATGGGGGAATTTATCAACATACTTATTTATTTAACTGCAAGGTCCTGTGAATAAATTAAAGTTGTGAATATATATTCCGCCGCTTTCTCGAATTTTTTAGAGGACCCGCACCCTGCACTTATACATGACTATACTCACCCTCTTGTATCGGAGTGGACTTTGTTTCTTATTTCAATAAAATAATATAACACATCAACCTTCAATTAACTATATTTAGAACGTTACACCCTTGTTCTGGGAATACGCTTCTAAGTTGTTCTATTCATGAGACATATATAAATGATTTTGATTAAATAATTGTACATCCTATATAATGAATAAACGCTTACACCAAAACTTGCATTACTGATTATACTTTCTTAGTATACCAATGAAATATTGCTCTTCTGGCACTCGAACTTTAAAAGCAATTTGTCTACAAAATGATACTGCGTGCGAAATGTAGATAATATGTCCGATAGTGTTATAAAATATATCTATATTTCTCTATACAATATGGAATAAATTAATTTTAACATACCCATTTGTAAATGCAATCCATGAACTCAAATTAAAATTGTAATTTTCAAATTACACTTCAAGAGGTCTTGCTTTGGGCACTACATGTAAGAGATAATACCACCAAGGCGATGACCTTTGTATAATAATATTTCTAAGGTATATAATAATTAATTATCTTTATACGTGGATGCTTCTTTTGTTGTCTATAGTTTCTCAACATTATTGCATGTTTTCAGTCGTTTAAAATAATGGGGGTTCATTTTGAATCTATATTGCATTCTGATTATCTTTGATCTTAACCAACGCCCGTCAACTGTTTATTTGTATTTACTTGTTCGGATTTTCTGTAGTGCAACCTAATTGTTTGTATCAGACAAATTATTATAATGCTTGGAATCTGCACATGGTTGCAATTGAGCATTAACTATATGCTGTCTATTTGCGTTTGCAATATATACTGGTATAACGAAACCAATCATGACACTACACGCATTATTCTCTTAAAGTACAAACGTTTCTACCACAGGGAAACACGAATTGTACATAACTACCACAAAAGAACTAATATAAGCATTGGACGTTTTTTCAACTTACTTATAATAGTTTAAGACTAATAATGATGCCGCGTTGTTAACAATGTATAATGTTTTCGAATAACGAATTCCCATCAGTTTCAATTAAATGATATGATCACGAGAATGAAACGTTTGTAATGTCTCACAAGGCGCACAATACTCGTTGTGTTGGTTGCTGATTGCAGTGTGAAGTCGAGTATCGTCAAAGCAATTCCAGCTACAAAATGTACATTGAGATGATCCCGAAACCTAGTTCTCTTGTGTATGTACAAACATAATGATGTCTTATTTGCGACTATACTATTTTACGATCATTGATAATAAATCTTGTACTTAAATTACTTTCTATGTTTATTAGTTCTCATACTAATTTTTTCTTATAGTTTTGTTTCCTTTATTTTCAGTTTAACTAGCAGCAAAACCACCGGTGAATCTTGCCTAGAATAGCATACAACGACTTGCAAAGTAGGTAAGAGCTTATCACTTGTTTAGTCAGTAAGCTTTTAAGCGATAAGTCATTTTCAAACTTGACAAGTGATGACATTTTTTGCCAATAGCGTTGATGATCTATTGCAAATTCAGTACAACCACAAACGCCTATTTTGTAAGCATGTCATCACCGCGCAATCGCTATCTTGGTTTTAGTTTCGGGGGTTTGTGGTAACTTCGTGTACAGTTATGTACCCCGTTTGTTAAGACGTTGACATTTGCTCAAATAACAAGTAGATCAAGTAAGAAGTGATTGATAGTGAGTTCTGAACAATGTTGGTTATAATAACGACTTTACACTGAACATACCTCATAAGAGTGCATACATATATTGAATCAACGATTAGTCAAAATAGTTTTGTATGAGTGTGCTTCGTGAATATATGTTATATTAATTTGAAGACAACGGAAATTCCTTGAAACGACATATACGTTCTATTGAGAATCAAAATATTTGTCGTATGATCATTTCCTAATATCTGATGCAATGTGTCAGATAATTAATCATATCAACAAGTGAACCATTAACGGCTCTGTAAAAATTTGTTACTGTTATACACTAATAATAAGGAACATATTTCCTATAACTAATAACTTCGTTCTGCTATAAAGGTAATAGTACGCAATTCCCAAATTTATTAGTAACTGCACATTACACTCCATTGAAACATTAATGTCTATGTGCAATGTGTAACAGTTATGCACTTCTAAAAAGACACTCTTTTTGTATAAGTAATAACCTCGTTTATTCATAAAAGTAATGTATTGTAGTACGCAATTGCCAGTTATTGCACATTGCACTCAATTAAAACATTAACACGAATGGACTAAATTGCCAGGGGAAATTGGTTGTGATTCAGGTGCATTTCTTGGAAAATTTTAGCAGTCATACACATAATCATACATTGGATTTGGGATTTGTTTCAACATCAAATACAATTTATGTCAACTGATTTATTTGCCACTTTTATAAACGTTTCTTGTAGCATACGAAGCGTCGCACACCCGTGCTCGAGTTAGCAATATTGTAATTTGGAACACGTCAATATAACTGTCTTGTACAGTGTTTCCGATTAGCTCGGTCTTTAAGCGCACACATTGACCATTCTCTCACATTATGCCATTGTAGATTTAAATTGTCTTGCATGTAGTATGTAATACTATCCTCGCCTGCCACACTTCTTCGTAACATTGTAAAACGTAGAAATGACAATATGAATAAATTGATAGTCTAATATAATAAACACACCATTATATGCATCTGAGAAAAATTGAATTAAAATAAGCACCTATTCCAAATCTGTTTGCCTAGTTCAATATTGCTTGTAATTTGTCTCCGTTGCTTTCTGAGACATATTGTATATACGAACTATATAATTTGATTACTTTTATAATAAATCCTATTTATTAATCAATACCGGAATATGTCTTTATTTGGGTAAGATGTTAGAAAAAATGTTTTTTTGTGAATGAACAAGATAACATGATTTAGATAATTAGATTCAATTTGTTTGAACTTAAATAATCGCATAATCGTGTGTTATTTACAATTAAATTAATAGGGAAATATATATTATAAGTATAACTGATCAGTTCCTATATAACTATATGCCCTGGAATAACATTATACCACTCAACGTACATATAGGTTGTAAACGATTTTGCTATGTGTCAGCTCTGGTTAAAATATAGCTCATACATTCTTCCCAGACAGTCCAAAACAGTATGATCATAACAATAGAGTATAATAGATCGTTATGTATCAATCATAAGCTATTTTTCTGGGCTGTGTTGTGACATCTATTTCATATGTTTGAGAGTATCGATGACCTTCGACAAAACTTTACTTTAGTCATATGCAGCCCATCTATTAATAATATTCACATTTTAGAACAGCTTAACCAGTGCAGTGAGTAGTTATATTTATTCCATTCTTATGACTGGTTAACGGCGGAATAAAAGTGAATTATTCTCCAGTCATTTCACTGTAGATAATTTCACTCAAACAGATTACTTTTTATAGCAAGTTTCCTCCTCGTTTTTTAGTTTCAATGGTAACACATATTTTATGGACGAACCAACGAGTTCAGTTACTAGCAATATATTCGAGGTTGTGAGCTCCAGTCATAATTATGGCATGTAATTACACGCTTTAAAAATGTACGTTTTGAGTATGACTGGCAAAAACGGTTTGGAAAAAAGCTAAGAATGCTATCATACAATACCTTTTATTATTTTGCAAAGGTAAACGCCTGACAGATTCACAGACTTCAAAAATGTAGTTGACGTTTTGATGCACAGTGCGAACTATTATTTGATACAGTGGCGTTCAAGTCGAATATATTCACAGATGACAAATGTCACAATGATCTCTTGAATTGTATAAACTGTCGACAAGAAACATAATCACGATATTTGTAATGCATTTCCACATGTTCACGGAACGAATTCAAACCATGTTTTCCTGGTGAACATTGTGTTGTACAGCTTTATCTATCTCAATTGAGTTTTGGAGTATCTTGCCAATCTGAGATATATTGCCACGTAATTTGATTGTCTGTATTCATAACTTAATCTTATTTAAGTGTGCATGCGTTGTTAGATTCATTAATTGCAATGCAATGAGAGAAAATAAATCCCTGCTGCTGTAACAAGATATAGTTCCTCAGAACATCATATCTCATCTGTTCCCAAACATCTACTTATCTTCCAACGAGCGCATGGATGTGTAAAAAGATAAATCATTGTTTTAACTTATTTAATGTTGAACTTCGCAGACATCCATTGACATACTGAGCATTTTATTCGAAATGTTCAATACGTTCTTATTACCCAAAAGATTCAAATTACTTCCAAAATTAGAATAAATTTGCTATGTTTCAAACTTAATAGAATGCATTAACCTCAGTTCTCCTGAGAGGTAGATATTAAAAGCTATTAGTCTTCAGCATGATATACTATACTAAGTTAGATCAATTATAAAGTTAACACGTTTGTCTGAAAGTATCAGTGCTGCAGGAAATACGTACATTGTAATTATATTTCACATTTCATGTATTGTAATACAGCAACATTAATAAATGTAGACTGAAGTATAAACTTGCATGTATTTGTGTAAAGTATGTAACCAATTCAAAGATGCAATGTTGTCTTGGTGGTTCAATGTCAGTATTGTTTTCTCTAAGAATAATTCAAAGTGTATTTGCATTGATGTAAATACAACATAATATGTATCTTGATATATTTTATTGACTAATTATGTTATTTATTCACTAAGTATCTACTGGAATATTCCAGCACTATGTATTTACGTCTATGATTAACTATGTTATGTATGGCCTGGTCGGTCCTACTTTCTAGCAACAATAAAATAACATTCGCAAAGCCCCTCAAGCTGTATTAGATAAGAATACGGCACAAAATACATGCAACGTCTAACTGCGACAATGGGTATTTTCTTTGCTAATTTACACAGCAGTTGGAATTACTACTATTATTTGGTCATTTGATGGATGCAGATAAGGAAATATAACATCTGCATTATAATGCACACACGCGATAACGGAATGCATAATTAGGTCTTATGGTTACGCAATTTGGAGGAGGTTTTCAGGGATACATACTCAATTGTTCCGTTTGGTTTGTACATCATACACGAAGAATGAATTATGAAGAATTTAAATATTGTCAGTTGAATCTATTGTTTCGAAATTAATGCTTTATTAAACTGTATTTATCTATATATGAATTGAAACATTAACGATATAATTTTGCCAGATGCTAAATGTGTGTAACAATTCCTCTAAGTAGTAAAATTAATTCATACACAATTCGGTTTATATGCCAAAATCAGTGGCATTTGTATGTATAGTCGATAATTATGTAACGCACGCCTTTAAAGATAACTTATAAAATAATAATACTGCCTTTGTTTTCGCTGATAATCCATTTGAAAGATATTTCTTAATCATAATAGGTTAAGGTACATACACCAAATCGTACTTTCACCACGTTGAACTAATTATATGTCTGGCATTATTGTTGATATTACTTGGACATTTATCAAATACTTGGTATATATCTGAAACATTGGAGGAACGGGTTGGTGGGGGTTAATTTACTTAGACTTTTATTATAGTATGTTATAGGTATAATGACCTCTATTATCATATCATACTGGCATTGTTTTATGAGACGTGTTAATTATCAGGTAACATCATTGAGATGTTACAGTAGTTTATTATCCGAAGTATGATGTTGTTGTGGTTGTATGAAAACTGTGTTATAATTATTGTTTATCTGTATTGTTAACTTCCATTTTAACTTAAAGGTTATTTCACATGAGCGTGCAACGTTCGCAGTATAGGACGCTAATTAATATCTGTCTGTTTCAATGACTTTCACATTAATATAAAATACCTCCCTTGCACATTGTTCGAGGGAGGTGTCATTTACTTGGTACAATGGCTTTTGATCGTGGAGTAATCCCCTTGTATGGCTCAGTATTTCGTTTATCATATAACATGAACAGGTGTAACATTTGCATTGGTAAAAGAAATAGTAGACTATTCAAGTGACAAGATTTGAGCTTTTTGAAAGGCTGGGCAATCGCTAAATTCTATATTGGATATGACTTTAGTAATTATTTATTTTATTCATTGTAAATCCGCCATAAATTGGTGTTGACTGCGTATTTCAAAAAATACTTCTCATCATTATTTTACCTTGTAATGTTTATAAGTGTGCTGTTGTTAAGTACTGTTAGATTAAAGCAGACTACCAATTGTTCGTCCAACAACTTAACAAACTATTTATCAACTATTTCTCCACAATACCAGAAAGCAAAACTCAACAACTAACATTTGTTACCTCTACTTACAGACACAGTTTTAGGGTTATTACTATTGAAAACGTAAGTTGTGTTTGGAAAACCAATAGTTTTTCGTACTTTTGATAGAAACTTGTATAGTTATATCCTGTCTATAAGTGCGCCCAGGATAATGTGAAAAACGAGAAAATGTGGAAGGACTACTCTATTCTGCACGATTTATCAGTGTTAATTTAGTATATAAGTAACCGATTGTACTATAGATCTACAACAATCGCTCGGGCGTAAATGTACTTTTAACTTTCGAGTAATCCATGTTATAGGGGTGTATTTACTATTATTACCCCTCACTTTTTCGTAATGTTAATTTCCCATAGGCAAACAGGTATTATTCTTAATGAAACGATGAAGTGGATCAATACACCACGTGATTGAACATTTTTTTACTGTCAGCAGGGTGATAGTACTTTTTTGACAGTACTTTTCATGTCACGTAACGTGGTAAATTTATGGAAAAAACAAACATGGCGGCGTATTTCACCCGCATAACCATGTTTTAGTTCGAGTTCTCCATATCCAGCCTAGTATTTGGTGCTGACAAATATTCCAAGAGTTATAGGTGTATTTTACGCATTGATACTTTTCGCTACAAAGTTTACTTTGGATTAATTGGAGTTGTTTATTTTCTGGTCGACAGGCGTACATGATGAATTTCAATCCGTTAAATAACCAGGTAATTAACTAATTACATACGAATGCAGTACTTGGGAACAAGGAACATAGTCTTTAACTCTTATAATTCAGGTATTATACCATGAAATCGACTGCTGTAGAGTTCAAAGCTTGGAATTGAAATAAAGTTTATTCGTACCCGTAACGATTCGTACCCTGTAAGTATATCTACCAAAAATAGATCGGGACGAAAAAAAGTTCGGGGTAATAAAATAAATAACACATAGCTTTGAGGGTGACAGTAAAAATGTCACCCTCACAGCTATGTGTTATTTATATAATAATGGATGCATTAAGAATTGGCACATCGTGTAGAGCGCATAGCGCAGTCGGCTAAGCTACAATGAATACGTAAACTTCAAAACTGAACGAATGAGTTCGAATACCATTCCACTAGTATTTTTTAAACTTTGCTCGGCAAGCATTTTTCGTGCTTGTCTATTAACAAAGAGATGCATGATTATAAAAGTTTCAGTGCGTAAAAAGCACATAAGAAATCATAGTGGGTACATACGAGTAGATATAGCGACGACGCGAAAGATCCCATCGAGAACGTGCATAGGTTTTGTATGGAGGAGAAGGAAATATGACTGAAGTTTTCGCTTGTCACTGTGTGAGAGGGGGTTGTCAGACTGACAAGAGCTAACATATAGACTCCATATAAAGTTGTGTCAGCGTTGTAACTTGTAATTCAATTGACAATTACACTGATTCTGACACATTGTATAATTGATATAATGAATATTTGAAAGAAGAATAACACAAACTATGAATAGAAAAATATAATGATATGTGATCATAATCAGGTAATACAATGGATGCATATAGCATTAATGTAAGCATAAGTTTATTAAATAAAAAAAACTGTTAGTTAGGCGGTACGAACTCACACTGGAAAGAACAAAATAGACGATTGATAGCGATGTAATATGACCGCTGCACCACACAGACAACTGACAACATACACCATTAGCTCATTCTGACGTTTCTACTGAAAATTCTTAAAATAGTGGTGATTGCAGCGAATCCAATGACGCAATAAATACAATAGACCCTTTCAATTAAGCGATAATCGTATGTACAGAGTTACCTCCCGTTAACCGGATGTGACGTAAAACGATGGCTCTACAAATTAATGACACTATAAACGCAGTAGCGAAGAGATTATTTAATCGCTTTTTTCGTTAATTGCATGTTTTGTAGCTGTTGTTTTTTCAATAAAGATGTTTATAATGTACTAACAATGTATGTTTAATATGTTACATGTTATGGATGTGGAGGAAACGTGTGATTTCTCGGATTTTTTTCTATCAACAATGGTCAATTATCGGGCGTTAATTTCCAAAAAGATCTGTAGTTGTATTAATTTTGTTTTGTAATTCGGTTGATTGTCATGCACATTTCGTACAATAAATTGAGCGTTAGTGCTAAGATACAGTGTATATTTATACTTTGATAAATGTATATTTTGCCGGGAATATAAAGCGCAAGTATTTTCACCTGGTTCTTTCAATACTACATCATTACCGCCATTAACTCTGGATCATTGCAATGTCTCATTTCTTTTTACCAATACAATTCACAAGTTATGTGTTGTTTATTATGGATTGTAATAAAACAAAGACATAATTATTTAGGCCTTTGAATACACGTATATTAGAGCCACAACGATTTATTGGAATGTCCTATCTGGTTACATACGTGCCATTTCGGGCAAATTCGGCTTAAAAAGCTGTATAAATGACGCTTATGATATCAGTTGATTGTTATAAATTAATTTTAAAAATACATTATTTATAGGCAGTGGCTAGGATTACGGTACCGTAATCCTAGACCAACAGGCTAGAATTACGGAAGTTCCGTAATCCTAGCGAGTCCTAGCTAGGGCTGTCTAGAGTTACGGAAGTTTTTATACCGACTGCAATTAAGCGTGCAGGTCGCCTTATATTACATGATGTCGTCATTATTTCATGAATTTATACAAATATTGGTATATTTATTGACGAATTAATAGAAATATCAGTATATCATGCGTCGAATTTACTTCGCTTAAATATTTTGTCTTTGCCTTAGGGAAGAAAATAGAGGCAGTCCGAATGTTTATAAATTAATTTAAGTACGCGGTCGAATACACAAATGTAGTTCCATTGAAAATTGATTGGCATGCTCGAAACAAATTGTGTAGCTAATTTTGGTAGTAGCTAGGTCTGTATGTTTGTTCGTCATTGTTCCTCGATATAAATATTAATAGCCTATAAGTAGCTATAAATCGTTTATTGATTCACAATTTACACCCTAATACTGGATCTACGTTGTGACAGCGCGTAGTGATACGAATTCCAAATATGGTCATATTTAGTTTCTTAAAAATTTGTTTTAATTTGTAACCGAGTACGCTTTGCATGTCATTAGGAATCTTTTAAAATTAGAATTATGTAAACAATCGATTATCTGTACTGTCAATATATTTTCCATATTTTAATAACTTTATAAATGCGTAAATAAAAGTACAATACAGTATCAAAAGTATTTGCATTTGGATATTTTCCGCCGTTTTAATATGTTTACCATATATACTGTATATCTTAATTACCATAACAAAAACTGATTATACTCGATGGTATAAATATACCAATATTTGTATAAATTCATGAAATATTAATGCCAACATGCAATAAAAGGCGACCTGTACGCTTAATTGCACTCGATATAAAAACTTCCGTAATCCTAGCCTGTGGGTCTAGGATTACGGTACCGTAATCCTAGCCACTGCCTTATTTATATACAACTGCTCTTCAAACTAACATCACAATTAACAATATTTTGTTTTTAATATAAGAATTGTAAATCTTAATTCACAAAAAGTGACCTGAACTGCAATTCGAGTGATGGGAAAAACATAACAAATTAAAGTGAGACAGATACTTAAGAAGTTAAGGTGCTAAAACCCTAATGCATAAATAAAACCTTGTCAGATGATGAGGTGCTAAAACCCTAACGCATAAATAAATTCTAGATGCTGTATAATTATATAATGATTTACAATAAACAGCTTAGATCCCCTAATATCAAGATAAGCCACCAAGACCATACTCTAAATTAGTTTCACAGCAGGGTACTAATATACAACCAATCAGTACTATGTTGTCACCATCTGTCATCTTAATATACATGTCCAGTATATTGATCAGTGTTTTACTTTAAATGATTGACATTGATTGACACTTTTAAATCAACGTTTGGGTTACTTTTATAAAAAAGTATAAATTATGTTTATCCAAACCACGGAGGTCTCTCTAATTCCGTGTCCGAACAAAAAGTCTAAATAAATGGACATGCACCTGTATGACTTGTGCTACAATGCTCATTTTGATGTTTCAAATATATTTTATTGCAATATTTTTACACGTAGACACCATTTAAAATAAATAAAGCACTTTTCTCATTTACTTGTATATGAATTTCAAATGAACAAAGGTTTCATGATGGAAGAGTAAGATTTGAAACAGACTACATTGTATTGCCAAACAATTTAGTTTTACCTACATACTACAAAATTTTACATATAATTGATTCTGATTTTAAGTTATTCGTCGCGTGAATTTTTCCGGTGATTCCTTACTTTCATTGATTGCAGTAAACAACACATCAATGTACTCGTGTTATAACACTAAACAAGTAAGCACATGCGGACATGTAAAATCATGCCGCCCGGATTTTAGTACAAACTATATCTAGAAAGATATTTCCTCCTGTGTAAATTAACGTTTTAGTTTCTGGCTGGATAGTCGTACTTTTGAAATGATATAGCTAATATTCTATACTTTTATGATCTGTTATGAATTATTAAAATACACAATTTCTTAATGCTAGTATAAATGGAAGTCAGGTTTCAATGAGTGGATTGTGCGCGCGTGATGCATGGTATTTAGGTTCGAAAAGCATTACTCTCCTTTTAAAACTTTAATAATATCTTTTAATAATATAATTGTTGGAAAGCTTAGTCTACACAGTTCTTAAAACTGCAAATAATAAACATTTTGAGCAAGTTAAATGAGTATTGAATTCAGTTCTTTATTTTAACAGTTTCTCGCCCTTGAAATTTTTGTTCCGAAAACATGGCTTTTTATTATTGAAAATACATTAACAACAGTTACATTATTAAAAAGTCTATACGATCTTGTTTTCGTAAGTGTTCCTCTTTTAAAAATCGACAGAGTAAAACGTGATTTACAGCGGTTTAAAGTTGACACATTTTTTATTTCCTTTACACGCTAACGGTATTCGGCTCGTGTATTCGCTTTGAGCCCTCGTTTGACGTCATCAAAGGGAGACAATTTAATTACGGTCTTAATTGAAAGGGTGTATATCCAGACTAAAGTAATGTAAAGGAAACAAAGCGTTTTTTATTAGTTATAAAACGTAAAATAAATCAAATATCAAGAATTAAAATATATACGTAAAACGATAAAAACATTTTGAAATAGAAATTTAATTATTGAAAATGAATATAGCAGCGGACTCGAACCCACAGTCTATATAAAAGTATTTTTCTGACAAGAGAACAGTTTATCCACTAAGCCACGTTGCCAACTCGAAGTAAAGTGAGATTTTCTCAAACCTATCCGTATTTTTCATGAAATAACGGTAAATATCGTTTCAATCTTGGTATATGGACTGGTCCAAGGGTCATATTTCGAAGGTCGTTGTAGATCTATACAGTAGGTTAATCCGGCCAATGTTTATAAACATCACATTATCCTGGGCGCACTATACATATTGGGACTGGTTATGTTATCGTAAATAAATGGTAATATGCTAATAAACTAAAGTGTAACTACGGACTAGATATAATATTTTAAAATGGCGTTTGTAATTTTGGTAAAGCTAGTTTGCGACAGAAAAAAATCTTGTTTTTTTAAAGATTTCTGAAAATCTATTCATCAGATTTTGGTAAAACAATACACAGAACTACAATAACTTCCTATCTACTCCCATTTTGAATTTCACAAATTTTAGTCACCAATTAAAATACACTTGTTCTTTATTACATATTTAAATTACATGCGTATTTACAGTTTAACGCAGGGAGGTAATCTGGTATTCCATTGATGATTTACTATCAATTATTTAACCGTTACAATCCGTGATGGGCTGGATTATAAAGACAAGACTTAGGAGGCCCTTGTGATTCGGATTATTTAGGTGTGTCATTGTAAGCAATGTACAACTATAACAATGTACTTCGTCATATTCACAGACGGGCCTCGCATTTGTTAAATTAAGTAGGTTGCAAATACGTAAATAGACCGTTATGCGTATCACGTGACCGTAAAATTGGCTGTTGCAAGTATCAAGTCTTCTAGCTTGATATTTCATACAAAACTACAAATATGTTACATAGAACTTATGAACAAAACTTTTTTAACTCATTTCTGATGTTGCTGAAATTTCAGTGTATTAGGTAGATATATTTCATTTATTCGTGCAAAATTTCATACTTGTAGGTGTAGTAATTACGAAGAAATATTTAAAAAACACGATATTTTTCTATCGCAAACTAGCTATGTCAACAAATTCATTTCATTTTAGTTGGATAATAATTCGGGATCGACTATGTTTAAGATTTCCAAGGGACGTAATTAAATGACGAAATGGTGAAATTTAGTTGAGGGTCCTCTTTACAACATGCGTTCGCTCAAACAACATGTGGTGTTGTTTCATTTATGTAAGGTATGTTTCCTTATAGCAATTAGATGGTGGCCAGATTGAATTTGAGCGTCCGATCCTAACCATACCACTTGACCACGCGGCCACTGACAGTTAAAGGGTCATGGAGTATAAATCTGCCATGAAGTATTGGTAATGATCCCTATAGAGATAGAAGAACAATTACTTACTGATCACTCATCCAAGCGTTGATCTATAGTAAATTATAAAACACAGCGAAATGGTGTGTATCTATATAATACTACATACAGTCCGACCAGCGATACCTGACAGTGACGTTACGTTGTGTTTACAATCAAATGTTTACTTTATATATCGTCTGCAAAAATGTGGATTATCAGTATATTTCTTTACTTATAATCTGCATGAAATCCTGGCCGAGAGGATAACGGTGCAGTATTGGTAATTTAAACATGCCGAGTTCGAACCCCGTCAGCAGAACTTTTTACTTTTACTTTTTATTTTATATTTTGCAATCGCATACAAAGTATGTCTACAGAATGCTGTTTGAGTATAAAAACACCTTTGCCTTTTCACTCATCTTCAAATGGCTTAATTTAATAGTCAAGAACAAATTTTAAATCGTAGTAGAGAGTCTTTGGAGAATTAAGAGAAACCAACTGATATCATTAAGGTGTTTTCAAATACACGAATTACAAAGGTTTTAATTTAATAAAGATAATGCAAAAACTTTGTTTTCAAAATAAATATTTTATGAAATCATCCAAGGGTATACGTTTCTCGCATCTAATACAAGAAAAAATGTTGCAGTTTAAAACTAATGGCTAGCAGAAGCTTTGAACTTAGATCGCCTGAGTGTGAGTCAAGAAACACATCCACAGAACCATGCATTGCTTGAAGTATATGAATTGGCATAGACATACTTCTATATAGTATGATCCTCAATCTTTTTGGGATATACCCTGCTTATTTATAGATTGTTTACAGAATGACGTGACTGTCAAAAATCGTTGGTCGGATAGTACAACCATATACAATGTTTATATTTTTTTTTGTAAACAAAATGCTGATCAAGCTGCGTTTGTATTACTCACCCCTGCCACTATTTATAATTCAGGATGTGTATCCTACGGTAGACATGCGAAATATGAACCTGTTTATGTAACAAATAGTTTCACGAGAAATCGTAGCAGATGATTAACTGTTTATCATGAAAGGAACCATGACATATAGTGTCTCAACACCATACATGACACAAAACTACAAACTCAGTTTAAGTTAGCGTTGGCGAGTACGCATTTATTCGTGCTACGTGTGACAATGCATAGTTCAAATATGTATTTACAACAGAGTACATTCATAAGGTCTATGAATTTACATGAGTACTCAAACGTTCATTATCATATAATATTCAGTGTAAAATGCAATACGGCATGACCATGCGATAAAATGGATCAGGTGAAAACCAGAGATAAACTTTTGTAAGAAAAATACTCTGGAAACTGTTTCCATTCTATCGCAGCCGAATGTAATATGATTTTAACAGTATAACGTCATAATGATTATACAAATGACAATAATTTTAACATACATGCATCTTGACATTTCACTTGGCATGTTACTAATAACCCTCAATAAAAAACAACCATTATAATAAAACGATCTTAAAATTAAGACCACGATACATTGGCTCATGTATTTCTGTTCGATGTCGAACACATCTAGATTCTAAGATCAACTCCTCTGATAAAGCGGAAAAATAAGTTTGCAGTAAAATATATATATAATTATATGTTTCAACTTGTCTTTGAAAATTGAATTTGAAAATTGGAGATGTAACACGAACGAATAGCTCGCTAGAAGTAACCGCTCCGGTGATTTACATCACCTTTTATACCCACAAAACTTGACCAAAACCAGTTTTGGCCACGCCCGTGTTGAGACAGTGGTTCTCGGCTATACGGTGTAACGCAGAGAACAATATGTCTCAACACCATACATGACACAAAACTACAAACTCAGTTTAAGTTAGCGTTGGCGAGTACGCATTTATAGAATGTTACAAAGTATAGAAGAAGAGCATCCCAAATTCAATTTTCACTGTCATTTTATAATTATAAACCTAAATTTTTGGTTATATTAAGCTTCTTTGCCATTGAATCAACTATGTAACCATCTTTGGCTTGGTCGGTTTTCCAACGACCGTGCCGTTTCAAACATCTGTCCGAAACCCCCGCACAGTTTGCGGCAGAAGTTGCTCCACTTGCGCGCAACGAATGCGTTCCCAGTTTTAAATTTGGAGCAACCATTTTTAGCTTTGAAACAATACATTCTTTTGCTCTTGTATAGCTTAACTGTTTATTAGTTTTAATCAAGATACGTTTTCCCCTTAATGTTTGAATAGGTCGAAATAAGTACTGCTCTAATGCCACGGAGAGACCTGCGGAGTGCATGTAATTTTGCACCATGATATATGGGCAAGCATTTGAAGAACCTTTGGCTATAATAACATCTTTCCCTTCCCTATATATATCTGTTTTGCTACTCTTAATCCTGATCATCAAATGATCTATGTTGAAAGTGAGATCATTACAATTCAATGAACTTAACTCGCTGAAACGAAGAAAAACCTGCATAACATAACAAAATCATAGATAAATCTCTGAGATTTACCAAAGTCATATCTCGCTCAAACAGTGAACACAATGATTTTAACATACTGGAGTCAATAACGTCTTTCTTTATGACGGGCTTAGAACATAACCTTTTTGCAGCATCAACAAGATGTTTGACGATTGAATTGTCCGTGGGATCTTCTAAACCATTAATTGAATGCATCCATTTGATTGAATATAGCGCTGACGTCACTACGCTTACGGATTTTCCTTCGTCTAGAATATGTGTCAGATACAGGGACACGCACATTGGAGATGCCGGTTTTGCTGATAATGATTTATTTTCACAGAACTTTTGGAAACTTTTAAAATACCCACTGTACTTTTTCACTGTCGTGTCTGCTCTGGATTGTACAATGTAACTAGCCATATGGTCAATGCAGGAATCTTGTTTGTTCATATCGATTCCTTCTCTCGCCAAACTTGCGTGAAAGGTATCTTTTAAGTCAATACCTGTTGAAAATTTATAATAAGAATATAACATGCCTAGCATATATAATATACATACATGTATCTGGATATAGTTACGTTTGTAGTAATTACATTATGTCTAAGCTAAATGAAGCACCTTGTTTGTACGTGCAAAACAAATCCTTAACGCTATCATATTAAAAGATAATGGATCAAATGCAAAAATTCCATTATTTCCTCTACCCGTACATACAGCACCTGTTTTCGGCAAAACCCTGTAGTCAACAATATAAGACATAAATTGACCGAATTCGTTACATACAAGAGGCCAAAAAGGTGCCGATTTCCACTGAGGTATCACCATTGAACAGGTGGCGCGTTCGTTTTTTATTTTGTTCAAACAATCTACAACAAGCCTGGGTGGCGGTACTAACCAGTTATTTTCACCCTGCCAACAGTGGTCGAAAGCATTTATACCTTCCGTGTAGGGCACCCACCATTTTGAATTGAATCGGCTACAATTATTGTTATAATTTGATGCAAAACGATCTATAGTATGACAACCCCATAATTCACTCAAAAACATAAATACACGTTTTGATATGTACCAATCATTACTATCTTTACATCTACTCAAGTGATCAGCGAGCTCGTTTTCGGCTCTTGGGATCCACTCTGGACATAAAACAATGTCATGTTGTTTACACAAATCGTTAATATCTGTAGCCAAATATTGTAAAACTGGTTTATTGCTACCATTGGTTATGACGGATTTTACGTTTTTGTTATCCGAGTATACCTTTATTGATTTTCCTACCAAATCATTCGCATGTGACTTAATTAACCTTCTTACAGCCTCAGTTTCTCTCCAAGTAGAACTTTGTAAACGTTCTTCGGTACTCTAAGTACCAGTAACCTCATTTGTAACATCTCCAGAACTACATGTTCTATTACCTGTTTTAATTATTGGTATCACCTCAGAGCCTAGTGTACTATACACGTACTCTGTATCCACCCTATTGTACATCAACCGCTTGGCATCATGACAGCTCACTTCCGGGAGCATATCTTTGCCACCTTTTCTCTCGTCAAACAAGAGGCTCACTTCCGGGAGCACTATGTCTAACATGCCCACTTCCGGGGGACTTTCATCTACATACTTTGAACTTAAGTTGTCTGCATCCACATCTGGCATGAGTTCGTATACTAAATACCCACCATAACCGTCACCACTGGCGTCACAATACAGCGAACATTCGCATGTTTCCGAACGACGTAACGGTCTACCTTCATTGTTCATGTTTCGAACGTTACATTTCCAATACTTAGTTCCTGTAATGCGCTATCAGTAATTTTGACTGGAGCGTTCCAACTAGCTCTTGCAAGTATACATTTGTACAAGTTTCTGGTTCTCATTCTAACAACATTACCAAGAACAAACTGCAATGAAATAATTTGCCCAACAATTGATGCTAAAACTCTTACTGGCACCATACAGAATTTATCCAATATTACATGCTGGATTGCAGAAATGATAGAAGATTCCAACCTATCTATTCTTTCGTTTGTAATAAACAGCCTATTTGCATAAAAATCTAGAATGTTCCCCAACCATGTTACTTTTTTGATTGGCTCCCAAGAACACTTGTCGTCTGCTAATAAAAACCCAAAATCTACCAAAGACATTTTTACAAAATCGCTGCTAACTATAGCCTGCTCGAATGAGTTATGACCTCCGATGCCATCGTCTGAATACATTACAACCTTATGACCGTATGATCTGATATATGTAACCACGACTCGTAAAACCTTAGTAAAAATGTGTCCCGCTGAAGATAAACCGAACGGTAGGGAGTTAAACACGAAATACTTAAGAACTCCTTCTATAACCCAACAAAAACCTAAAAATGTTTTATGCTCATTACAAATATCAATGTGATGATAAGCACCTTTAAGATCGAATGTAAAGCAAAATGAGCCGGGAAGAAACATTTCTCCTGCAACTTTAATGTCTTCAAATTTTACCTTAAACAAATGTATATGTGAATTAATATGCCTACAGTCCAGGACCAGTCTGGGCTTGCCTTTCCTATTGTATGCCACGGTCAATGGGTTTACTACTAAAGGTTTATTCGTAACTTCTGAAACAATCCCTTTTTGTACCAATGCCTTAATTTCCGATTCAACGAAAATTGGACTATCCCGTGAAGATTTATTGTTTTTCATCATCGATTCTTTGGGAAATGTTTTAAATGGAATTTTATATCCACCTTTAATTACATCTAAGATAAAATCTCCGGCTACCTGATTCCATTTTACGGTATGTTCCTTCAACCTACCTACTGGAGAAACAACAATTGTGTTACCTTGTGTCTTTTCCGAGACTAATTGTTCTGGTTCCAAACAACCATTGGCTTTACCCTGTACCTTATCGCTATGCGAAGCAAACTTACTCGTACATGCTACTTTAGACATATTATAAACCACGTGTCTATACGTGTTACCATCCTGCTCTTCCGCATCCATCTCTGAACTAAGAGACTTACTTAAAATATAAGTATCAATACTTATCTTGTTATAAGATTTTACTTCTGGGCATTCTTTTCGCCAGTGCCCCGATTTTCCACAAGCAAAGCATGATCCTGGTTTAACAGTTGGCGTATGTGACGTGCTCGGTACTACTATGGGAATCTGAGTTCTACCCTGTGGTCTCTTGTATGGGACAGGTCTAGCCGATTTTCCTCTTTTGGCTTTTCGGTCTTCACCTTTTTACTTGCTCGAGCTTCGGCCTGGTAGATCTTTCTTTCGTCGTCGGAGTCGTCCGCCAACGGATTTGACTCGTATTCTCCGACCACTCGCCACCCCAATTCACTTGAATCTGCGATTTTTATGAGTTTTTGTCGATATACGACCATCTCTTTTGCTGAAAATATTTTAAATAACAATTGTTAATTCAATTGCTGAAAAAACATAATATAAGTAACCGGATTTCCAATTAATATGTTAGAGCATTCAACATTCCTTACAACTGGTAAAACACATTGTGTACCGACCATACGCATCATTTGCACCGGTCCATAGTTCAAAATTACAAAAAGCATGCAAACACAAGGCATGTACCTTTATGCATTGGCTCTACTAATGTTGTCAATGAAATATTCAGTATAAATATTGTAACGGTAAATATAAAGTACATTTATCGGTGTTTATAGTACAGTACCATTAAACTTCGCACATACTTGAACACTAAAAACCTTGTATAAATAAGGCATGTGTGCATATTTACTGCTATAGTCATTTTCTATCCTATACAAAACGACTTTTGCACTCGCTCAATGTCATTTAGTAAGCTGTGTTTCACAAAAAACACTGCCTACACCTTTACAACACAACCGTATTATCACTAAATTTTGTGCACGTGCTTTCGTAACGCTATCGTCAAACTTGTTTGAACAACGAAATCCGCTCATTCGGGCTCACGTGTTTCAAACCCGTTAAATACAAACAATGAAATAAGTCGTGAAAGCATACATACCTTTCACGTTACATTTTAAAATATACATAAAATGTTTTCATGAAGTATCGATACTGTTATGATATACATGTATATACAAAATAAAATACATGTAATGTTTTTGCTTAGCATTTTTAATTCATTTTGGCATATTACTTAACGAATTGCTGTTTAGAAAAAACGACAAACGTAAATACCTTCTTCTATCTTAGCCTGACACTTGGTAGTGTCGCCCGTTAGTTGTTCAGCTTCCTCTAATTTAATGTGAAGTTTTTGATTGAACTTATGTTGTTCTTCATTACTTTTGCGTTTAAATTTATGAGTATCTACTGCCATCATGTGGCTTATTTTTGTCAATTGACTAGAATTATTAGAGTCACTTATCTTTGAAAACATCACGCCGATTTCTTTGAGCATATCTTCTTTATGCGCGTTCAGTGACGACTGTACCCTATCGTTGATATATTCCTCCATGTTGGGTGCACCAGGTGCTTCATCCATTGCCACGTGAAAATTGGAGATGTAACACGAACGAATAGCTCGCTAGAAGTAACCGCTCCGGTGATTTACATCACCTTTTATACCCACAAAACTTGACCAAAACTAGTTTTGGCCACGCCCGTGTTGAGACAGTGGTTCTCGGCTATTCGGTGTAACGCAGAGAACAATATAAATTCTAACACGATTCGCGGATTAATCCAATACACAAAGAACGAACCGAACCATGTTTTATTGCCCCCATAAAACATACCTATCAATTTTGTCTCTGTGTACGCCCAGTATCACTTGACATATTTATGAATGAATGAACGTAAACTTTATAGTAAAATTTACTACGAGTCACGATGACAAGGCGAGTTGCACGAGAATCCCGTGTTACATCTATGACGCATCTATTTTTAGAAACGCACTCGTGATTTAATTTTTCCGCACCGAACTCCTGCTCGTGTTTTATTCACCGACAATAAACGCGAACAGATTTTTATTTCTTAAATATAGCTTCAATTATCAGATAGAAATGTAACAGGTAGGACCACGTGGCTTTGATATTCGTAAATAATACTGAGTTACGTATGAAGAATTCAGATGGAATACTAGTACATTTTGTATTTATATCCTTCAAAAGTTTTTGATATTCCTTTACTTTCATTGACTCGAATCTGCTTGGTAATTGTGTCAGAAAAGCACGAATTGTTCGTGTACGCCTTAGAAACTATTTGTTCCTTTTTATTAGTATGATGTGTGCAAGAAATTGGAGTAACACTGTGCGTAAAAAAAAATTTACATTTATTGCAATCATGGCTTTTAGAAAAGTGAATCTAGTTCTTCAATCAACATATAATTAGCTTCTACTAAGATTTCGACACTTATCACCGATTTTAGCTTCAGATATTGCACCATTGTTACACTTAATAGCCAATTTACGTGATAAATTGTCAAACGTTTCCTGCCACAATACCAATGCATGTTGCAACGTATGTTTAATTATGAGCTTGAAATGAATACAAATGTATAATTTAAAAAGCAGGCGTTTTAAAATGACCATTTGTAGGTTTGCACATAAAATCACGTATTTTAATTACATTATGATGTCCGTATAGAAAACGCTCAACAGACTACACGTTTACTGGATGCACACATTGTTACGAAATCGACTTCATAATGAAAAAGTATTAATTAGAAATAAATTAGTGTAATACACGCCTACCAATAGTTTATCCCTACAATGCACGAATTTTGCACTGTACCAAATACCCGATGCATTCATTACACACAAAAGTATACAATTACATCTGTCAACGTTTATTCTCAATGGCTTTATGTACTTAAATCAAAACATAGTAGAAACATTATGGGAAATATTATATTCTCAATAACTTTATACTGTAACATGTCTTATTTGATATAACACGATAAACGAATAATACGAAGCTAGAACTACCTGGGTCATTTATTTTACAGATATGTATACAAAATACTTCTGAATGTATTATCTGACATAAGGCACCGTCTCATAATTTGGGGTTTTCATATGAAATATTACATTGAACATGAGTATTACCAAATAAGTAGTATTACCTGTTCACGATGTCTTCCTTTTAAGGTTTGCATTAAGCTGGACAAAGGAATCTACGAAGGGTGATCAATAATTCGAGGACGTTCCTTCTCAATTTTGAAATATTGGAAATAGAGTAATGAAATTACCAGCTGATGTAGATCAATCAATTATCTCGCGATTAGTTTAATTAACTTTATGAGAGCCATTATTTACTTGATGATATCAATTTTTGTAACCATTTTGAAACACGCAACGTCGAGCATCTAGGACGTAACGTTATTTCTGAGAAACGACATGCTATGAAATTTAACGCGAAACTTGTAAAATCCTCGAGATATCTCCAAAATGACTTGACTAACTTGTGCATGGATTCTGTGCGCTCCCAATTGGCCATTTTCATATGATTCCGTTGTTTATGTGAGTGTTGGGCCTCTGTCAAATGGTTGAGTCGATAAAATAAGGATAAACAGCAAAAATATCACCGCGTTAGGGACACTTTCCGTTAAATTCTACGAAATAACATACAAAGCCACATGTGTACATCAATTACAATAATTATTGTTAGACTGTACCATTATATTGATTTCGTTCACACGTGATTAACTAAAATATACGTCTCGCTTTTCTGTGTGTCGTTTGCCATTACAGGAATACTTTATGGTGTAATGTGTTCCAGTGGTTGCATCGCATTGGTAACATGTATTACACCAACCGCATAGTGAGCTGGTGTGCGATTAGCACTGGCATATGAGAGGTGTCCACTCGTTGTACGCGTTATATTGCCCTAGAGCGCAACTTAAGCAGTGTCGAAAGAACGGCGAACTACCAGCAATGTATTGGAACCAAACATAATAATATCATGATTTGGACTAGTATGAATCTAAAGCAATGTTTATACTGTATGTAATATCAACATACCCATACTTGTTTTGCGTTGGATCAAATTTGTCATGTTCTGCGGGTGCCTTTGTGTGCTTTATACTGTATGAGCAACAGTAAGCAATAACTGGATTTGGTGAAACGGTTTGCTATTAATATTTCTGATTAGATTCAAAACGAGACATTCCCCTGTAGTTGATTGATAAGGTCATAAAAGTACCGTGCTCTATGTAATGGATTATCTCGTTTTTTAGTTTCATATAATTGATGGTTGGCCCTACTTCATTCATTGCTGCCAACTCTGCCGTATGCTGTTAATGAAAAAACATCATTATACCACATGATGTGACACGTACTTTCAATATTGTATCATCAGGGAATAACATTAATGTTACACAAAAAAGTCTAACGTGTTTTCTAATCGAAAAACACGATTAATTACATTAAAACATTCTCCATTACATTATACATGTATTCAAGTAATACTGTTTTTTCTTAGCACAATAATCAAACAAAACAAAAAGGACGATAGATGAACGACCAATAAGACACGTACAGACGTTTAATGTGCATCAGCAGGTGCTTTGTATGAGCATTAATGAAATTCGGACTGAAAAACTGAAAATGAAAAATCTAGTGTTCATATTGTGTACCAGCATAAGTACGACCCAATCAACACATAAAAAGATCGGATGGACTAACTTTAAACGTAAAATTATTTATTTAATTACGCGACAAAAATAACGAAGTATGATGTATTTATTTGGTATTTGACATTTAACTCAACATAAATGTTGTTACTGTTATTCAGATAGCATTAATTTCAATTATACTAAATCACTAAGAGCATTGCATTATAACCACGTGAGTACACGGGTATTTATCACTCTACGGAGTATACAAAGTCCCTCGAATGATATTTCCTCAGGATTCATATGTTAGACACGTCCGCTCTTTTGTGGATATTTTGGCATTTAAATGTTAAATTGTATGTTCGAGACAATGTATATATGCAACTACTTGATGTTATAAATTATAATACGGTAAAATCATTTAATTTCGTTGGGACGAAATTTTGTGGTTTTGGTAAAAAAACAATTTCGTTGGAACTTGAATTCGTGGATTTTGCATTTCAGGTAATAAAACAAGGGTCAAAGTCAATGTTTATTGGGATTAAAGTTCGTGGTTAAGGTAAACCGCGAAATCCACGAAATTTAATCCCCCAAGAAAATTAATGATTTTACAGTATAGGCATGTTATATGTCGTTATAGTTTAGTTATTTCGTTAATTGTAGTATTCCTACATCTCTTCCACTATATCACCATCCTTCCTCAATGTGATAGACACCAATGAGTCAACAGTGTCAGTAATAAAACTAGGACAAGTTTATAACCAAATTATGTGAACATTTCAAACACTATCTACCTTATTTCTTTGACACAAATATTCCTGAAGCGTTACGTTTTATTTTCGTATGTCGCGTATCTAGGCTATAAATCAGTTATCCATATTCAATTAACGTTTTTGCTTTATCTGATTTCGGATCATAGCTTTTTCGTTGATTCAATTAGTTATTCGATCACTTTAAACGATGTGAAATAAGAAACATTGAATAGGTAAAAAATGACAAGTCATCGTCGGATACCTACATTATTCCAAACTATTTTACTGTAAGGTGGACGTTTATGTAACTACACCTACAGTTTGACTGGATTTCCTTAACATTCATTGAGATGATATGAAATATCTTATCACGTGAATGTGTCATGAGACAATAATGTGCACTTACTTGTCTCACCATATCAATCATCCTATGTATCTTTCTACTCGTAGCACCTTATAACAATTTTACGCTGAATTCAGAATTAATAGAATTCAGATGCATACTTGTATTCGTATCCATCAAAGTGTTTCTTTGCATTCTCTGGCAAGTATCTGCTTGATAACTTCGTTAGAAAAACGTGAATTGTTCTTGTACGCCTTATAAATCGTTAGTTCTTTCTTATTGGAAAGATTGCAGTTGCAACGTACCCAGTGGCATTATACGGAGTAGCACAGTGCGTAAGAATCAAGAATCAATGCTATTAGATAAATGAATAAGTCCTTCATTCAACATATAATAAGCTTCTACTAAGATCGACACTTATCGACGATTTTAACGTCAAATATTGCACCATTGATACACTTAACAGCCAATTTGCATTATAAATTGTCTAACGTTTCCTTCCACAAGACCTATGCATGTTTCAAAGTATGTAAAATGCAAACTTAGGCGATCAGTGATCGAATAAATCCTGAATAAATTATTTAATAGCTTGAAATG
The DNA here is from genome assembly GCA_963678985.1 of Spisula subtruncata. Classification (NCBI taxonomy): domain Eukaryota; kingdom Metazoa; phylum Mollusca; class Bivalvia; order Venerida; family Mactridae; genus Spisula; species Spisula subtruncata. Next base: position 45,859,315 of record OY787664.1, on the reverse strand, counting down.
AATATGTGTAAATGCTAAATACAGCGCAACCGTTGCGAAACTACCATGTGTAAGCTTTTATGTAAAAATCACTTATTGTTAAATACATCCCGATGCTAGTATAGAGAGCGCACTATCCGCCTGTTAGTCAAGGGTTGTTGTCAAAGACAGATACAAGAATACATCTGATTATGCAAGGGTGTTCACTATTTCTAAAATTCTATAATGCATACTCACACACCCGTTCTATTAACGTCAACATTGACAAGTCTCTCATCTACGTATAAACAAACTACTCACTTACGGGATACACATATTGTTACGAAATTAACTTCAAAATGAAAACAAATAATTAGGGCTATGCGCTCCTACCAATAGTTTACCCCTACAATGCTAGAGTAATGTGCCAAATTCACGCCGCATTCAGTACACCTTTATACTAGTACATCTTTCTAATCAATTATGTTTCGGAATAATGTCATTATGAACTGTCTGTTTATCTATTCATTGTATTAACTTACCTGTAAAATGACCTGGATCTAGTGGACGTTATATGTTATATTTTTACCATTCTACGCCTCCAACCTCGCACCTCACGACCGCTAACTGTAAGCAGTACAGTACACTAAAATACAGTAGGCTATAACACAATGTTGATAAAATGACCAATGTACTTGAAAAAAAACGTCGACAAAACAACATACTGAAATAAATCGACGGAGTGATGGCATGTTAACCGCCGTATGGTCAATTCAATAGAGGATATTTGTATTCTTCGGTGTATGATCTGCTGATAAATCAGCAAGTGAGCAGCTGATGTAATATTTATACGAGTGGCGTATTCACGAGTGAAAATATAAGTCAGCTGCTCACGAGGTTCACTTATATTTGTAACTAATTTCAAATATGAACTGCAAATATTTACAGCTTTGTTTCTCTGACTGCAGCCTTCACTCGGTGCTAATCGACAATGCCCTCTATTTACAGTTTTGCTTAGCTACGGAACAATTATCCAATATTCACATTTTGATTGCATTTTGGGTATCAAATTACAACTTCTTTACCAAGTTTGTAATTAATTACATTACTACAATAACGTAAAATACGAAACAAAAACTGCTTTAAATCAGACTAAACAAGACAATTTCAGAAATGACATTCTTTGTACATCGTAAGGTATGGTACTTATATGAACCCTGGTTAACGTGTCCAACTCTGCTATGTGTAATGTTATTCTTCAATACTTGTGAAATGTGTTTTCTAAATGTTAATGCTATCTAACTAGTCAAATGAAATTGATGTGATACGTAAAACAGAATTGGCCTTTTAATAGACCTTGTGTATCTTCTAGGAATTCTAACACGCTGTTGTTTTACCTTTCGTGTGTATAAACTTCAAGATGGCACTTTTTTTACTTTCAAATGTTGTTCACTTTCACACATCGTCTACTATCGTGATCGTTGTATTGAGTTTTAAGCCCTTATTTGGTATTATGATTTGGTCATTCGTCATAATTAGTGGCTAAAGTGTATCGATAACAAAAACATGTTTACAGTTGTGTTTAACACATAAACACAGACTAAACGAGACGATATGTGAAAATAAATGACAATTTTCAGTAATTTATTGTCTTTTTACTTAGTTAAACAAATTAGCTGTCTTTCTATGTTAATGGCGTTTTCACTTTGGTTGTAATTGAATACTTAGTAACTGGTTTCTAAAAAAAATCATTAAGAAAAGAGATACTTTAGAATACTCGCCGTTTTACTTATTAGTTTATGGTGTTTGGTTAATAAAAAAAAGCTCAGACCAACAGATTGTTGTTAAAAGCGTAAAAGGTATATCACAGACTACGTAAATCAGCGTTTGTCAGGGTTTTTTATCGACTTTATTTGCTAAATGCATGCATTATATCACACGATGTGTATTTATATGAATCAAATATGCTGTCATTCTCTATAGTCATGTACGTAGCCTAAATACTAATTGTAGTTGTGCTGATACTGATGTTCCATTGATGCATTATTCTAGTGGGAATTTATTAGCTCACCTGACCACAATGTGGTCATGGTGAGGTTTTGTCATACCGAGATGTCCGTCGTCCGTCGTCCGTCGTGCGTCGTGCGGCGTGCGTCGTGCGTCCGTCAACAATTTCTTCAAACGACTTCTTCTCCTAAACCGCTTGGCCAAATTTGATAAAACTTAACATGAATGTTCCTTGAGTGGACCTCTACCAAAGTTGTTAAAAAAATTCCAGTCCGTCGCATAACTAGGTCACACAGGCTAAAAATAGATTTTCAAAAAGGAAACTTCAAAAATCTTCTACTCTGAAACCGCAAGGCCTAGAGCTTTCTTATTTGGTATGTAGCATCACCTTGGGGTCCTCTACAAAGATTGTTAAAATTATGTCCCTGGGGTCAAAATTGGCCACGCCCCGGGGGCCCTTAGTTTTACATAGAGTTATATAGGGGAAACCTTAAAAAATCTTCTTCTCCAAAACCGCTTGGCCCAGGGCTTTCATATTTGGTATGTAGACTCAGCTAGAGGTCCTCTACAAAGATTGTTCAAATTATGTCCCTGGGGTCAAAATTGGCCACGCCCCGGGGGCCCTTAGTTTTACATAGAGTTATATATGGGAAACCTTAAAAAATCTTCTTCTCCAAAACCGCTTGGCCCAGGGCTTTCATATTTGGTATGTAGACTCAGCTAGAGATCCTCTACAAAGATTGTTCAAATTATGTCCCTGGGGTCAAAATTGGCCCCGCTCCGCGGCCCTTAGTTTTACATAGAGTTATATAGGGGAAACCTTTAAAAATCTTCTTCTCCGAAACCGCTTGGCCCAGGGCTTTCATATTTGGTATGTAGACTCAGCTAGAGGTCCTCTACAAAGATTGTTCAAATTATGCCCCTGGGGTCAAATTGGCCCCGCCCCGGGGGCCCTTAGTTTTACATAGAGTTATATAGAGAAAAATTTAAAAAATCTTCTCCGAAATTGCTTGGCCCAGGGCTTTCATATTTGGTATGTAGACTCAGCTAGAGGTCCTCTACAAAGTTTGTTCAAATTATGTCCCTTGGGTCAAAATTGGCCCCGCCCCGGGGGCCCTTAGTTTTACATAGAGTTATATAGGGGAAACCTTTAAAAATCTTCTTCTCCGAAACCGCTTGGCCCAGGGCTTTCATATTTGGTATGTAGACTCAGCTAGAGGTCCTCTTCAAGGATTGTTCAAATTATTCCCCTCGGGTCAAAATTTGCCCCACCTTGGGGGTCACCATTTTACTTAGACTTATATAGGGAAAACATATAAAAATCTTCTTGTCAAAAAATACAATGCCTAAGAGCTTTGATATTTGGTATATAGCATCATCTAGTGGTCTCCTACCAAGATTGTGCAAATTATGCCCCTGGGGTCAAAGTTGGCCCAGCCCCGGGGTCACCGTTTTACATAGACTTATATAAGGAAAACGTATAAAAATCTTCTTGTCTAAAACTACACTGCATAGAGCTTTTATATTTGGTATGTAGCATCATCTTGTGGTCCTCTACCAAGATTTTTCAAATTATGCCCCTGGGGTCAAAATTGTCCCCACTCGGGGGTCACCGTTTTACATAGACTTATATAGGGAAAACATATTAATATCTTCTTGCCTAAAACTACACTGCCTAGAGTTTTGATAATTGGTATGTAACATCATCTTGTGGTTTTCTACCAAGATGTTCAAATTATTTCTTTGGGTGAAAATTGTGCAGGGTTTATAATCAGGTGAGCGATATTGGGCCATCATGGCCCTCTTGTATATTGAAAACTATCTTATTTTGAAGCAAACAGTTTGCTATATATTGTTTCAATTGAACAAATGCTTCATTATGTAAGCTATACAAACCAAGTCCGTAGTCATTGCGATCCATTGGGAACAAACCATGCATGGTTTTGACCAACTGAATAACATTAACTTGTTTATAATTTAAAGCCATTGCAGGACATTGACATGAAGTCGCTAAACTTGTGTGGGACAAAAATGGTGCAAAATATAAAAAGATTAAATATATATGTCGGTATAATAGCTCATGGCTTTGTATTATGTCTACTGTATTCTCTGATCAATGTTGTTAAGTACATACAACCTTTATTCTAGCATGCAGTTCATTGTATTAGCTGGTCATATCTTATCAAATCAAAACAGTGCGGATCGTATATCTTGGTTGCCTGCTGGTACCTAATTATTAGTTAATGGATGTCATAATAATACGCTTCTTTTTTTAAACCCAACACACACCGAACGTATTAGCATTCAGCATTTTTGCCAACATGAACCGCTCAGGGGCTTTTCACGTATATTCCATACGTTTCTTAGTCTTTATCAACAGACTAAGTTTAACACAAGTTTAAAAATAAATTATATAAACAGCATCATACAATGACACTTCAAATGATGTCCCTTTTAGAAGATGATCTTTTAACACCTAAATACGAGTACTTAGTACTTACCAAGCGCACACAATGTTACAAATGAAGTAATATCCATTCAACAAGTCTCTAAAAACAATAAGAAACATTCATTCGGTACAATGTTTAAATTGTCTTAATCTCAATTGCTGATATGTTTTCCCCCGGGAAATTTAAATTGGCATTTAAATAACGGCTTGCATTGAGTAACGTTCGGTGAATACTTCCGCATACACAAATCCAAAATATTAAAATTTCATAGAAAACGAAAGATCCAAACGGTCACATATAAAAAGTATGTATCCGTTCAGAGATCATATGTCACTGCTCCTGAACTAAATAATAATGTACACACATTTAGACATTTTAGCTGCTTATACGCTTCAATAAGTCTAGGAACACATTATTAATGATTAAGAATGACGTATTATGCTTACAATAAATGTTGATACCATGTCGAATGCCGACTAATGCAGCCAAAGTCAAACATTGGTGCGCTCCCAAATAAAGGCTTAATTGCTTAATCTCGTTAACGAAATGTTTTGTCCATAGACCGCTGCATGCCTTGACAATATAGTAAACTATAATATTTATATGTAGGTTTTAATTTTGTTTAATATACAAAAACTATACACATACATTTGTATTTAGGAAATTGGAAGCAATGCAATTACTGACCAAATATGCAATCACATGTAAAGACTAACAACCGTCCACGTGTATTTATGTGATTACAAGTTGTGTTTAAACTCTGCTGAAAGTATAAAACTTAGGAATGCAGACTAAAGTAGAAAATTTGATGGCCGACGGTGCGGATATTTTCGGTTGCATTCTTTAGTAATAATTAAACTTTTATATGAGTGGGTGTAATTTATATACTGATTTATTTATTCTATTGCAAGGTCCTGTCGGTTTGACATTCCAAAACAGTCAGTGTACCACGAGTGTACATCTAGATTGCAGTTGGTAATGTCGCGACTCACCAACACGATTAACGTTGCATTGTCATTTTCTTAACATTGCCCCTCCCCCTTTAACACTATGTGTTGATTTATGGCTTCCTATTTTACGAAGGAGGTTGATTGACATGTTTGTAGGCTAATCATTTGACACATACTCATTATTGTGCAGTCTCGTAACAATATACATGTTTTCTGATAACCTCATTAGGATGTTTGTTTTATTTATATAAACCGTTACATTATTTGTTAGCTGAATAATGAGTTGTTGCAGTGCCGGGGAAACAACATTCGTTTATCACAGGATTTAACGCGATAATTTCGGACCATAGAAATGATACGATGAACACAAAATCACAAACAATCCAATTAAAAGTGGCATGCAGTGAGAAGACACAAACACTGAATATAAGTGATGAAGACAAACTAAACAGAAAGAGGATCGACAAACATTTCAAATAACATACAAAACCACATGTGTGCATCAATTACATTTCAAAACTATAGTCATGTCATAGAATTTTGCAGAAGGTATTTGTTAAGTTTTCTAGGACGATGTTACACAGCATGCATGTACAAAATAACTACTTATTTGCTTTGTCGGATTTAGATTGAACCAGTATGTCAGTAATTCAATACTATTATAGACAGACGAGCAAAAGCGTTAAATCGACAGTTACTGTAACGTCTTGCACAATTTAGAATGATTGGGTGGCATAATTGACATAACATATTTTCTAAAGGTTAGAAAGGTGTAGTGTTGACGGCAGACTATGTTACAATGTTTCCATTATTTTTTGTAGACAGTATCTTGATCGAGCTACTTACCTCTGCCACTATTTATAATTCAGAAATGAATTCAATGGTTGAAATACAAAATATGAAATTGTTTATGTAACAAATAGTTTCAAGAGAAATTGTACTATATGATTAACTGTTTATCATGAAAGCAATCATAACATAGTTTCAATTACTAGTATCAGATAGAAACGTAACAGGTTGAACCACGTGACTTTTGTAATCGTAAATAATACTCAGTTACGTATGCAGCAGATGGAATACTAGTGTTTCTATCCTTCAAATGTTTGTTATGTTCCTTTATATTCATTGACATATATCTGCTTGATAACGTCGTAAGACATGCCTGAATTGTACTACGACGCCTTATGAATCGTTAGTTCCTTCTTATTGGTATGATGTGTGCATCAACTTGCAACGTACCAAGTGGCATTATGCGAGTAACACTTTGCTTTAGAATAATATTTAACGTATTGCATCAAGGCTAATAGATAAATTAACCAAGTTCTTCAATCAACATGTAATAAGCTTCTTCTAAGATTTCGACACTTATCGCCGATTATTGCTTCAGATATTGCGCCATTGATAGCAAATGCAAATTTATCCCCTCAATGTTCGAATAAATCCGGAATTTAATTTTTTCTTGAAATGAAAATGTGTAAATGCTAAATACTGAGCAACCGTTGTGAAACGACCATATATACGTTTGTATGTAAAACTCATTTATTGTTAAATACATCCCGATGCCAGTGTAGAGAGCGCACTATCCAACTGTTAGTTATCCAAATGTTTTTGTCAAATACTAATGCAAGAATACATTTGATTATGCTAAGGTGTGCACTATTTCTTAAATTCTATTAAAAATAAATAACGATGAATACTCTCACACCCATTCTATTAACGTCATCAACGATCAATCTCTCACCTAAGAATAAACAAACTACCCGTTTACGGGGTTGCACATATTGTTGCGAAATCTACTTCATCATGAGCAAGTATTAAGCAGAATTTAATGAGTACATTATACTCCTACCAATAGTTTACCCCTACACTGCAAGATTACTGTATCAAATACAAGATGCATTCATTACACCTTTATACCATTACATCTTTCTAATCAATTATGTTTTGGAATACTGTCATTATGAACAGCTTTTATCGATAAGACACCCGGGAATGACTGTTATGTTTAACGAATCTTCATTCCAGGTTTTTGTAGGTTCATCTACACTTTAAGAGTACACACCACAAAAACCAAATTATACAAGTAATATAAAGGCTTGAGTACAAATACCACATTCCTACCTTTACAAAACTTAACACGTAGTAGTAACATTATTGGAACTATTTTATTCTCGATGGCTTTATATTTTGTAATATGTCTTGTTTTATTAAACACTATTTAAATACGGGTAGTATACAACATAATTATGAATGCATAATATGGGCTTAATTAAACGATGCGTTTAGGCATCGTCTCGTATTAATGGTTCTAATCTAAAATATTATATTGAACATGAATTTAAGGAGCTGGAAGGAATAAAGTGCACTTGTACAGATTATATGTAACATGTTTCCAAATGTTGAGTATAGCATTTTTGCCAGTCAGTTTTCTTTTTATTAAATATGACATGCCTCCATCCGGATTGGAATCCGCACTAACCGCTGACCTACAATTTTATTAAGAGTGGGGCTGCTATTTCAGTGATCCGATTGTGTTTTCTTCTGTTTCCTTTCCGGTCGGTGAGAATCCTTCCACAGTATGAACTCCTCAGTATGATTCTAGAAGATAATTGTACGAGGTGTTCCGAATGCATTTTATTCTATATTCCTTGAGGTATAACGTAATTTGATCGTATGGGTTATGTGTAAAGTTTGATTCTATATCTGTCTACCTTCACCCGATTTACTGTTAATATTCTTTCAGTCTTGACATTTTTTACCTTTATGTTAGTATACTAATAATGTTATAATCATAATTGTATCATTCATTGCCCAACAAAATATGCGAAAATATTAGTTTTGTGTATATCAAAACAGGACATATTTGTAATAGAAAATGTAATTTCAAATATAAACTGTCAATCGTTACTACTTTATTTATCTGACTGCAGCCTTCACGCAGTGTTTATCGCCAATGCGATACATTTTGATTGCACATTTGCTATCTAATGACAATACCTCTACCGTGTATGTAATTTATCATACTACTATAATGACGTAAAACACAAAGCAAATATTGCTTTACATGGACATAAAAAGAATACTTTCAGAAATGAAGTTCGTTGTAATGTATGATATTTATATACACATTGGCTAACAGGTCCAGCTCTGCTTATGTTTAATGTTATTGACCAATAATTTTTTGAAATTTGTAAAATGTGTTTTCGAAATGTAAGTACTATCTTACTAGTCAATTGAAATTGATGGTATTCGTATATTAGAATGGTCTTCCTAATAGGCTTTATGTATCTTCTGGGAATTATAACACGGTGAGCATTTCTTTCATGTGTAAATACTTCAGAATGGCACTATTTTCACTTTCAAATGGTGTTCCCTTTCGCAAATTGGCTACTATCGTTATCACTTTATCGAGTTATACGACCTTATTTGATATTAAGATTTGGCCATTCCTCATAATTAGTGGCTAAAGTATAACGATAACAAACACATGTTTACGACTGTTGTAAGCACATTAAACACAAGCTAAATGAAAAGAAACATTTCAGTATCAATGACAATTTTCAGTAATTTATTTTCTTTCTCTTTTGTTAAACAATGCGGCTTTCTTTCTATGTTAATGGCGTTTGAGCTTTTCTTGTCATTAGATTTCTTTGTACTTTTCCTGTTTTAATCAATCATTAAGCAAGAAATAAAGCTTTGAATACTGGCTGTTTTGCTCATCGTTTTATATTCTGGTTAATAATAAAACACATACCGACGGATTATTGTTAAAAACGTAAAAGGTATACCACAGACTACATAAAGCGTTTGTCAGGTGTTTTTATCGTCTTGTTTTTCCTAAATGATTACAGTATATCGCAAGGTGTTTATCTATACAAATAAAAATATGCTGTCGTTATCTATATTCATGTACGTACCCTAAATACTAATAGTAGCTGATACTAGTATTCCATTGACGCATTATTCTATTGGGAATTTATATATGGTACATTATCTCAGTTTGTTATATGTTGATTCAAATTGAACAAGTGCTTCATTATGTAAGCTATAGAAACCAAGTTCATAGTTAATGTGATCCATTGGGAACAAACCTTGCATTATTTTAACCAACTGAATAAATCTAACTCGTTCATATTTCAAAGTCATTGCAGGACATTGCCAGGTAGATTATCAGTTATTTGGGGAAATTAATGTTTACAAATATAAAAGATGAACTCTGTATACCGGATATAATAGTTCATGTCTTTGTATCATGTCTACTGGGAGTTTTTTCTGATCAATGTTGTTTAAGTACATGCAACCATTATTCAAGCATATACTACATTGCATTATCTTATGGTCATAACTTATCAAATCACAATAGTACTGATCGTATATCATAGCTGCCTACTGGTACCTAATTAATTTTGGTTGAGTTTATAATAATACGCTTCATATATGGTAAAAAGTTATCAGAAAATCCGACATGGAAGGTAGCGCTCAACCTAACCAACCAAGCACAGAAATCAGAAACACCACGACACAACTACCCTGAGCAATGCCCACACAAACCTATTCCAAAACGGCAACCAAATGAGGCAAAACATCTCCGGGTGTGACCTAGTTTTAAACACTTAGGACAGTGACCTAACGTTATGCGACCTAAAGAGGCACAACTACGACTTGACCTAATTATAATAATGGGCCCGGTAGGAATGGGGAACTTACGCCGAACATATCAGCATTTTACAAACATACATACCCACTTACATATGTTCAATAGTCTTCTATAAACATATAAACTTTCATACTTGTTTATAAATTATTATATTATATTATTGTTTATCAATTAGATAAAAAGATAATACAATAACAGTTCAAACACTGTTTAGAAGATTACCTCTTTTCAAACAAAGTATTTGTATACAAGCCCACACACAGTTACAAATTAAGTTATTGCCAGTCAACAAGTCACTTACTACAAGAAGAAGAAATCATTCGGTACAATCTTCAAATTGCAATTATCTCAATTGCTGATATGTTTCCCAAGGGAATTGCTCTTACATTTAAATTGGTGCGCTCCAAAATAAAGGCCTAATTGCTGAATCTCGTAACGAAATGTTTTGGCCATAGACCGCTGCATGTCTTAACAATAAAGTAAACTATAGTATTTATAGATACTTTTCAATTTTGTTTAGTATCCAAAACTATACACATACATTTTTATTTAGGAAATTGGAAGCAATGCAATTACTGACCAAATATGTAATATGCAATTAAAACTAGCAACCGTCTACGTGTATTGATGTGATTACAAGTTGGCTTAAACTCTGCTGAAAGTATAAAACATTATATTGATAATCATTTTGTTTTACCATCATCCGATCAATAAATGACTTGTACGAACGTTCAGTCCAGAACACTTTGTTTGACCAAATGACCTTGCAATTCAATACATAAAGCAGTAAATAAAGTACACCCGCACATATAGAACTTCAAGTTACATTTGTATTATTACTACTAAGGAATGCAGCCTAAAGTATAAAATTTGATGGCCCACGGTGCTGATATTTTCGGTTGCATTCCTTAGTAATAATAAGATCTTCTATATGAGTGGGTGTAATTTATATACTGATTTATTTATTCAATTGCAAGGTCCTGTCGGTTTGACATTCCAACACACTCGGTGTTCCACGAGTGTACATGTGCATCGCAGTTGGTAATGCAATTTCTGTAAGGTCGCGACTAACAAGCTAGATAAACTTTGCCTTGACATTTTCTTAACAGTGCCCCTCCCCCCCTTCGATTATATGTGTTGATTTATGGCTTCCCTATTTTACGTAGGAGGTTGATTGACATTTTTGTAGGCTGATCATTTGACACAAACTCATTATTGTGCAGTCTCGTAACAATATACATGTTTTCTAATAACCTCATTAGGATTTTTGTTTTATTTATACGAATCGTTACATTATTTGTTAGCTAAATAATGAGGTGTTGCAGTGTCGGGGGAAACAATATTCATTTATTACAGGATTTAACGCGACAATTGTGGACGAAAGAAAAAGATACGATGAACGCAAAAGCACAACCAATTCAATTAAAAGTGACATGCAGTGAAAAGACACAAACGCCGAACATAAGTGATGAGGACAAACTATACAGAACGAGGATCGACAAACATTTCAAATAACATACAAAGCCACATGTGTATATCAATTACAATTCAAAATTATAGTCATGTCTTAGAATGTCAAATTGGCAAAAGCTATTTGTTACGTTTTCAAGAACTATGTTATACATCATACATGTACAAAATAACTACTTATTTGCTTCGTCGGTCGGAATGGTACCAATATGTCAGTAGTGTTATTATAGAGAGACAAGAAGAAGCGTTAAATCGTCAGTTACTGTAGCATTTTATTTAAGAACAATTGCACGGTATAATAGACATAACATAATCTCTAAAGATTACCAAAGTGTAGTGTTGACGGCAGTCTGGAACATTTCAGGTACATGTATCTTGCAATGACAGAATGTAGTGACATAACAGTCTGACATTGAAGTCTTTTAGACTGGGTAGCAAACAGATGATCGTTTTATAATATTCAAGTTGGAGCGAAATGATTTAGTTCCAGTTCAGTTAGTACAGTTGTTTAAATTAGACAGAAGTGTTGACGGTCCTGATTTGAAATCCGGATAGGCTTAGATAGTACTATTATGTTGAGTTCGTTGACACCTGAACAACTTAAATATACGTACTCACTTTTCTTCTGCGTGTCGTTGTTTGCCATTACAAATTAATTCATGGTATAATGTGTTCCGGTGGCTACATTTCGTGAATAACATGGATTACAACAACCGCATACCGAGCTGGTGTGAGATTTGCACTGGCCTATGAGTGATGTCCACTCGTTGTAAACGTTATATTACACTAAGGTGCGACTTACGAAGTGTGGAAAGAACGGTGAACTACCACAATTGTATTGAAACAAAAAATAATAAGATCGTGATTTGGACAAGTGTGAAAGAAGACGACACGTCGAACATGGATTTTTTCATTGAAATTTGGATATGCTTGGTTCAAGAGAATTGCATCGCAATACAACCACGTGAATGCAAGGGTCATACGTGCTTTGTGTTTGATCAAATTTGTCATGTTCCGACGTGTTTTTTGTGTGTTATACCGTATGAGCGGCAGTAAGCAATAATTGGATTTGATTTTACGTTTTGCTATTTATAGTTTTTATCAGATTCAAAACGATACATTCCCATGTAGTTGATTGATAAGGTCATAAAAGTACCGTGTTCTAGAATGGATTCTTGTTTTTTTAGTTTCATGTAATTGATGGTTGGCACTATTTGATTTATTGGTGCCAACTCTGTCGTATGCTGTTAATGTAAAAACATCATTCTACCACATTATGCAACACGTATTTCCAATATGATATACCCAGGGAATAACATTAATGTAACGTGTTTTCTAATCCAACAACACGATTGATTGCATTTAAACATTCTCCATTTCATTATACGTAATACATGTAGTCAAACAATACGTCACTATTTTTTATTAGCACAATTAACAAAACGAAACAAAGAAATGACGATAGATGAACGACTTATAAGACTCGTACAGATGTTTAATTTACATGAACAGGCGCTTCTTATGAGCATTCAGGAAATTCGGAAAACGTCATTTTGACCAAACTGAAATAAAAAATCTAGTGTTCATATCGTGTACTTATATTTTCAGATACCAGCACTAGTACGATCTGATTAACACATGCAACATCGGTTGGGCCAAGGTAAAACGCAAAATTATTTTTATTTAGGATACACATGCCATGTAAATAATAATAACATTAACGTCGTTATTCCCCTTTTCCTATTACGCGACAAAAAGAACGAAGTCTCATAGTCTGTCTTTAGTATGATGTTTATTAACACATTTTTATATGGCAGTTACCCTAATCTAAACAAAAATGATGTTATTGTTATTCACAATGAATTGATTGAAATTAAACTAAATAGTAAAGTGCATCGCAATACAACCACGTGAGTGCACGGGTATTTATCACTTCACTGAGTATACAAAGTCCCATTCGAATGGTGTTACCTCAGGATTCATATGTTAGGCAAGTTTGTTTTTGTTGTGAATGTATGTGCATTACAATGTACTATTGTATGTGCGAAAAATAGTTAGTATGAATCTTCTGTAATTTACAAATTCTTGCATAATCATGTTATATGTCGTTATAGTTTAGTTATTTGGTTAATTGTAGTATTCCTATATCTCTCCCACTATATCACCTTCCTTTCCCAATGTGATATACAACAATGAGCCAACATTGTCAGTAATAAAACTAGGACAAGTTTATAACCAAATTATATGAACATTTCAAACACTATCTACCTTATTTCTTTGACACAAATATTCCAGAAGCGTCACGTTTCATTTTCGTATGTCGCGTATCTAGGCTATAAATCTGTTATCCATATCCAATTAACGTTTTTGCTTTATCTGATTACGGATCATAGCTTGCTCGCGTAATCAATTAGTTCGTCGATCACGTTAAATCACGTATAATAAGAAATCCTCGAATGTTTATATGAACCGATATTTCAGTGTTTTTAATGAATAGGTAAACCGATGACAAGTCATTGGCGTAGTAGTGATAAATTATCTATAAATTGTTTTTTGTTTTTACTATGGTAGATATAGATATAAGCGTGAACTTGAGTATAGATTTTCACCTACCCTGTCATACTAGCTGTGTTCAAACATATTAATCTGACATGCAAGATAGCTATCAACAACACATCATAGAACGACAAGTACGAAAGGAACACATACAAAATAAAATAAAAACCCTTACAGTACCTATCACATGAACAAATCATAAGGGCAAACATAAAGATAATCAAGTATCAAGTACAATATGAATTACAAAAACACTTTCTCTACATCGACAGTCTGCCTCCTGCTACTCAAGTTTTGTAAAGAAATGCTTGTAGTATAACAGAAAATGTTGTTTTTAAAAGACAGAGCCACATTCGCCCGCCTACATGGCAAATTCAGTGTTAAGTTTTATTGTTGTCATATTCAAGGGTAAATGCAACAACAAACTTAAAATGTATTGTATAATACATTTATCACAATACATTTATCACCGATTATTTTATGTTGTCTGTACAACATGACGTCTTACTTAAACCTGTCGGTTCATTTCATGTCCAGTGTTTTGTTATTTTCAATGTTCCTTCGAAATGTCATCGTCTGATACTTACGTTATACTATTCCATTGTACTACTTGCTGCAGTGTATGGAATGTAGCGTTACCTTCGATAATGTCAAATCATATGACCTTCCCTGATGGTTAAACATTATATGATATATAAGAGTGCGTTGTGTGTATTATAAAAGCAGATCAACCTCGGCATGTACAAATGTCAATGAAAGAAAGTTTTGACACAGCAATGATTGTTTTCATGTATGGCACTTTATTTCTATACCACTTTGAATGTAGCTACTTCTACAGTTTGACTGGATTTCCTTAACATTCATTGAGATGATATGAAATATCTTATCACGTGAATGTGTCATGAGACAATAATGTGCACTTACTTGTCTCACCATATCAATCATCCTATGTATCTTTCTACTCGTAGCACTTAATTTTAAATTTACGCTGTAGTTACTCTTGATTATAGTTAATGTTTTATATATTTAAAATGCTACCCGAGGCATGAGCCTGGAGACAATGATTAATAGACTTAAATTCGATACACATGTTTTACAGTTTTCATTATCTGCATAGTTGACAATTTCGATTTCATTTAGACGTTTATTGACATTGACTTCAAAAAGATAAAAAACATATTTCTAGATTAAAACCGATAAACTCTTACAATTTTTGTTAGCAACAATGTTCGCACTTTAAATTTCATTACTGACATTCACTCCTAGATATAAATTAAAAATAGTTCTGAAACAAGTTTTTCTCGATCGCTTAGTGCATGTAACAGGTGCATTATGATACGTGAATGGTATCGTAAAGCATTTGTGACACTTTGTACAAAAAGTACTTGTTCTGCGTTTGGCTGACGATGATTAGGAAAATATAACATACTATCAAATGTTTCGTCGTTTTCCTGATGTTTACAATAGGTTAGAGTGTATTACATAATATGATATGCAGCAGTTGTTAGTGTCATGTGGAGGCTTTTAAAAGTTTCCGCGTATTTTTCTTCTTGGTAGATATCGTTTGATATCGTCCTCGTTATGCGTAACTTTCTAATTGGAGAATTCAGGACCATGCCATTCATAGTGATGCGCAGCACGAGCATATTCTCTTACTTGCTATAATATACGATTGTTTCTGTGTTTCTGTCTTGCTTGGGTGGCTAGATGTTCCACCGTTTGTGTGAATTGTCTTTGAATTTTTCGAACATACAATGATTAATGTATTTTATGATCTAATACCTAGTCAGCATAAAATATCATTTGATGCAACGTATTATATCTCTAGTATCAATTGACTGATTCTGTTGTTTGAACTTTGAATTATCGTGTTAACCGTTCTAGACTTATCCATTGTTGCGGTTCGTTACTTGGAATCTTTAACGGAATATCCATGTAGGTAATTTGTATTTAGCATTTCAGTTTCATGTATTCCAAAGTTAATCAATTCTTGGTACAGGCAATAGCACCTTCATAAGTTAAATATAGACTAACTAAAATTACGAAGCATAAAATGAAGGCACTTTTCGAATATGGGTCACATGATCTAAACATATGGACGATGAATCCAAAAACACTTAAAATGTAGAAACGAATATTAATTATGGCCATGAAAATATACTTCTAGGATGTTCTTTAATGACGATCGGCCTTTACGTGTAGGCTCTTGCATGCAGTATTGTAAATAGCTGTTGGAGGTAGCACGTCCTTTGGTTATAAAAGATGTCCAGAATCATTGTGCTATAAACGTTGTATTTTTCATATAACATAATTATTCCTTTATTACGTATTCAATATTCCGGGAAAATAATCACTGACTCGGATGATACAAACTCATTGCCCGAAAAAAACAATAACACAAAATCACTACGTAACTGTCAACTGAAACACCGTCTTCCCATTAATATAGTCTATTACTAATGTCTGAGCATTGTTATTAAATCATTATCACAGAAATTACAACTTCCTATAGGTGTTGTACAGCCTGAGCTTTTGTGAATCGTCTTTTTTCTTGCCAACAAGTGTTCACCTATTTTAAAATTAATTTGGTAAATACGTGTACCGAACAACTGAGACAACAGAGTAAAACATTCGTATCAGTTCCCTTGAGTTACACTGTGACACTCCACTACAGTGTGTATCCACTATACACATGTCTATATTTTGTATGTTGGTATGATTTGGTACACTGGTTTTGTCAACGGTACATCTTGTTATGACAAAGGTCTTTGTAGTTTTGTCAATGGTACCTATGGTTTTATCAAATTTTCATCTGTGGTTTTGTTTAAGGTAACTCTGATTTTCAAGAATTGCGTAAATTTATAACTAAATAAACAATATAATGCGTCAAAATGTACCGGATTATGACTTTTTATTTGGAAAAACCAACCAGTTAGAGTTTTTTTGCGATTCTCCACATGTGTTTGTTGCAGTTTTTGTTTGTAAAGACTGAGGTACAAATGTATCTCTGTAACGTGTTTCTTAATTTGGCCATAGCACACATCTATTTGCAAAGTTAGTTTTCAGAAATTATCATCAATAATTGAAGATGATTGAATTCAACAAATGATTATGAGATATGTTACAAGACGTTGGTGCAGTTTAAGACGTCTGATACAATTTTAGAATGCCACATGATCAGTTCCGTATAGTGTTTTTAAAGTTGACAAGAGTCGTGAAAAAACATTTTACAATCACTTACATTAGTACGCAATCATCATAAACACGTTAAGTTGACAAAATACTTTATTAACTAACTTGCGTTAAATAATACGTAAATACAAAAACACAAATTTATTCAAAATACCTTTCACACTGTATGTACAAACAATCGCATTTACTACAGTACTACATACTCGTATATGCACACTTTTCTCATAGTCCGTATAATTCGTTACTATGGTACGAACATAGTAACAGACATTCATCTTTGACGCAGACACGTGCCATACTTGCTTTTATTCCATTAACGATTTACTTCAATGCGATTTACGTTTTGTATAAACAGATACTTCATCTACATTTGGTGGATAATGCCATTAAGTTATCACGCACCATGTCAATGTTTCTCGTTTCCCGCATTATATGATTGATATAACTTGGAATTATCTTAATATCCAACGTCAGAATCTGCCGTACGTCTTCATATATAATTGAACATTTCCCAACCATCACACATTTAATAAAGCTTAGCTTTTCCAACGCTAAATGTTGATAGCTGCTTAAGGACTTTAAAAACGCAACATTCCAACAGGCACATTAAATTACAGAACAATTACAATCTCTATTTGTCCTGACTTTCTTCCCTTTCCCCACTCTCATTATATTTCTCATCCACCGTCTCTTACCACTCCTCAGTGTTTTCCTCTCTCTTTCTCAGTCCATCCGATTTCATGTTTTACATATACTGCATAGTAATGTACTTATCCGATCCACGGCAGACTATTGTGTTAAATATTTATTATAAGAACGTTTATGTAATATTTATTCGTGTCCGTATGATATATTATATTAAACAGTTCGGTTTATTTCCTTAGATCCACATAACTGCCATGGTGGACTGTCATCTTGAATGATGAATGATTCACTTAGTCCTACTAAACGTACATCAGTGAATAAATCAGTTCAATATTTGACACTTATAGATTCCTAAATTACTGGAAATTGTATTTAACATTGTAAGCGGAAATCCATAACGTTACGTCGTATTTTTATGATCTCCATGTCACTGCAACATTTCCCTAGCTTTTAAGTTATAGAATCTAAGCTTTTATACGACGTGTTATTTGCTTTATTATGTTAAATAAGATATATTTCTTGTAAATATCGCCGATTTATTCTATGTCATGATATATTGCCATTAGAGCTCTCTTAAAATTTATGTAGCCGCCTATCCTGAATATTGGTTGCTAGTAACTTTTAACTGTGTCGATGTTTGGTGGAATATAATAGAGCATATACTCACATTTTTGTTCTTACATTTGTTTGTGAAAAGTATAATCCGAATATAAATAAACGGCTTTAAGATAAGATAACTTTAAGCCAACCCTAATTTGTGACAGGCTTCTGAAGAGCAATGTTTATTTCGAGTGCCATGTTTTTCCTATGATTACAAGAGATATACAACAAGACTCCGCTATGAAACGTGCGGACCTCCAGGCTATAAAAAGAAAGGAAGCTTGTTTTTCTCACCATGAACTAAGCGGATACTAAGCAGTCAGTTTCATTTAACCGATGCTTAAGCGTTTCCAAGATGCAAACCGTTGAAATCGGACGCTTAATAATACTCGATATATTTACAATTGACTATAAATTCGGTATTTTGTGATGTTAAAATCAATTTGCACTAAGTTATCTGCTCCGGAATTGTTAATTATTATATGGTTGGAACATATGACAATCAATTGTAATATAGCAGCGGTATAGACAGCTCATCTGGAATCCAATTATCTTTTCCCGGCAGTCGAATTGAACGTATTATCGAATAAAACAAAGGTTTATTTTTGTCTTCATGCATCTATGAGTGTATTTAATTGGCGTTGAGGTATTATTGTTGCATTGAATGTACTCCTTATTGCATTATACACATCAGTATAATCTGCTATTTGTACGAGCATGTACGTTACATACCATTGTACCTCCATTATAAAATAAATTGTAGTTATATAGATACATAATACGAGTACATAGATAATAATACAATTAATCGGCTTCAACAATTCATGTAGATCTACTGCAGTATTTATTCTTTTAAATTTGTGATAAAATGACTTGATTCGTTCTAAACCAAGCTACAAAACAAAATAATTGAAGTTACTGTCTAGTATGGTATGAACATTTACTCCTTATACCTTGAATATATGCAGCCATTATTCAATTCAATATCGCAGATGTAGCTGTTGATTTTCTAAATATTTTTCAAAGGCAGTTTCAGTTATTCTGATAAAAATACGATGTTTTCTCAAATCATATGACTGTCAGGATGAATCAGTGCTATCCATTTCTACTATATCAATTTCGTTTATTGTAATGGATGTTATTTTGGGAATCGTTTTGACCAATGGGAATATCAATATATATAGCAAACCGACAAGTATTTTCGGCGTTCATTTTATAGAAATAACCGATTTATTAGGTCATTTAGTAATAGTTTGTGTTCTCAGAATTCCAATATACTGAGGGTTGCCTGCACGACTGTCGTAACTGCCTATAATTAAAGAAGGGCATAAATGTACGACAGTGGTACAGGCAAACCTCGACATATACTGTTATTGTTCAACATATACTCGTACACACACAGACATACTATTATTATAGTGCAATCGATTTTTACCAACTTGCAAATAACCATTCTTCCCTAGACAAATCGCAAGGAAACGTCGTGCATTTAAAGCATTAGCATCATGGTTAATGTTAGTAATGACACTCCTTTATTGCAGAAAGTGTACTTGGAGGTGACGAATTGCTAGTTTTACTAATCAACTTGCGTAGGAATCGGTGTGAATAACGTTTGTGTCTGTTTGATATGATACGCTTTGGTAACTTCATAATTGCTATTATATATGACTTATGCGATTTAGAAGATGTTTTCCATCATTATTCAAATTAGTATATCTAAAATAACAACGATGCTAGTGTCGTAAAACATCAGTTAACTACGTTATGGATACACATTTCTTGACATCTCGGAACCATATCAGAATAATTACTTGACATTATGAACACAGTATGTTTTGTTGATATGGAAAACCTTTTATCGTTGAATTAGACCGTGTTTTGTGTTGTAGTAGATAGTACGGAATTTTGTAGTTCATTAATTAGAACTTGAACTAAACTTACTTACATCCATCGTGAACAATTTCTAAAAGTATCATAACAAAATGCAGTCGCGCTACCATGTGTATCATCAGTAATGAAACTGTTGAAGATATATTTGCTTCTCCTTTTCATGTAGTGGCTGTAAAGGGTTATTGGAGACCATCATCGTTTTATAATAGTCCAATACAGTATTTAGCACTACACGCACCGGATGACGTTTCTTTGTATTGTCCAGTCTATATATGTGCGATAGCCTTTATGATATGCAGATTATTTTAGTGTACATTTATGGTTTTCTTGTCACCTTCAAATTGTGTTTTCGTGCTATTCTGTTTCTTTTGCATACGTAAGTGCTGCTGTCCCTGTCTGATTCAGTATTATCATTTTGCAAGGAGACACTGTCTGGTGGTTACTTCAACCTAACTTCGTGTTTCCGATAAAAACACTGTCTGTCCTTATCAGGTTGTATATTTGTCTTACAAATATAACGTTTATATAAATCCATACTCAATTTACCAGACAGAGGACGTTCGATGAAGGACTAATTTAATATATTCAAATTCCTTAATAATGTAGTATCTTCATTATGTTCATCTTATGTTGAATATGTTGTGTTGGTTTTGTTAGATGATAAAGCAATAGGTTTTTGAAAGTCTGTATAAAAGAACATACATTGTATTTCTTCAGCAAAGTCGAGATTAGTGATAAGGTTTTATTGTATTGAACAATGGGGCGTTGTTTTCGTTGGCAAGTAGAAGAAAACTTAATATTGCATTCCATTATGGTTGTAATTTATCTGATGCAACTGCACATACCAGTTATGTTTTGTTTTGTCGATTGAGATTCCCATTTGATGGTGGTGTGCATTTACGTCTACTACAAATACTAGTGTTGATTTATCGTATCCTTATTCTCATTCAGAAAAGTCTAATGAGAACTTTGCGAAGGTTAATTAGTCTAAGCTTAACTTTGCAGCACGTGATACGGATGTATTGATTAACACCAGTATGCATTTTCTAAATAATTGTTGTCTGCCATTGTAAAATCATTTTTTGGAATGTTGATATTTCGGAAATTTTCTTTTTGAATATTGTTCGCGAGGTTAATATTCGCCATTTTTAAACTTCATAAAGAACTGACTATGTTCTACGTTTGACTTCCATTGTTTATGCTCAACGTCATCAATTTTCGACATCGAATTCGAGTCCATCCCGAAAATAATACCTTGCGAAATGTTCTGATTTTTACACTCTTCTTTCTAACGAATCGCATAGCTGTAATTTATTTAGATCAGTATAAAAGCAAAATCTATTAGCAGAACAGCTAAAATCCATCCTCGACCTCAAGCTGTCTTCTCGGAAACTATCTGTATTCACTCGGTTGTTTTGTTTTATTGACGGTCAATATTCATGCAGATTTTCGGATGACTGAACGTTATGAACAATAAGTTGATTTACGGTACTTTCAGACAGACAGTTTCTGATATCACTATACAATCCGATCGTCTTGTTCGTCAATAGTTGGTCCTAGATATACGTCCTATAGAAAGTTTATCCGACCTACAACTAACTGGTTGTAATAATTCATCAGATATATTTCTGTGTTCAGTGATTTAGAAAATATCTATAAAAGGAAGTGGAGATAAGCGGACTGTTATTTGGTGATGTAATATCTCTTCTCTGTTATAGTAGCGCATGTCTTCTCGCAATGATTATCAATAATTTTATTACATGAAGAGCTAGCAATTGTTAACTCGGTATGCTCCATCGTTTCGAACTGAAGTATATGAATTATAAGCGTTGTTTCTTTTAGGTTGTTATTGTCATGTTTGATCGTCCTTGTTATTTGTTATTGACAGATACTTTTTACTCCGATTGTGTTTGAATGTGTATTTACTATGTTTGCCATTGTAACTAATTCATTTGTGGTGATACTCATTCTTCATTTTTCAACTATTTCTTTTATGATGTAATTACTTGTTGGGTTTTTTATTTAGTTTTCCAGACAAATACAGATATATCAAATAGTGATACACACAACAACAACTAGTCACTAGCTCTTCTGTCCTCTCCGGGTGACTTCTATATTGTGGTTGGTTGTCTCTGGGGCGTTAAATTTTCCCTACATCCAATTTGGTGTTGCCTTATTAAATGATTTGCTTCTCTGATTCGTGATATATCCATTATTCACTTGTCCAGTGTTACTTACTACATAGACGAAACAGTAATCGGATATAGGTATTGGACTTAGGACAGCAATTGTTTTGTTGTCGCTCCGAATTGGAATCTAAGTAAAATCGACTAAACAACCAACCATACTTAGCGTGTCTTACGTATATCTGTATTAAACCAATCAACAAATTCGTCATTAAGCTCCATCTTGACTAATTCACTACTAGAGACTGTGATCTCATAATGTTGAGAAAACAAGTTCGATATTCATAGTTTTCACATCAACGTTGTTTATACTTCCTACACGACTACCGAGTGTTTTAAGCTCTCGCCCAATTTGAAATAAATAAACATCACTAAATGCCGATGTCAGTTTATCCATATATCCCCCAATTTTTGGCAGTGTAAGTAATTTTTCACATGCCATTCTGTTTCAATATATCTTCGGAATTACCGGGAGAATCGTCGCGACACGACATCATTATATTGTCAGAGATCCTCAAAATTGAACTGATGCCATGTCTTTATTTGTGCAAATAACAAGACAAGAGCAATAAGAACATAATATGTGTGTTGTGTTATTGAATAAAGATAAACACTAGCGGGGGTTGTCCTCATCATGTCGTATGGTAGAGACGCATAGTTTGAGTAGTTTGGTGCACTCAAGTTGCACAGACCAGGTCTTACTATAATACCATAACTTTTACCTTATTTCTTATCATGTTTTTAAAGCTAAAACATTATCATATCATGGATATTATTTTCATGTCAAACCATAATCAAAACAAGCGGTGTATCATTATGTAAAACACTGTGTCATGTTTGTATCACAGATGGCAGTATCAGTGTTTGGAAAATAAAATATAAAAAAATGAAAAAAATACTGTCACCGTGATAATACACTAACAAGTTATAAAGCGTACTATATGTCTATGTCCAAAGATTGTGGAACATGGCATCTAAATATAGATCTGTTTCCTAGCAACAATTACGATACCGTGAGTGGAGCGGTATCCAGCGCGTAAATAAAATGGCCTCTAACGAAATGAACACTGTTTTGCCATTTCGCAGTTATAAGATACAATTGAACGAGATTTTCGGTAAGAATGAATATCTTATAGCTCCCGTATTTTATGCTTCTTTTTAACCTTGATAGTATATTAGCTCAGTGACGGAATTTTTTTTATGTTATGTCACTGTCGCAGGAAACTTAACTAAGCTGTGCTGGGTTCCGTGCTTATGCCTAAAATGCAATTAGTAATATTACGGAGTTCCCTTGTTATACATTGTTTAAGATACACTTTGCTTGTATGGCTAGAATATTTAGATCACCCGTTATTATGACTGTTTGTTCTATGTATGTCCCTTGCAAGGGAGGCTATGCGCTTTCACCAGTTCTGTGTGTCTGAGTGCTACAGTGTTTGTATTGGTTTTACATGGCCATAGATTTAAAATGTATATTAAAACATTTCAAAATGAATATCTATATTATACTTAGGAAGCAAAATTGTATGCAAATAAAAACCTTTGGGATCCGATGCACGCTATTATCGACATGCGATCTAAAATGAGTGCATTGTTTAACTGAACATTCAGTTTTGATTGCGAAAGTTATGTGTCGGTGTGGCAACTTTGTGTATATTACATTTGACAGAAATATTGGCATTGAAATTGAAATACAGTAAGGCTAGTTTGATTGAGCGATACAATGTAGCTTGTTTATGTGATCTAACGCATGTGTGCAGTCAGTGTGTGGTTGTTTGGTTTAGTTTGAACATACGTCTATCTATCGTGAATGAAGAACGCGGAGTTATCGGAAAATTGGGAATATAGATTAAGGCACAGCTTCGAGGAAAAAGTCAACGTATGCCTTTAACTAACATTCCCTGTCAATCAGTAGTAAGTTGTTGTTGTATGTATATTATATAACGTTATAATATTACACCGGTTAAAGACAAAGAAGAGCTATTTGGTGTTTACTATTGGAAATGCATGGTAAAAGTTGGAACCATTTACATAGGTTTAACTTCATGAAAATCAACATGAACCCGTTTCATAATTGTTTTTTTATGATAAATATTACATGCGTTGGCACTAGCGATTATCATAATGATAATTCTGTCTTCACTTAATTAGTCAGAATCTAGGATAATTTGATGGCGTCAGATAAGACTAGAAGATGCTGATACGGAAATTGTTTCTGTAGAGAACTTCTGTCATTGTCTTATCATGGTGTAGCTTAAGGGTTCTATTCAAAACCACCATCGTTCATTATGCAATTGTATTTGAGTGTAGTGACGTTTTATGCAGATGTGACGAAAATTATTCCCCTCCTTAAATCTTCTTTGAACGCTCTAGATGAAATTGGATTATATACGTTTACATAAATCCTACTTTGGAATGTAACCCAAATGAGCGGCATGAAGCCCTCCTGGCTATCTTGTTTCGTTTTGGGGGCCAAACGGTCTGAGGTAAATGGGAATGTTTGTTCTGTAAAATCAAATAAGAAATAACCAATTTATGGGTTCAAAACATATCACGTATTGGCGATCCTGAATTCGTTAAACCGTATGTAAATTGCACGAAACTAAAGCACACTGATGATCAGTTATTACACCAAACGGCATCAATGCCTATCTAATTTTATTTATGATTAATAAATATCGTGTAACAAATTTTATATATTTGCACCCAGCATAATTGCATTTGCTTACTACATGTAGTATTCTTCCAAATTATTAACTATTTCCACAATCTTAAATCCAATATTCAATACCGGTATTGGTTTTATTTCATTACACTCAATGAGCCTTAATCATATACTATAATTATCATACTTTTCTAGGAATTTACAATATCAGTGCAGGATCGTATTTACTGCATTGTCTTTGCTTTTCTTGTTCCCAAGTAGGTCATTAGTTTAAGGAGCGTCTGGGTTTGTGTGAATTTGTATCTACTTCGTTCAAATATTATCCGATCCAGTTCGGTGGAATAATTAAGATTGTAACGTGATAAAAGTGAAGTTGTCACCTCCATTAAACTGTTCGTATTCTTGAACCGATTGACACCATGAAGACGATTATATTACCTGGAATTAAACAAATAAAGTTATGCATATTTTTCACACGAAAGGTCTTTCGTACACAGAGTGTACTTGAATGTTGGTACGTGTAACAAGGTCATACTTGATCTGATTGAAAATCAAACTAACCGTGCATACATCTCTCTGCAATTTTCGTCAAATTGCAAGCACAGAGATGTATCCCCAAGCGATGAAAAGTTTCGTTTGTGTGGAATTGAAAGTCCAATGTACAATATCCAATGTACACGTCTAAACATAAACGCTTCTGGAACTACGTCAAATATTATGTACGGATAGCCTGACCAATTATTCAAAGTCGAACGTACTAGTAATTATTCAAATCTGTCAGACAATAGTACGATACATACTGTTTGTGAATCAAAGAAGGGATCATATGTCGTTCTACTAGGTATTGATACCACTATCAATGCATATTATACAGTTAGTATCTAACATGCTTTGACCGTATGATGGTCGATACTGATTCTATTCTTACTACTAACCGCGTTGCACTCGTTGTATCATATGACCGCACTATTCAAGTAATACATGCATTTAGAGAACACGAAAAGCACAGAGACCCTTCAGTTTGAATGACTGAGTACACCAATGGACAAATTGGGCCGACAGGGTCGGTGGATGAATGTCGTATTAACCGCACAAACAAACTCCTAACAGCAGGGGTACACTGGGCTCTAGACGTCTTGTATACAAAATAATTCTCTTTGGGATTCTCTCCTATTTCTCACTATACAACATTCGTCATCTTGTAATAAGTGGGTATAAAGGTATAGACAGACACATATATATCGGCTCATTCTTTTAATATACATATTCGTTCGTTTGTTAGCGATCAACTGAGAGAGTCGTAAGTGCATGGTCATTTTGGGCTTTTCCTTGCCGATTTCGAGGGAAGAGGCAGAAACTCTAAGTGATACAATGAGTCCGGATGCGCTACCTTAGCTCCGTATGTTCTCTTTGATTCTTTAACGTTTCCGGTGTATAGCATCGATGCTTACAATGCCACTGGATCTCTAGTATTTTGAAACACTGAAAAGTGCAAAGTCCCGGTTGTGTTATAACAAGGGACTACCGGACTGGTAGTTGTAAGCCATCGTGTCATTCTTTCTGTTCCTCTGCTACTGTATTACGCTATATAATACATCATTAATGAAGTATGATCTCTATTAATTGGAGGGCAAACGTCTGTTCAATATCGAATGATACAGCTTGAATGTACATATGTACCAACCATTTAACATTCTGATATAACAGTTTATTAACATCAACAGCTTTACTCTCAATGTTATTGTGATGTTTACCTGAAAGTTTAATGTGGTGTAATACACATTGTAACTACAAGGATTTCATTATCATTCCATTAAACTGGCATTTATTCATAATTAATCACCGGCAACAAGCCTACATCAATCAGACAAATCTTTCTCAATAGCAACTGCTTCAGGTCTATCTTGTCTTGTCTTATTATTTTCGCTTTTACGTTGATGAAGTGTAGATGGTTTGTTATATGTATGTCTCTTGTGTGGTTAGATAACCGCAGTGTTTATGTAATAGTTCAGGGACGTTTTTTTTTATTTATGATGCATGTAAGGAGGCTTTATTTCTATACAGCTTCCCTCAACAATGATCCAAACCCGTCTTGCAAACGGTCTGGGCAATGCACGCATTTTGCATGACAAGCTTTAAATTTGAGGTTGGGTTCAAATCTGTGTCAGGCTACGAGGACTGATAAATGGTAACATTACAAAATGCGTTTGAGGTTAATTGGCAAACTAACACCCCTTTGGCTAAGAGTATTTGAATTTATTATATTATATTACTGAAATTGTAGTTACCACTCAATGCATGTCGTTTATTTCTAAAGCTTATAATCGCATAATCGGAATGACCTTTTAAGACGCCATTTGTCATATAAATCTCTATATACACTGCTATGTACGCATTATACAATACTGGCTAAAAACCACGAACACTGATAATATAATGTTACAAACAGTTAATAATGAAGCTGTGACAGATTCGGATAAAGGCCGTCAAAATTGGGTTTCGAACATTAGAATACTTTTAAATAGTTATGGATTCACGTGTGTTTTCAAAAATGCTTCTACAATTAATAGGAAGTATTATCTGAATTGAAAAGTAGACTGACTGATTGTTTTAAGCAGGAATGGTGTAGGCAATTGCACAGTCCGGTTTAAATATTATATAAAGAATTTAAACCAGTACACGAATATGAATGTTATTTAGACGTATTGCCCAAAAGCCTTATATTTTACTTTTGAAGACTAATACTGTCAGTACTCCCATTAAGAATGCAAACGGGTAGATATGCACGTAATCGAGTAAATAGGGAAG
Organism: Spisula subtruncata; assembly: GCA_963678985.1. NCBI lineage: Eukaryota > Metazoa > Mollusca > Bivalvia > Venerida > Mactridae > Spisula > Spisula subtruncata. Next base: position 45,831,281 of record OY787664.1, on the reverse strand, counting down.
AAAGGTATTGTTTATGTTGCAACCAATTAGATTTAGAAGATGAGTTTCATTTTGTTTGTATATGCGAATGTTTTAACGCCATTAGAAGAAAATATATCAGCATTTATTTTTACCAACATCCGTCCGTTTACAAATTTATTGAGTTATTAAATTCCTGTAACAAAAACGTTCTCATTAATTTGTCTTTATATATTAATGAAGCTTTGTTCTTACGAACAACCCTACTGAATTTATAATTATTGTTTATCCTCATCTACAACTGTATTTTGTATCCATTGTTTTGTTATATTTGTTTGAAATTTCTTTGTATATAGATCACGTGACTATTGTATATTATGTAAATATGTATGTGAATCGGACGATGCACTTTGTATAAGTCCTAATAAAAATCTATTCCGTTCTGTTCTGTTTATAATGTTAGTTGATTTATATACAATGTGTAGGTATAGTCCGGTTAAGATATTTTGACGGTGACGTCACCATTCATTTGTACCCAAAAGATTAAAACCATTGCTTAAACACGCAGAGTTAAGTTTTATTATTGAACTGTTGGTATAAGCATTTATACATGTTTGCACACTAGTGGAATGTTCTACTGCGTCACTGTAGTCTTACCCTAACTGGACTGTAAACGTTACGTTCAGAATAAAGGGTTTTGTCTTAGTTCAGTTCAAATGCAGAAAATTTTGTCAAATTTTGCGGAGTATGTAGGGTGTTCTACATTCCACGGTACGAGGAACAAAACAGAGTAAAATAAAACCATAAACATAGATAATACTGTAACAAAAACGGGCGCGCCACCAGTCAGGCACCGACCCTCAGGCGAGCGGACAAATAATACAGGTCTAGGACAAATAATACAGGTCTAACGCTCCGGACAGCTACTGGTCAGGATCACTGTCGTGGCGAGTAGTGGACGGGTCGACGGCAAGTACAAATGCGATAAGAAATCTAAAGTGGACGGAAGCAGACGACAATGTAGAAATACGATTTAAATTCAAAAAAAGATTATTTATTACAAAAGACAGAATATAGATCAAATACAACAGTTACACATACAATGAAACATATATTTACATATAATTATTCCTCGATGTTCCAGTCAAGTTTCACAATAAAAAATGTCCAAGTTAAAACAACTTCATCCTTCGAGATCCGATTAAAAGAATGCTTGTGTTATATACACAAAAGGCGAACTAATATCCAAAATATGACCTGATATCCTTAATCCAATGAGATTCCAAGAATCTCAAAATTTGAGATTCTAAGCCAATGAATTTTCACGCAGAAAATTCCGATTTACACGGTATCCATGTTTCTAATCCGTCTGAAAAACTAGATCCAAGACGGATCATGAAAATCCTCATTTACAACATATTAAGTTACGAAATCATAATTTAACAAGTACGATATGACCTACAGTACTCCAAACAATATTTCAATTAGCTCACAACAGGTTACAATGTATAATGAACTCAAACTTTAGCGCGTGTTGAACGGAATGGGAGGGGTAATAATAACCTTCAGACGAACACAGATATCCGCTTAAATACACCAACAATCACCAAGTACAAGTTACTTACAGTATGTAAATTTCAATGAATCGATTTACGACTAAAAAGTACATCAAAGCATGCAATAAAAGCTTCAAATGGAAATGTCACCTATTTTCGCGACCTAGACGTTTAGGACTCACGAATTTCGTACCGCGACTTTCGTACCCGGCATATAAATCGATACACAAATGATAAAAACTTGAATAAAACATAAGTTACTGAGGTGCCTCATGTTACACTACGTTGTAAGTACATAACAAACAATTGTTTCGTTTTAATAATGATATTATCTTACATATTTGTCTAGAAAAGCAATAAGGAAGACATTTATAATGTCCATATCGGCCGTAAATAAAAAGAGACAAGTGATGATTGAAAATTATGTGTGAACTTTCCTTCAACGTAAGTAAGGTTGATAGCTATGGGTTCGCGAGACTTTCCAATAAAATATTTAGAATTCGACTGATACCCCATATCGCGCTGGGATCTTAGATTATAAAGATGTGTGTGTCACATACTAAACTCGTGTGCAGTAACATATATCAGACGGCATTCTTATCAGTCTTCCCAATGTTCAGTGGGGTCACGCGTCTTTATTGTACACTCAATCGCTTTAAAAACGCACCACTATTGAAAATAATCAAAATTTGTCAAAAATCAATTTTTGCCAGAATTAATAGTTTATAGGGTATGTTCAGTTCTTCATAAGCTTGACCTAATTAAAAAAAACGATTTTGTTTTCATTCGGAATACCCCGCCCAAAGACTTTTTTGATTTTGCATGTTTTGCACGTGCAGCTCGATCGCGTCGAGCTATGTGGTCAATATTGACTTTAAAATGTACGCTGTTGGTTTACACATTGAAAAACCAACAGAAACAGTATTTGTTAATGATATTTTTATGCTGCGAATATCTCGAATATTTGTTCGGATGATTACAACTGAAAAGAACATCGGTGCTTTAACATGACAGTTCAGTTGCCTCCACATAGGGATTGTGAGCTTAGAACATCGATTCCTAGCGAATGACACAGTCAAAGGCCGACCTGCATGAAACAAGCTAAAGGTATTGAGCTTGAGCTATGAGGAAACATGATACACGTTGTGCCACTGTAATTGGTTCTGCATGACTGCACACGGTGTCAAAATAATGTCGGGTGTCAATAAACAAGCCAAAAGTACATTATTGTATTTTCATATCTAAACTTTTCATAATTGTCAATAAAAAGGAAAATTATTTTAGTACACTTTTAACGAGTTTTCTCCCGTTTAGAGCCGAATGTTCCAACTTTTTGTCTTCAAGCCCTTCATAGTGTTGATTTGATGTGCCATAGAAGCACCACGGGAAATATCCTGACAGTCTGATGATCATAACCAAGATTTCAAGTTTAAATAAGGCTTGAATCCATCTTTGGTTCACATAATGCGCATATCTTGACCTCACCCGATCGTATGGTATTAACCAGATAGCCAAAGCCACGTAATATTTATAATTCAAGTTAATTAAGCTTTGCTTGGATGGTAAGAAACATCACGTTGAACATAATTATATCCTATTACGTAATTAATGTTATTCTTTAGGAGGAGAAACCACGTACATGCATCAATGTAGCGGAGTTCTTTTAATTGCTTTTGAAATTGTGACGTTTAAACTCGTAATAATGGCATGAAAATCACACAACTCGTTGTGTATAGACCTAATTAAAAAAAACGATTTCGTTTTCATTCATGATACCCCGCCCAAAGAACTTTTTTGATTTTGCATGTTTTGCACGTGCAGCTCGATCGCGTCGAGCTATGTGGTCAATATTGACTTTAGAATGTACGCTGTTGGTTTACACATGGAAAAACCAACAGAAACAGTATTTGGTAATGATATTTTTATGCTGCGAATATCTCGAATAGTTGTTCGGATGATTAAAACTGAGAAGAACATCGGTGCTTTAACATGACAGTTCAGTTGCCTCCACATAGGGATTGCGAGCTTAGAACATCGATTCCTAGCGAATGACACAGTCAAAGGCCGACCTGCATGAAACAAGCTAAAGGTATTGAGCTTGAGCTATGAGGAAACATGATACAAGTTGTGCCACTGTAATTGGTTCCGCATGAATGCACACGGTGTCAAAATAATGTCGGGTGTCAATAAACAAGCCAAAAGTACATTATTGTATTTTCATATCTAAACTTTTCATAATTGTCAATAAAAAGGAAAATTATTTTAGTACACTTTTAACGAGTTTTCTCCGGTTTAGAGCCGAATGTTCCAACTTTTTGTCTTCAAGCTCCTTCATAGTGTTGATTTGATGTGTCATAGAAGCACCATGGGAAATATCCTGACAGTCTGATGATCATAACCAAGATTTCAAGTTTAAATAAGGCTTGAATCCATCTTTGGTTCACATAATGCGCATATCTTGACCTCACCCGATCGTATGGTATTAACCAGATAGCCAAAGCCACGTTATATTTATAATTCAAGTTAATTAATCTTTGCTTGGATGGTTAGAAACATCACGTTGAACATGATAATATCCTATTACGTAATTAATGTTATTCTTTAGGAGGAGAAACCACGTACATGCATCAATGTAGCGGAGTCCTTATAATTGCTTTTGAAATTGTGACGTTTAAACTCGTAATAATGGCATGAAAATCACACAACTCGTTGTGTATAGACTGAAGATTATTAATCCGAAAATAAATAACTATAGATTGACGTTTTCATCACTAAAACCGATATTCCTTATGTGGTGCGTTTTTAAAGCGGTTGTGTGTATAATCTACAAACTGGTCATTATGGTAGTGTGGTGTAAGTCACTATACAATCACGTTAATGTCATGGAGACGACATTGTGTACAGGGCAGACGACAAGTGGCGTTGTCCATTGGATATATCCGCGTTCATTTTTCATAAAATATGGGGAAAAGACAATAGTAGCAGATTGGCATTAATACAGTTAACCAACCCCTTATGTTAACGAAATCGCGTTTTAGAATGACTTTAGAATTTATTTATCATATACTAATTATAAAGCAAGAAAATCTGCAACTACATATTATACCTGTTCCACTTGGGGTTGTTTTTGTCGATTGGGATTCCAACAGAACGGGCTGTAATTTTACGTCTACTAAAAATACTAGTATCGATTATCGTATCCTTATTCTCATTCAAAAAATTCCAATGAGAACTTTGCGAAGGTTAATTAGTCTAAGTTTAATTTTGCAGCACTATTTATTGATGTACTGATTAACAGCACAATGCAAATTGTTATTCGCTGTTGTTTGCTACTGTTAGATAAAAGTCGCGATGTCAATATTTCGCGAAATTGCTATTGTGAAAAAGTTTTATACGAGACATTTCAAATTTCACGAAGAACTATGTGCTGCATATCACTGACATTGTTTACGTTCACTAGAATAAATGTTTTAGAACTGATTGAATTCACATATTTTGCTTTAAAATAATTCCTTGTGAAACAATCTGACTTTACAGTCTTCTTTCCAATGAGTCACATAGCTGTGATTTCATTAGATAAGTACCAAAGCTAAAACTATTTCGAAAAACAAATCTAAATCACCCTCGACCTCTAGATACCTCCTCATGAACTATCTTTGTTCAACGCTGTTGTTTATATTGATATTCAATACACATGTTGACCTTCGGATAACTTAACGTTAGACTTCTGTCTTCTTCGGATGACTCTATGTTGTGGTGTGTTTTCTCGGGTGAATACTTTATTCCCTACATCCGATTTGTTTTATCCGTATTGAACGCGTTGCTTCTCTGATTCGTGAAATATCCATTATTACTTATCAAGTGTTACTAACTGCATATACGAAACAGTAATAGGATATATGTATTCGTTTTTGGACAGACTGTAATCTCATAATTTTGCAAAAAAACGTACGATATTCATAGTTTGCACTTCAACATTGTTTACAATGTTTACACGACCACCGAGTGTTTTATGTGATTTATGTTATTGAATAAAGATCAACACTAGCAGATGTTTGTCCTCTTCTTGTCGTATGGTACATATGCATAGTTTGTGTAGTTTGGTGCATTCATGTTGTTCAGGCCAGGTCTAACTATAATTACATAACTTTTAGTTTATTTCGAATCAAGCAATTAAAGTTCAATGCTGGCTTCCGATGTTAGCTTTAAACATTCGCATATAATTTAAGAACATTAATATTGTTGTTGATCATGCTTTGGTTGACGATGGTACATAATATTAAATTGATACATTTTTATATCAGCCTATCATATTGTGACGAGCTTCAGGTATATGTTTTGGCGTATGAATAAACTTGTCATGCTTCGTTTATAGCTCGAACCTGTGTCGTTCTATGTCACTGTCGCCAGGAAACGTACATACTCTGTGTTGGTCTCGTGCATATACCTAAAATGCAATAAGAAATGTTATGGAGCATCTTATTTTATACCAAGCTTGTATACATGTATCTAGAATATTCAGACTACCACTAATTTTGGGTGTTTGTTCTATGTCTGTCCTTTACAATGAAGGCTTTGTGTTGTCACCAGGTCTGTGTGTCTTTGGATTGTAATATGTTACAGCATTTATATAAGCTTTACTTGGCCATATATTTAAAATGTATATCAACCATTTCAAAATATATATCAATACTGTACGCAGAAAGCAAGACTGTATGCAAAATGCAAACCTACGTGATCATATGCACGCTATTATCGACATGCGCTCTATGCTCAATGCTCGAATATAACTGAACATTTAGTTTTGATTGCGATAGTTATATTTTGGCGCGGTAACCTTGTATAGATTATAATTGACAGAAATCTCGACATTGTAATTGAAAATACAGTAAGTCTAATGTGATTGAGTGATATCTTTTTATGAGTTATACGCAGGCTGTGTTTGGTTGTTTTGCTTAGTTTGAACATACGTCCATCTATCATGTATGGATAACTTGGGGTTAGCGGAAAGTTCGGAATAGAGATTAAGGTACTGCTTCGATGAACATGTACGCCTTTAATAAACATGCTCTGTCAATCACTATTAAACCATTCGTTTGAAAAATGCTGATATGAATTATAAATCAAGCAAATGGTATACTAGTAAACTATTAATAAAGCCCAGAGACAAGTAGACACATCGGACGATATTATCTTTGACTTGTCTTTATGCCTTCTTTCTCTGTAGAGGACAGGAGTATGAAGTATACTATATACTTCCCTTTGTTTATTCATATTATGTACTGCTCTGGTTTGTTATTGCCTATGTGTTGAAGTCTATTGCTTCCGTTATAAAATCGAAGCACTGCAAGTACTCATGTGTGGCGTACTGATGTCATTATAACCAATCAAATAAAGGCTGCATCAACATGATGTGTCAGAGCTTAATTAAGCCCATATTCACTCGAATGTTTGTTCTGCTCTCAAGACACCAAGCGCCGGTGTCAAGATGAGTGATTGGGTAGTCTCCATACAACTGAATATAGTGGAAATTAAAACACAACAAACGAGATGGCCATCCCCCTGCTATAGAAACAGGACTAGGTAGAAATATGTTAGGAAAATAAAATAAAGGAAGGAAATTAATAAAATAGAACCGGAGTTCAATAGAAGGAAAATATAAGAAAATTATATCAGTAGTTATATCATGACTTCTTTTGGTTAAAGGAAATAATTCAAGAATGAAACCAGATAGAATTATGTTTTCATGTCACAGCACTTCTCCTAGATGCCATATACATATACATGTATACTTAAAGTCGATCAGTTGAATTTAGGATTAAAAGTTGTCCAGTGGTAAGGATTAATGACTACTGATATGAAGGTTGTCCGTACCCCCGCCGGATCAAGAGCAGAAATATTTTTCGGAGTAACATAACTAAACTTACGAACACACTTTTGGACCATACTCAGCGTAAATGAAAAGTTGCCACCGTATTGACAAATTTCAATCATAACCATGTGTTTGTTATTACTTGCATGATCAAACAGAGCTCATAAAGTGATTACCACGGAGCATACATAAATAAATATTAATTGCAAGATAAATACTTTTATGTAAGAACCGTGTGTACCGTTTTCATAGTTTATGTACGTCCCAGCACGGGACAGGTTTTTAGCAATATAATATACGTCCCGGTACGGTACGGATTTTTTAGCACTATATTTTTTCTTCATGTCTAGCCCTTTTCATGCTTGAAATATACGTAGAACTATTTCAGCTTCCCGCCACCAGTGAAAACATGCTGTTTCTATTGATAGCATTAATGTTTGTAAGCAACATATATAGGTCATCGTCTACAACGTACAGCGGCGGAGTGATTTAAATTAAAACCCTGGGATTACTTTTTCTGCATTGACGGTTAACAGGCCTTTGGTAGTAGGAATATAGTCCATACGCAATGATTTGCTATAAATATCCTCTAAAACTAAAAGTCTGATATAATTGTTGGTCTTAATATTAATAAATGTTGGTAATGTAAACAAATCGGGTTCAATGATACGTGTAACCTTGTGCAGCATGCGTGTTATATTGTTCAAATCATAGAACTATTTATTGGCGTTTATTTATTTAAATGTGTTAAATTGGTAGTAAAGCTGAAAAAACGGTTATTACTTTGTGTGGCGGTAAACGCCACACAAAAATGTTTGTGTGGGATAATTTGCGTCTTGAATATTACCCGCTGATTTGCTTCCCATCAGATGGAACTAATTGTTGTTGAAAACCCCGTCGGACCAATTCTTTTTCGTGCGATTTCTATTTATATTCGCCCTCAGCATTGTCTACTCATCTGATTTGTGTGTCCTGATGTTCTCTCGAGACCCCCGTCAGAGTAGATGTCTTGTGAAAGTGAAAATACCCGCACCATTCAAATTTGAAAGAAATCAGTTCATACTATTGAAGTATGAGGAATCTTTGTAGCTGTCTGTCTGTATGCGTTTGACTAATACTAAAGTTTTTTCCAGGGTATTACTCAATTGAACGAACTAGCCATAATGTCCTTCTTGTTTAGTTATTTGGTCAATCTCCTGAGGCAAAGTGTAAATAATTTTTTTGCTTTTTGTCCCTCTGCGACACGATGCTTCCAATATGAATTAAATTTAATACTAACAGTTTTTATTTATATTCTCATTTGTGTCTTAATGTCTTTTTACTGATGCTCTCATTTGACAATATGTCCATCTATCCACTAGTAAATTCCCTAGCGGTAACAATTACTCATTTGGTATTTGAAGACCACTGCATTGTGAATTTAGTACTAGATCAAGTTGATGTATGCCTATGTTAGTTTATGAGATTTTTACCTGTATAAGCGTTAGAAGTTTGACTATTCTACGTGTCCGGAAAGATACCTTCGATCACAGCTACGATTTGATGAACACATTCTATTTTTGCGACTGTTCGTCAGCATGCAAAACCTCCGACACACTGTTAATATGACTTTCTTGACAAATGTTAAATCAGTTAAAGCTTGTGGTGTTTCTGATGTCAACCAATTATAGCTTTTCGCCCGATAGAACACTAGTTCTGAATGGTTTGTGTACAAAGCTTATTCAGTCTGTCCAATTAGTCGAACACCATTATTCAAGTATATATTACGTTTATGGCAGAACGAAATTATTATTTATAGGAAAAGATGTTCCTTATTATAATTGTATAACAATTACACCTTTTATAGAGCTGTTTATGTTGATAAAATCAATTATCAGAGACATTACATCAGATTTGGTTATAATTACGCGACGAAGAACTAGTTAAAATCCTTACTCTGTAACAGAACTTTGGAATTCTTAATGTTATTATGTATCGTTCATATAACAAATACTTATATATTGTCACAGCACAGTCGAACAACAGAGTGTATGATTTATTCAAAACTATCTATTATACTTTATTTCACTTGTTCATACTGCGTTATGTAATAGACAAATTACTTTTAAAATCGAATGTCTGATGCGAATGTATGAGCTATATTTCAATTAGATCCGACATATATCACATTCATTTACATCCCGGATGTGCGTTGAAAAGTTTTAGGTTAGGAGTGTATGTTAGTGTTATAAAGGAAAATATCAGTTATACAGGTGTATACCAATAATTCTAACATGATTCGCGGATTAATCCAATACACAAAGAACGAACCGAACCATGTTTTATTGCCCCCATAAAACATACCTATCAAATTGGCTGTTTCTATTTACGCCCGGCATCACTTGACATATTTATGAATGAATGAACGTAAACTTTATGGTAAAATTTACTACGAGTCACGATGACAAGGCGAGTTGCACGACAATCCAGTGTAACATCTATGACGCATCTATTTTTAAACACTCCAATATACTCTAGAAACCAAGTTTTATTAAGCTTCTGATAATCAATCCATTTATATTTTTCATTTTATGAAATAGATACCATATACTCGTGTTATTAAAATTGTTTTAATGTTTAAATTGTGGTATTTCCTTCAGAAAATTACGAAGGTCGTTTTCATTAACGAGGGAGGTAATTGTACCAGCTAATAAGCCACTCAATTTCAGCGTGGAATTATGTTCAATGTCAAATGGGTGAAAATGGAATGCTCGCAGTCAAATAGTGCGGGATATTATCGTATTTAGAATCGAAATAAAAACTCTGTTCTTGTATATTGTCGGTGAATAAAACACGGGCAGGAGTTCGGATGCGGAAAATTTTTCCGCATCCGAACTCCTGCCCGTGTTTATTCACCGACAATAAACGCGAACAGATTTTTATTTCTTAAATATAATATGTTTGGGTAATTATTCAAGTTCAAACGCTATCTTGTTTCTGCACGAAAAGCATTCTTTTTACATGTTACCCTTAGAAATAATGTCACCCTCGTACAAGTCAAACCCTATCACTGTAATAAGATTTAATATGATTTATAATGCAGTGAATCGGATAATTTATTTCCGATATACTGTACATTTCAGAAAGCATCATAATAAAGACATCATGCAGTAATAATTATACAAATAATCGAATTCTAGCAAAATAGTAATATCGACTTGCTCCTAATTACGTTAATACTTAACTCGGTCATGAGTATACGAAGCTTAGTACGCGGAATGAAACATCTATGAAAGTGGGAATGAATCATTTGACATAAATAGTATTTGGCACAGTAACAAATCTCAAAGCCAATGCATAATTTTATGGATGTATTATTGCTTAAATATTCCAAGAAATGCACCTGAATCAAAACTAATTTTCCCTGACAACTCAAATTATTCAGGTTAATGTATCAATACAGTGTAATGTGCAATTACAGATAAAATTGGGAATGGCGTTTTATTACTTTTATGGCAGAACAAAGTTATTCATTAAAGGGAAAGGTGTTCCTTATTATAAGTGTATAACAATTACACATTACAAAAAGCTCTTTATGTTTCACTTGTTGATAAACATTATTAAATCAATCGTCTAAGCCATTGTATCAGATTTGGTAATTTACTTATGATCACGCGATGAGAGAACGAATAATGTTGTGACACAACATGGTTCTATATCATCCTGATGCAAGTAAAGATGCCAATAAATACAGTTTCAAACAATTCATATATGGTCTTCCAGTTTTCATGGCTTAAATATGTAGCCGGGTGAATAGGATTTAATAACTAATAGGGGAGAAAGTTGTGTAGGCAGCCGGCTAGCTCAGTCGGTAGAGCATTCGCCCTGTAAGCGAAGGGTCCCGGGTTCGAGCCCCGGTCTGGTTGCACATTTTCTTTCCCTGTTACATTTGGCGCCCAACGCAAATAACCCACCATACACCCTCAGAACGTCCCACAGAGGTTCTGGTACTCCTGGAATTCGAGGATGAATTCTTCGAAGGAGAGGGTGAGTGTAGCCGGGTGAATAGGATTTAATAACTAATAGGGGAGAAAGTTGTGTAGGCAGCCGGCTAGCTCTGTCGGTAGAGCATTCGCCCTGTAAGCGAAGGGTCCCGGGTTCGAGCCCCGTACTGGTTGCACATTTTTCTTTCCCTGTTACAAATATATATTCACAAAATATTCATACAGGCGCATATTTGTTGTGAGACGGAATTTATTTGTAGTGGAACGGAAAATATTTTTTGTGATGCGGAATTTATGTGCAATGCGATTTTCCCTGTATGGGGAAACACTTGTACTTTAACATAATAAAGCGAATAATCTCATGATTTGTTTCTGAATACCAATATACATTTAAAAGGTACCTGACAATAATCAAGAACATTCGCTGATCGATTGCAACCATGCACTGATTCAAAGCAGTATATTCTGACTGGTATAAATCTACATGTGGCTAGCAAATACAGTACTAGTAAGTTTAAAAGGATCAATACATTCTTGGCATGGTTGATCAATACAAACGAATTTGTTTTACTACACACTCCCAACTGGTCAATCTAATTTTCAGTGTGATGAGTAAGCTGCAGGAAGTGCAGGTATTTACATCGAAGATAATCAGGAAGCAATATAGATTGGGAATAAAACCCCATTAATTCTGAACGAATCAAAACATGCAATAATGCTGCGCACCTATAAACAACGGAGGAAACAGATCTAGATAATCAAGGTATTATACACTACAGACATATCATCTAACATTTGTTATCGCCTTGAGTGTTAAACTCTTACACGCAGTGCCCAAAGCAGGACCTCTAGAACTTTGTAATTTAAAAATCGCAATCTTCATTTGATTTCATGGATTGCATTTACCGACGGGTATGTTAAAACTAACTTACATCTTTATTCAATCTCGTATAGAGAAATATTATTAAACTTAACAATCTCGCACGTAGTATCAATTGTCAGACAAAAATTTGATTACCATAGGACCAATATTGTATTAGAATACTGAAGCAGTACACTTGTATTTTTAGTGATGCATATTTTGATTTAATCGAATGTTCGTTATTGAGGCAATGCACCTTTGGAATTAATACAATTTCTAAATTGCTCATGAATAGAAACAATGGTGTGCTATTCTAAATAAGATGAAGCGAGAGAACATGATTGATGCTTGATATGATATATATAATTTAATTGCAATAAGATATAAAGTCTACTGGTATAATACCGTAACAATGTTTAATGTGTCTGTGACACTGATACTAGGTCGATTAAACACTTTCAACCTAAAACATTATGTAAAGCATCTACAACATGTATTACAGACGTCTATATTCCATTGACAATATCTATATATTTGTTGTTGTTCTCGAAGTTAAACACAAAGTATTATTACGGCCGTATGTAAGGTTCACATACACGAGTAATATATTCCATATATTAAACTAAGTCGGCTGTACTTCAAGAACTACTGCAAATATAAGCACCCCGTACAATGGGACATACTATGATAAATCTGTATATTTAAAAGTACATTGCCTTTAACATGGGTGAATATACGATTAATGAGCATATGGCGCGTATTGCTGAATTAAGTGAATACAAAAAAACGCAGTGTAGTGCACAGGAAATTTCAGCAATATTTTCTCTCTAATCATAATCCATGCATATTGAAACATCGTTATATTATTTCGTATAGGTTAGAAACTACCAAATATTTTTTCTCTATAGCTCAATGTAAAGTGCCCGTAGAAGGCCTCAACTGTTTTTAGTCCATTTAGTCCACCTGGACCACATATATCATTGTAAAGAGGGACATTTAAGCTTCAAAATAATGCAATGAAAAAGGGGGGTCATGTATCTTCTTTGAAAGTGTTTGTCCTTCAAACATGGTCTATCCGTTTTCACACATGTCCGGATTTATAAGTTCTGGGTTTTACTCTAGTCAACTTTCACTTTGGTATCAATAACAAAATAGCGGAATAATACAAATAATACAGTTTTACCACATCACACGCATATTTACTAAGCATTTAAACCCAATTTCATAATTCAACTCCATATTTGTCAAGAAATATCTCCATTTACAGGCTAACCAAAGTTTATATAAGAACTACTTGAGTCCGCGGAGGCATTTAGTGGTTCTTTACCTAAAGGAAAACTATTAGCTATGTGTTGAAATGATCGGAGTACTTGTTGCGTAATGATAATACATCGGTGACATATTCTAGCATTAGAAGTATCTTAAGTGATAAACACGTGACTTGTATTGCACTGATCAAAATACTTACAGCAATGCTACTTCTTCAATCAAGTACCAAAATAATGGTTTTATTAAGACGCTAATTATTGTAACTTTAACATAGCTACACTAGCAAATATGTAAAGGTCAATACAACAGTGGCGGTGATATAAATATGTAGATTGTTGCTCATTTACAGTCCGAAGGAATACTTGTACTAATATATAGATCAATACAACTTATAAACAATTCTACGTTTTGCTTTGTATGCAGGTCAATTCTAACTCGCTCAATTAATAGTGTTTCGAACAATATTGTTCTTGGTGTCTGTTTTTATTTGAAATACTAGGATCATTCAAACAGCTAACGAGTATGAAGACGATCCATGCCATGACCTAGATACCAGAGTAACAGGTAATCCATCTCCCGTAACTTTGAAGCTTTGAGCAAATAGCTTAGCTTAGTGAAATATTACCTTTGGACGTTTGTGCAAGTTACATTACGCACTACGCACCCACAGAAATATTTGTAGATTTATCACAAACATAATAACCCTATTGTGCTTCAGTTAAATATAGCCCTTTTTTCATGTATACACACGTTCAAAAGTGCAGTAAAATCATGACTAATACATTATTAAAACAGTATATAATGTACATAAAATATAAAAGTAGGACCTACTTAACCCAGTAGGCGGGGGCTCTACTTAACCCAGTAGACGGGGCTCTACTTAACACAGTAGACGGGCCTCTACTTAACCAAGTAGACGGGGCCCTACTTAACCTAGTAGTAAGGATCTATTGAAGACAGTTGACGGAGCTCTACTTAACCCAGTAGGTGGGGCTCTACTTAACCCAGTAGACGGGGCCCTACTAAACTTAATAGTAGGGATCTACCAATAGGTGGGTGGGGCTTATAGTCCTGGGAACATGTGGGTCGTTGGGCCCAATGCTAGGGCGCCAAGTTAATAGAAACATACACAAAGTCAGCATGAATAAGCTGTAGTAAAATAGTGCGTTTTCAGCGCTATCTTGAAGGACGGTAGTGTTTTACTGTCTCTGAGCGGTGTTGGCAGTGCATTCAAGAGTTTCGGTGCAGCAGCTGTGAATCATCGGTATTTTCAACGTTGTTTTCAAATTTTACGATAAGTTCCAAGTGACATATTTCTGTGCTGTTGATGGTGTGTTTTTGCTGAAATAGTACATTACACTACTGCTTAAATAGCGCATTCTCTTCATTACACTAACGGCTGAATAGTGTACTAGTATTTTTAAAATAGTTACTTAATACTATTTGATGGTTTTGTCTTAGTTCAGTTTAATTGCAGGATATGTTGTCAGTTTTGAGGTGTTTTGTTGGGTTGCTCTGTCCTCAGTACCAGTACGTGGAACAAAGCAGGGTAAAATAAAACCATAAACATAGATAAAACGTTGTAAGTGCTTAACAAACAATTGTTTCGTTTTAATAATTATATTGTCTTATATATCAATTGTGTCTAGAAATGCAATAAGGTAGTATTGATTTGTGTCCCGATGGCTGTAAATCAAAGACGAATAGTAATAATTGCAGAATTATGTGTTAACTTTCCTTCAACGTTAGTGAGGTTGTAAGCTATGGATTCGCGTGACTTTCCAATAAAATATTGAGAATTGTACGTAAACCCTATAATTCGCTGGGATCTTTGATCATTATAAATCTGTAATGTGTGTTACATACTAAAGTCGAGTGCCGTAACATATGTCAGCCAACATTCTTATCAATGCGTGCATTTTTGTTTGGACAGACGATATATGAACTACATATATAGATAAATACTATTGGAATAGACCAAATATACCAAAATTCATTGAATTAATGAAATCAGAAAATGTAAAAACAAATAGAAACCTAGCAATATTTTGTCATAAAGCTTTTAGTCAAAGAAACATTTACTACTATTATTTTGAATAATATATTAATTTACATGGATCTCTCGCTGTTTCTCTATGTATTGTTTTTTAGTATTATTGTTTTTTTCTTCTTTGTAACACTGTATTAAATTGATGCTATGTTTAGATTATACTAAACTATTTTATTAGATGCATACTTTGTATATATGAAAGGGAAACCGTAAACTTTGAAAAAAAAATGTATGTATGTATTTTTTGAAATATTTATAACGATTATATACTTATATGTTTTTGACCACTCGGATGATATTGATGATGTAAAATTGTTCTATACTCATGGATTGTATATATCTATTGTATTTGAAAATAAACTAAAACTATGACGTTGTCTATAGGATAAAGTCCGTATTTGTTTCCTATAAAATGTGTGAACAAGACAAACAGAACACAATCATTAATACAGATAAACCAGCCTTTATGATACGAAAATCGCTTTTTCTACTGACCCTATAATTTATTTATCATATCCTTATCATGATGTAAAAGAATATGTAACTGCACAATTTTTTCTTTTGGGATTCCAAATGCTTTTGTTGTACTTTTACATTTACTACTTATACTAGTATTGATTAACCGTATTTTATACTGATTAAAAAGTCCAACGAGAACGCGTCGAAGGTTAATTAGCCTAAGTTTGATATGTCAGTGATGTTTACCCCAGTATGTATTTGTTATTAATTGCTGTTAGTTTTCGATGTCAAAATTTCACGAATTTGCAATTTTTAAGCAGTACGTGATGTGAAGTGTTCGTGTTTTTTTAATTTCATAAAGAACTATTATCTGCAATTCACTGACGTTGTTTATGTGAACTTGAATATTCTTTGCGTACTGCTCCATTTCATTCACATACCCTATACATGTATAAGTCTTTGAGAATCTTTCTGAATTAACACACACATTTTGCACCTTTAGCTGTGATTTATTAAAAACACTTCAAAGACTTACACATTTTTGGGGAAATTGTAAATCATCCTCGACCTTTATCTGTCTTCTCAGAAACTATTTTTGTACAACTATGTTGTTTTATTGACCGTCAATACTCATGCAGATCTTCGGATAACTTAACGTTATTAATCATGAGTTGATTTACGGTACTGTCAGACAGGCAGTTTCTGATATCAATATACAATCCGATCGACTTTGTTCGTCAATAGTACTAAATATAGTTCCTATAGAAACTTTGTCCGACATACAACTAACTGGTTGTAATAATTCATCAATATATTTCTATATTAAATGATTTAGAAAATATCAATGAAAAATACTTTTTGTATAGATAAGCGGCCTGTGGCTTGGTGCTGTAATATCACTTCTCCGTTACTGTATCGTGTGAATTTTCGCATTGATACATTACTTCGACACCATTTGTACGTCTTATTTCCCACCCCATTCCTACCTTGCCCATATTCTAACTAGGTCAAGTTGTAGTTGTGCCGCTTCGGGTTGCATAACGTTAGGTCACTGTCCTAAGTGTTTTAACCTAGGTCACGCCGCGGTCATTTGGTCGCTGTTTTGGCATGGGTTTCTGTGGGTAATGCTCAGGGTAGTTGTGCCGTGGTGTTTCTGATTTCTGTGCTCGGCTGGTTGGGTTGAGTGCTACCTTCCCTGTCGGATTTTCTCATACTTTTTTACAAAAACATTATCAGTTACTACAAACCAGTGACTTATTAATGCACCAATTGACATCAACGCTTCTCTTAATGTGATTAATGATAATAGTCTTACTCCTTTAATTTATCTAGCAAAATTGAGTTTATTTGTTCTCTTAAATTATGAACAATTTGCACAATCGTGAATCCAATATTTAATCTTTCTTTTATTCCGTTATATGCAATGAGCCTTTACTACGTACATGTACTTGATCATATTTATCCAGGAATTTACAATATCAGTGCTCGGTCGTATTAGCTACATTGTCTTTGCTGTTCCCGTTCCTACCTAGCTTAATAGTTTTAGAAAAGTCTTGGATTGTGTGATTTGGTATCTAATTCGCTCCAATATTACCCGATCCTGTTCAGTGGAATAATTAACATTGCCCGTATTCTTGAACCGATAGACACCATGCAGACAATGATATTACCTTCAAATACTCCATCAATCGTGGCTACAAGTATGACCTGTGTGTGGCATTAAACAAATACTCAAATTTATTGCATACGGTAGTTTTTCTTGAACAGAGTGTACTTGAATGTTGATAACAAGGCCTTAGTTGATCTGATTGGATATCAAACTAACCGTACATGCATCTCCTCTGCCATTTGTGACAAATTACAAGCACAGCGTGGTGATAAACTTGTTTGTGTGGAATTGAAAGTCCAATGTACAATATCCAATGAACACGTCTAAACCTAAACGCTTCTGGAACAACGTCAAATACAATGTCAGGATAGTCCGATCAATTAGTCAAAGTCGAACATACTAGTAATTATTCAAATCTGTCAGACACTAGTACAATACATACTGTTCGTGAAGGTATTGGTTACTCTATCAATTGAGAAACATACGACCATACTAATAGAGACAAATGATTGTAATTTAGTTTTGTACGGTAATTCATATGCAATGTTGCTCATTTTGCCATTGACACTGTCTACACCATGTTAGACTAGTACTTGCATGTTTAGGCTGCTAAGGTCTATACGCGCAGGTCATACTCACTGATACTAATTTGTCAACTACAAGGCAAGAATTATTAGTAGTTAACTTCAGAACGTTAACTGGCTCTAAATTAAAGTGTTTGTTTTCATCTCTCTATAGTAACACAGTTCTATCACTTTAGAATGACTAAAGTACCGGCAACATACTAGTAGTTAAATAACCATAGCGTGCTTCTCGCTATACATGTTTTATAGTTTGTGTCTGACATGCTTTAACACTTAGATTTTACATTCGTATCCTTTCGACCGATGTCGCCCTGGTAACCGTGTCGCACGTGTCGTAATCGTTGTATCACATTACTATCCAGAGAAAAAGTACAGTCCGATTCAATTCAAACAGTGTTTAGCATGGGACGTTTTCTGAGTATGAATATCGTTTTCATACAGCACAAACAAACTTCTTACAGCGGGGTGTAATGGGCGCTAAACGGCTTTTTTACAAATAATTCCCTTGAGATACTCTCTAATTTCTCGCTATACAACCTTCGTCATCTTATGATAAGTGAGAAAATGCATAAGCAGATACATATATTTGTATATATCAGCTCATTTTTTAGTATGATGCTCACAGTGATAACAACAGGATCTCTAATGTTTGGAAACACTGAAATGTACAAAGTCCCGGTCGCGATTCGAACAAGGGACTGCCGGGTTGAAGTTGTGGGCGATATATACTAAACCACCGTTCAAGTCGTTCTGTTCTTCTGCTACTGTATTAAAGTATTCTCTGTTTATGCATATAATACATTTATAATAAAGTACGATCTCTATCAAATGGCATTTGAGGGTAAACGTCTGTTCACCATTGAATGAAGCTGCCAGTATGTACCAACCATTAACATTCCAGTATAACAGTCTATTAACAACACTCATCAACACCCTATCTCGTGATGTTATTGCGGTAACGTAAGTTTAATGTGGTGTAATACATCTTGTTCTATGGATTTCATTATTATTCCATAAAACTGATCTTCATTAAAAATGGATCTCCGAAAACAATCCCGACTCAATCACATATGTTGCAAACGTCTCAACAACAAGTGCCTCAATGCTATCTTGTTTTGTCTTAGTATTTTCTTTATCACGATGTAAAGTTATTATTCGGAACCGAAGTACCTTTTTAGCTCACCTGACCACAAAGTGGTCATGGTGAGGTTTTGTCATACCGAGATGTCCGTCGTCCGTCGTGCGGCGTGCGTCGTGCGGCGAGCGTCGTGCGTCGTGCGTCGTGCGTCCGTCAACAATTTCTTCAAACGACTTCTCCTCCTAAACCGCTTGGCCAAATTTGATAAAACTTAACAGGAATGTTCCTTGGGTGGACCTCTACCAAAGTTGTTACAAAAATTCCGGTCTGTCGCATAACTAGGTCACACAGCCTAAAAATAGATTTTCAAAAAGGAAACTTTAAAAATCTTCTTCTCTGAAACCGTAAGGCCTAGACCTTTCATATTTGGTATGTAGCACCACCTTGGGGTCTTCTACAAAGATTGTTCAAATTATGTCCCTTGGGTCAAAATTGGCCCCGCCCCGGGGGCCCTTAGTTTTACATAGAGTTATATAGGGGAAACCTTAGAAAAGTTTCTTCTCCGAAACCACTTGGCCCAGGGCTTTCATATTTAGAATGTAGACTCAGCTAGAGGTACTCTACAAAGATTGTTCAAATTATGTCCCTGGGGTCAAAATTGGCCCCGCCCCGGGGGCCCTTAGTTTTACATGGAGTTATATAGAGAAAACCTTTAAAAAATCTTCTTCTCCGAAACCGCTTGACCCAGGGCTTTCATATTTGGTATGTAGACTCAGCTAGAGGTCCTCTACAAAGATTGTTCAAATTATTCCCCTCGGGTCAAAATTGGCCCCACCCTGGGGGTCACCATTTTACTTAGACTTATACTGGGAAAACATATAAAAATCTTCTTGTCTAAAACTACAATGCCTAGAGCTTTGATATTTGGTATGTAGCATCATCTAGTGGTCCCCTACCAAGATTGTGCAAATTATGCCCCCGGGGTCAAAATTGGCCCAGCCCCGGGGGTCACCGTTTTACATAGACTTATATAGGGAAAACATATAAAAATCTTCTTGTCTAAAACTACACTGCATAGAGCTTTGATATTTGGTATGTAGCATCATCTAGTGGTCCTCTACCAAGATTTTTCAAATTATGCCCCTGGGGTCAAAATTGGCCCCACTCGGGGGTCACCGTTTTACATAGACTTATATAGGGAAAACATATTAATATCTTCTTGCCTAAAACTACACTGCCTAGAGTTTTGATAATTGGTATGTAGCATCATCTTGTGGTTTTCTACCAAGATGTTCAAATTATTCCTTTGGGTGAAAATTGTGCAGGGTTTATAATCAGGTGAGCGATATTGGGCCATCATGGCCCACTTGTTATTTATGATGCATGATAAGGGTCTGTATTCGAAGGGACGCATGGCTTGGTCTGTAGGCAGCTTTCCGGTGATAACCGAAAATCAGTCTTATTTGTGATGTGATTCCAAAACGGGTTGACAGTGCACGCTTGAATTTGATTAACTTTGTTTATTAAAATTGGTTTCATGTAATATTGAGTAACACAAAATGTAAAAAGTCAACACATATATTTCAATTGCGGCGTTATAAGTTTTGTCACCCAAATCACATATGTCACTGAACTTTAAAACAATTATGCGGAAACAGACATGAAAGTTCCAGTATCAGAACATTGTGGGTAATTTAACAATTAATATGCCGTACGTTATTTCGTCACGTGATCCGCAGAGGTTACCATCGTTGTTATTTCAAATTAATGATATTGACGCATGGAAAGTGGCTTTGTCTTGCCTAGAAGAGCATGGTAAATCATTACGTAATAGTGAGAGTTATATAGTAATACATTATAATGAGTATTTTTATAGTTGTTTTCGTTTTACTACGTGTCCCATGTGGTGGTATGTTTCCGTGGGTTTAATATTATGTTATTGCATGCAATAATGCATTATAGTATTTGTAATTACACTTACGGCTTTATCGAATATTTGTTGTATAGTTACATAATAAAGAGGTTTTCGTACTGTAGTTCAGTATAACTGCATGATGTTTTATCACGCTGTGGTGGGTTTGTAGGGATGTATTGTCCTACAATCTCCTGGGACCTTATTCATCAACGATATAAGTCTAATATACAGACTTAGACTGTATATTGCCAAATCTTCTATTCGCTCTCACGTTGTTATAAATGTACCGATTTGTAGCTCACCTGACCACAAAGTGGTCATGGTGGGGTTTTTGTCATACCAAGATGTCCGTCGTCGTCATGCGTCGTTCGTCCGTCAACAATTTCTTCAAACGACTTCTCCTCCTAAACCGCTTGGCCAAATTGTATAAAACTTAACAGGAATCTTCCTTGGGTGGACCTCTACCAAAGTTGTTAAAAAAATTCCAGTCCGTCGCATAACTAGGTCACACAGGCTAAAAATAGATTTAAAAAAAGGAAACTTCAAAAATCTTCATCTCTGAAACCGTAAGACCTAGAGCGTTCATATTTGGTATGTAGCATCACCTTGGGGTCCTCTACAAATACTGTTCAAATTATGTCCCTGGGGTCAAAATTGGCCCCACCCCGGGGACCCTTAGTTTAACATAGAGTTATATAAGGAAAACCTTAAAAAATATTCTCCTCCGAAACCGCTTGACCCAGGGCTTTCATATTTGATATGTAGACTCAGCTAGTGGTCCTCTACAAAGATTGTTCAAATTATTCCCCTCTGGTCAAAATTGGCCCCACCCTGGGGGTCACCATTTTACTTAGACTTATATAGGGAAAACATATAAAAATCTTTTTGTCTTAAATTACAATGCCTATAGCTTTGATATTTGGTATGTAGCATCATCTAGTGGTCCCCTACTAAGATTGTGCAAATTATGCCCCTGGGGTCAAAATTGGCCCAGCCCCGGGGGTCACCGTTTTACAAAGACTTATATAGGGAAAACATGTAAAAATCTTCTTGTCCAAAACTACAGTAACTGCATAGAGCTTTGATATTTGGTATTTAGCATCATCTAGTGGTCCTCTACCAAGATTTTTCAAATTATGCCCCTGGGGTCAAATTTGGCCCAACCCGGTGGTCACCGTTTTACATAGACTTATATAGGGAAATATATTATAATCTTCTTGCCTAAAACTACACTACCTAGAGTTTTGATAATTGGTATGTAGCATCATCTTGTGGTTTTCTACCTAGATGTTCAAATTATTCCTTTGGGTGAAAACTGTGCAGGGTTTCATGTATAATCAGGTGAGCGATATTGGGCCATCATGGCCCTCTTGTTTATATAAATGGGTATACATGTTCAGTAGGAAACAAACAATAATAAGATACAATTTCATATGGTTAAATCTTATTGTTAAGAAATCAAGGTGATTATGACTATTACCAATTTTAAGCGTTGGTGAATAAGGCCCCTGTACGCGGAACAGAGCGGAGTGAAATAAAACATACACAAACATAATACGTCATAAGTCCATTACTTACAATTGTTTCATTTCAATATTGTACATGGTATTATTTTTTGTCTAGAAAAGCAATAAGGTAGACTTTATGATGTCTACATTGGCTATAAATCAAAGAAGACAAGTAATAATGGAGAATTATATGTGCACTTTCATTCAACGTTAGTATATTATAAAGTTGTAAGCTATAAGTTTGCGAGACTTACTTAGAAATATTTAAAATTGGACTAATACCCCGTAATTCGATGGGATCTTAGGTTATAAAGCTGTAGTGTGTGTCACGTACTAAAACATATGCCAGACGGCATTCTCACCAGTCTGCCCAATGTTCAGTGGTTTCACGCGTTTTTATTGTATGATCTACAAACTGGCCATTATGGTAGCGTGGCGTAAGTCACTATACAATCACATTAATGTCATGGAGATTAGCACTACGTTGTCACTTGGATATATTCGGTGTTAATTGCTCATCAGATTTGGAAACAAGACAGTTATACCCTCATGGTCGTGATACCCAACAACCCATTCCCTAGATCTACACATTTGTTTCATTCGATCATCTTCATTAACTATGATTTTTCTTATCCTTTAATTTTTAGTAGGTAGACAAACGCCCAGCTTTATAACCAACAACACGTGAGCGATCTTCTACCTATTTTCAAACCTTCGACACATCCCATCCAATCAGCATATTGACTGAATCAATACTGGAGACTGCAGTCATTGTTTAAAATGCTTAGCGACCACCGATAGTTTTATGCTCTCATGCAATAAGAAATACATAAATATCACTGAATGCCGATGTCAATTTGTCAACATGTTCCCAATTTGTTTGACAGTGCTAGTTATTTTTCACATGCCATTTTGTTTCAATGTTTTTTTCGGAATTAGCGTGAAAATCGTCGCGACACGACATCATTATATTGTCAGAGATCCTCATAATCGAACCGATGCCGTGTCGTTTTTTTGTGCAAATAATGTGTTGTGTTAACATTAACAAGAGCAATTACAACAATGTAGTGTCACGTTATTGGAAAAGTTCAACACAAGAAGGTGTTTGCGCTCGGACTGCCACCTTGTACTGAAGCATATTGCGAGTAGATGTGTGTATCGTATTTAATTTGAGCATAAGGATAGCCTATCATACATGTATCATATGGTGTTAGCAGATTTGTTGTCCTTATCCTTACATGTAAGACATACAATATCAATATTGAATACGTCCAGGCCAACATCTGACTCTAAATTCATGCTAATTCTAGTAAACTGAAATATTGTCATTGTGATTATCATCATGTCTATCCAGACTCAAACTAATCGTATACCGCTATGGAAAACACTGTGTCTAGTTTTCCAACAGCGCTAGCTGGGTGCTTGCTTTATGCATGTCTATTATTTAAGAACGATCAGATTATTGTCGAAGATGCTTCGGGGGATGTTGTCACATAGTATTACTTTTTTATGATATTAAATAACCTTATCACATTGTGATGAGTTTGAGGTATACGTTGTGACGTATGAATTAACTTGTCAGGCTTTGTATATAGCTCCGACTTGTGTCGTTCTAAGTCGCCGTCACATTGAAACGTACATAAGCTGTGTTGGTACCGTGCATATACCTAAAATACAATTAGTAACTGTATGGAGTTTCTTAATTGATACATTTTATAAGATTGTATAAGATACAATAAGCTTGTTTGGTTAGAATATTTAGACTATTAGTTAGTTTGACTGTTTGTTCTTTGTATGTCCCTTTTAAGGGAGGATATGCGCTGTCACCAGTCATGTGTCTTTGGGTTGTCTCTGTGCTTCCCTCAGTATTTATATTGGTTTCACTGAGCCATAAAGTTAAAATGTATATCAAACATTTCAAAATAGATACCAATAGTTTGCGTAGAAAGAAAAATTGTATGCAACATGCAAACTATTGGGATCCGAAGCACGCTATTACCGACATGCGATCTATATTGAGTGAATTGTTTATCTGTACGTTCATTTTGATTGCGATTGATATGTTTCTGTGCGGCAACCTTGTAACTATCACATTTTACTGAAAACTTGGCATTGCAATTGAAAATACAGTAAGTCTAGTGCGAATGAGTGTTATCTTGTTTATATGAGTTTACGCATGTGTGCAGACTGTGTTTGGTTGTTTGGCTTAGTTTGAACATACGTCCATCTATCGTAAATGGAGAACTTGGGGTTAGCGGAAAGTTCGGAACAGAGATTAAGGTACTTGTTTTTTTTAAGGTACGCCTTTAATTAACATGCTCTGTCAATCAATATTCGACCATTCGTTTGAAGCATGCTGATATAAATTATAAATCGATCAAATGGTATGACCATTAATGAACCCATGAACAAACAAACACACAGGACGATATTATCTTTGACTTGTCTGAATTCCTTCTTTATCTGTAGAGGACAGGCGTATGAAGTATACTACATAGCTTTCCTTGTTTGTTTATTTTATGTACTGCTTTGATTGTAATTGCCTATGTGCTGAGGTCTAGTGCTTTAGTTATAAAATTTAAACAATGTTTGCGTGGGATTATTTGCGTCTTAAATATTATCGTTTTTTCAAAATCCCGTCGGACCAATTCCTGTTTGAACGATTCCTATTGATATTCGCCCTCTACATTGTCTAATCACGCTGGTGTGTGTTTTCTGGTGTTCCCTCGAGATCCATGTGAGAGAAGATTTCTTGTGAAAGTGGAAGTACCCGCACCATGCAAATTAGAAAAAAAATCAGTTTACACTATTGTTTAAAGTAATTCGAACACATTAGTTTTGTTGGTGTAAGCCTGTAAGCGTTTGACTAATACATCGTAAGTAAGTGGTAATATGGTTCTTATCGAGTTTCCTAATGTCGTCGAATGATTTTTCGAGGTCACTACTTAATAGAGCGAACTAAGCCATCATGACATTCTTGTTAAGTTATTGGGACAATCTCATGAGGCAAAGTGTAAATCATAGTTTTGATTTTTGTCCCTCTGTGGCACGAGGCTTCCGATATATATTAAATTTGATACGAACAGTTTTTATTCATATTCTCATTTGTGTGTAAATGTCTTTTTTGATGCTCTCATTTGGCAATATGTAAATCATCTATACACAAGTAAATCCCTTACGGTAACTATAATGTATTCGTTATATTGAGACTGATGCATTGTGTATTTATAGTACATGTACTAGATTAAATTGATGTATGCCTGAGTTAGTTTACGAGAACTTTACATGTATAAGCGTTAGAAGTATGACTATTCTACGTGTCCGGAAAGATAGCTTCTATCACAGCTACGTTTTGATGAATATCTTTCTTTCTATTTCGATACTTGTTCGAAGATGCGCCAAGCAACAACACACCGTCAACATTATTATGTTGACAAATGTTAAATCCGTTAAAGCGTATGGTGTTTTTTCTTTGCTCATCTGAATAAATTCATTACATGTGTATCAAGTACGAATGATTGTTTCGTAAGTATCTGAAAACCTTTTATCCAATGCATTGATTACTATCTTCTATTGCCTTATCGCAAATAGGTCTGCTTCACAACAGTCATTATATGCACTATCATCTATTTAAACAAAACACAATTTATTGAAATCAAATTCCCAGCAATATATTTCATATTATCAATAAAGAATATCGTTTCGAGACGTTTATTTCTCTCTAAAAAGCTAAGAAGAATTATTGAATGCGGAACTGTTTGCGGCTTGCAAACAAATAACATATTTCGCACCAAGTAGGGAAAATGCTATACTGGGTTTTCCTATACTTCCACACCATGTGTACGACTGCAAATCTTACACAGTCATGCGCAGTGATTACAAATCAGTGGCTTGCTATTGCACAAATCGACACCAACGCTTCTCTAAATATGTTTGTGATTAATAATAATTGTGTTACAATGTACTGCTTTCATTATCTTTATCTAGCATAGTTGCGTTTATTTGTTCTCTTAAATTATCAACAATTTGCATACTCTGGAAACTGTTGTCGTATATCTATATCTAAAATGTAGCATACTAGTAATCAAAATTTATGTATCCTTCTAAATTATAAACTCCTCAATATCGAAATCCAATATCAAATATTGTTTTTATTTCATTACACTCAATGAGCCCTTGAGTACATATCATAATTGTTAAGACATTTACAATATCAGTTCTCGGTTGTAGTAGCAACATAGTATTTTCTGTTATTTACCCACGTAGCTCTTTTAGTCCAGTCATTTTAACTTTTAATCTCAAACTAATTGCAAAACAAACAGTTTAGTGTTTATATGGTGCGTAAAGCTATCCTTAGCAATGTACAAAATGTCCTAATTGAATATTCGTGGGACTTTTTGAGATATTTACAAATATATTGAATTGTCACATGTTTTCGCGATATTTGTCACTTTTGATGTAAATAAATCTTGACTTGTACCAGTAACTTATTTTTACATCGTGCTTAGAGGTCGCAATTTTGGTCTGATTTTTATGAAACTTGGCAGCAATGATCATCGGAAGCTAAGCTAGGTAAAATAAATTTTTAAGTTAACCGGAGCCAAAATCTAGGTCACTAGGTCAAAACATAGAAAAATCAAGATATAGTCACCAGGGGTCGCAATTTCGACCTTACACTTGTGAAGTTTAGTCACAATGGCCACCTTACAAAAATCAAGGTCATGTATGAAATTGGTTTAACCTGAGTTAAAAACTAGGTCATTAGGCCAAATTATAGAACAGATCTTTAGAAGGCGCCCTTTTTACCTAATCTTTATGAAACCATGTCACATGGATCATGAAGACAAAATGTATGTCAAATTCAATATCTACTTATCATGAGTTAAAACTAGGTCACTAGGTCAAATAATAGACAAACCTCTATGCGCCAAAAAGTCGCATCAATTATTTTCACCTATTGACCTAATTTTGACCCAAATTATTCAATAACATACTTGTCTTAGATGTTTTGAGATGAGCATTGTGACCAAGTTGCATAAAGTTTAGACCAAAATTGTGACTTTTGTACCTACACAACGTTTTCCTTTGATTTTAACTAGCGACCTACTTTTTGACCCCGGATGACCCAATTTATTGCTTTGACCTAGATTTTGTTGATATTATTATTGTGACCACGTTTCATAAATATAAGGTCAACATTATGACCTCTAGCTACTACACAAGGTTTTGCTACAATTTGACCTTGTGACCTAGTTTTTTACCCTTGACCATCCATTTTCTACCTTGGCCTCAATTTTGTTCAGATGATCACTCTGACCAAGTTTCATAATCGTAAAGTCGAAATTGTGAATACAAATGCAATTGTGGACGAACAGACAAAGAGAACCATCACTATTTGTCCCGAATCGATGGATTCGTGTACATTTTGTATATTGTCATTATTGTATACTGTCCAAACACAAATATCCTTTTTCCATTAGACACACATGTATACAACACATGATATGTGTAAATTTTAAACAAATTGGATTAATATTAAAGAAATGAATAAAACTTTTGTTTCCCCTTCCAAATGCTATTTTGAGTCATTTTGTCGACATTTGAATGGGTAGTATACCAACACGTAGACTAGCATATATATGAAAAGTAAATTGTCTGATGATAAAATCAATATTTGTATTCGATAGAAGAAGGTTGTATCTTTCAGAAAATATAAGCTTTAAGGTGCAATTAGTAAATATTTAACGACTTACATGGGAATTATTAGAACTTAAAATTCCGCATGTAGTATGTAATAAGGAAAATACTGAAATTGCTACCAAAAGTGACCTTTAACATGTCGATTTTTTTTTATTTTCCCCACTGAACTCGCATATTTGACGTTTTGTCTGTAGTTGGTAATAGTCTGTAGATGATGAAAATGCAAAGAAACTCTGTTTTGCAATTTGTTTGAGGTTGACCATATTTTTTAGCTTCAATGACTGGACTATTTAGGTTTAGAAACGTCTTGGGTTGTGTGAATTTGCATCTACTTCGATTCAATAGCATCATATTATGTTCTAGAATAAATAGTTATGTAACATGATAATATTTAGGTCACATGCATTTGTGTATACGTATTTTTAAACCTCCTTACTCGGTAATCATTCTAGTATACTGTGCTAAACAGTTACATTGCATAAAACAAACATGTAAACTTTACATGCATGAGTCTTCTGTGAACAGACGTTACTGGTTTGCGCTGAATTTTAAATTACAAAGATTGAATGCATCTGATAGGAAATGAAACTAACCGTGTATGCATCATCATGGCAATTTACGTTAATATCCAAGCACAGAGATGTTTCCCCAGTCACGACAGGCTTTGTGTGGATTTGAAGAACATTCGTTTATGTAAATGTCTCAACATCAACTTCTAGCTATTGAAACATCGTCAATGCTGTATTGTAATTCCGACATACGTGAGTTGTCATCCGTGCAATGTGGTCCGGACCAGGGGCTTAAACAAGTCCTGAAGTATTACAAATGTAATGGGGATGCTGCTAAAGTTCTAGTAAGTAACCATGTAAGTAAATTGTTTACTTTACGAGGCTAACATATAAATGTACAATAATGCCTCTGTATCCAACAACGTCTCAAGATAATTATGCTTAAGGATAACACAGTCGCGTTATGTGCGCTTGCTCCTAAATCATCTCTCTAGTCAGGTGTTAACAGCTCAACAAGTGTCGCTGTGTCTTTAATTGTTGGTTAGTACATGCTAGTCGGACTGTCAACCTTAATTACTTATAAGTACCTTCAAGTAATAGGGTATTATCCATTAGAACACTAGTTTTTAATTATAATCGTTTGTTTACAATGCTTATACAGTCTGTCCAATTATTCTATGTCGAACATCATTATTCGAGTATACCAGACGTTGGTAGCGTACATACTGTTTGTGAATCAAAGAATGAATCGTATGTCGTTCTATTACGTATTGATTTCTGTATCAATTGAGAAACATACGGCCAGACTAATATAACCAAATGATTGTAATTTAGTATTGTATAGTAATTCCTATGCAATGATGCTCTTTTCACCATCGACAATGTCTACGCTATGTAAGACTACTACTTGCATGTTTTAAGTGGTCTTACATCTCGACGTGCAATCATACTCATTGCTTGGATATTATGTCATCAAAAGTGTGTAACACATTGCAACATCCCTAGAATGACCCCTATAAAACCTATCTTGAGCAACATTTTGCATTATACCTTGAGCAACACATTACACAATATCATGAGGCACACGCTGTACATACCTTTAGCCACGCATTGTGAAATATCAAGTATAATGCAATACAACCTTGCTAAACTATGCGTGTATTACAGTTGGTATATATTATGCTTTGACCATAAGATAGTTTTATCCTGATTCTATCCTTACGACCCACCTTTGTCGACCAGCAAACTGTATTGTACTGGTTGTATCACATACATGACCGCTCTATATTCGAATACTACATGCTTTTAGGGACGAAATGATGCACAGAGACACTAAAGTTTTAATCAAAACATTACCTTTTCATCTGTTTGTATTAACACAGTAATGTCACTTTAGAATGACAAAGTCTCGGCAGCAGACTAGTATTTAAACAACACAGTGTGCTTCTTGCTATACATGCATTACAGTGTGTCGTCTAACTTGCTTTACCAAATGATCATTCTATCCTGATACTATCCTGTCACACAGCTTACCGCATTGCACTGGTTGAATCACATGACCGCCCAGATACTACATGCATATAATGCAGGTGTGAAGCACAGAAAGAACAATTGGTTGAATGACAACGTATAGCATAGGACAAATTGAGGTGACGTGGTCGGTGAATGAATGTCGTTTTAATACGGCGCACGCTGAGGTATAATGGGCTCTAGACGACTTGATTACGAATATTTCCCTTGGGATACTGTCAATTTCTCGCTATACAACCTTGTGAGAAATGTTATGGGCTGACACATAATATCAGCTCATTTTTCATTTTGTATATTATTTTGTTTGTTTGCGATTGACTTAGAGAATTGTTAGTGCATGGCCATATTGGGATTTTCCATGCTTATTTGATAATTGCCCCCGATTTCGAGGAGAGGCAGAAACGTTAACGTTCCCGGTGTATAGCATCGATGCTTATGGTGCTAACCACTGGATCTCTAGTTTTTGGAACAACTGAAATGTGCAAAGTCCCGGTTGTGATTCGAACAAGGGACTACCGGACGCTATATGAAATGTTTCTAAGATTTTCCCTGCATAAAATATCTCATTATTCTGTACTAATTACAAATTTACTCATTGATTAGGGTATTTGAATAGTAGGACCTTGGTCCATTGACAAAATCAAATGCACACCATCGTCACTGAACGAGTGTAATTTACAAATACGGGCTTCTTAGAATTTCGGCTATCAAATACAGCATGAGTATGGAACGCCGGAAATACGCGTGTTATTAAAGTTTTCTAATTTCGATGGACATTTCCATTACGTTCAAGTACATAGATAGTTTTAAAATTTGTCAAAAACTTGTTATCATATACTAATGGTTCGTTGTTATCTCTGGTTGGTGTACCGGAAGTGGAACTGTCTGTGTATTTGGTCAATGTTAATATGGTATTGATGCGTTAACATTCGGTCTGTCCTGGTTGAGGCCGATTGTTTTAACATTCTTTGGCGTGGACTCGTTCACAAAAACGAAAAAGTTGTGCACTGTGTGCCATTTTTCTGACACACCATGGATATCCGGTACTCTACATCCGGCTTTGAGTATGCCAATAGCCTCTGTATCTTCATGTTTGGACAAGCGCGACACCGTAACTGATAAAATTATTAGCCACTTTTTGTGTTTTTCATATATGGCGATCTATACGGTACAAATAAATCTTGTTTTTTATTGGAGTACACGTATAGGTTTCTGAATCATGTGCAAAAAGGACCAAAATAACTAAAGCGTAACCAGCGTAACCATTTATTATCATTTCGTAAATTCCTGTAGCAAACATGATAGCCGTTATTGTTTAAGACGTATTTATCAAGGGAAAAGTGGTTTTAGAAAAGATAAATCTTATAAAGTGGTGCGTTTGTAAAGTCTCTCAGTGTATATTTGTCTAGAAAAGCAATAAGGTAGTCTTTATAATGTCCCCAATGGCTGTAAATCAAAGACGAATCATAAGACTTGCAGAATTATGTGTAAACTTTCCTTCAACGTAAGTGAGGTTGTAAACCAGAAGTTGACGAGACTTTCCAATAGAACATTTGTAATTGGGCTTATTACCTGATAATTCTCAGGAATTTAAGAATATTAAGCTGTAGTGTTTGTCACCTACTAAAGTCGAGTGCAATAACATATGTCAGCCAACAATATCAGTCAGTGCATTCCGTCAGGACAGACGACATATGACTTAGTCTATAGGATACATTCCGTATTTGTTTCCTATATAATTTGGGAACACGACAATCGGAACACATTGACCTGAATACAGATAACCCACCCCTTATGATACGAAAATCGCTTTTTCTACTGACCCTAGATTTTATTTATCATATCCTTACTACAATGTGAGAAAATCTGCAACTGCACATTCCAGCACTGCCGGTCCTATTTGTCGATTATGATTATGATAACGTTTACTACAAATACAAGTATTGATTTATCGTATCCTTTCCTCATTCAGAAACGTCTAATGAAAACGTGGTGAAGGTTAATTAGTCTAAGTTTAGTTTTGCAGCGCTGTTAACAGATTTACTGATTAACAGCACTATGCAATTTAATATTAACCAATTTAACTGTTGTTTGTTACTGTTAGATAAAACAGTCGCGAAATAGCTATTGTGAAGCAGTTATATACGCGATATTTTAAATTTCATAAAGAACTATCAACTGCATCTCACTGACATTGTTTATGTTTACGAGAATAAATGTTCATGAACTGATTGAATTCGCATATTATGCAATAAAATAATTCCTTGAAAATCAATCTGACTTTACAGTCTTCTTTCCAACGAATCGCTTTGATGTGATTAATTTATATAAGTACTAAAGCTAAAACTATTTCGAAAAACAACTCTAAATCACCCACGACCTCTAGATGTCGCCTCATGAACTATCTTTGTACAAATCTGTTGTTTATATTGATGGCCAATACACATGTTGATCGTCGTATAACTGAACGTTATGAACAATAAGTTGATTTACGGTACTTTCAGACAGACAGTTTCTGATATCACTATACAATCCGATCGTCTTGTTCGTCAATAGTTTGGTTCTAGATATACGTCCTATAGAAAGTTTATCCGACCTACAACTAACTGGTTGTAATAATTCATCAGATATATTTCTGTGTTAAGTGATCTAAAAAATATCTATGAAAGAAAATGCTGTAATATCTCAACTCTGTAACTTTAGCAGATTACTCGCATTGATGACCAGTAATGTTATTACAAGAAGAGCTAGTAATTTTTCATCCAGAATATGCTACATTGTTTCGAACTGTATTACATGTATATGAATTATATGCGTCTTGTCGTTTGGGTGCTGCTTTGGGGTTGCCCTTTGGATGTTTGATCGTTCTCGTTATATGTTATTAGCGATTGCCTCTTACTCCGATTGTATTTGACTGTACCTTTACAATGTGTATCATTGAGGCTAGTGTTTTTATGGTATTCAATGTTCATGTTTTCGACACCTTTTTCTGATACATTTTTGTATATATGTTTTATTCATGTTTTGTTTTCAGATAGACACTGATACATCAAAACAGTGCAATAAACTCTTCAACAGCAACAACAGCAACAACAGCAACAACAGCAACAACAGCAACAACAGCAACAGCAACAGCAACAACAAACAACTAGTGCACGTGACTAGTTATTCCGTCCTCTCCAAGTGAATTCTGGTGTTCATGGTTGTCTCTGGTGAGTTAAGTATTCCCTATATCCAACAACATCCAAGCATAGCTTTTATTTTCCAGTACATATTTGTGTCACCGCCCGGATTTGAACCCGGTCGCCCGATTAGACGGCAAGTGTTCTAATCATTAAACTACGGATGCACGTTCGATATTCACAATTTGAACCCTTTCAAAAGCACCGAGTGTTTTACACACATTATTAGAAATAAATAAACATGGATATATGCCGCTGTCAATGTGTTGACATTCTTCCTATGTTTGGCAGTGCTAGTTATATTTCACATGCCATTCTGTTTCAATATTCCTTAGGAATTATCAGGAACATCCACGCGACACGACATCATTATATTGCCATAGATCGTCATAATTGAACTGATGCAATCACTGCCATGTCATTTTTGTGCAAATTATGTTGTGTGTCAAACAGTGTCAATAGCAATAACAACAATATTTGTGTGTTCTGTAATTTGTTAAAGCTCAATACGAGCAGGTGTTTGTCCTCTTCTTGTCGCGTGATACAGAGCCATATTGAGCGTGGTTTGGTGCATTCAAGTTGTACAGACAAGAATTTAATTATGATTAAATAACTTTCAATGTTCATAACATTTCTAGTCAAGTAAAATAAGTTCAAATATTGTCATATCATCGACACCTTTTTCATGTCAGACAAGGCTCAAATAATCGTTATTACATTATGGAAAGAAAGTTTCGAGTTTGTACAAAAGGCAAACTTCGAAGAGCACTAGCTTCGGGGGATGTTATCACATTCGTATGATTACAGATAACCCTTTCACGTTGCGGCGGGTTTAAGGTATACGTTATGACTTGTGAATAAACTTGCCATGCTTCGTGTATAGCTCAAACCTGTGTCGTTCTATGTCACTGTCGCCTGGAAACGTACATTAGCTGTGTTGGTCTCGTGCATATACCTAAAATACAATTATAAATTTTATGGAGTGTCTTAATTGACAAATGTTATAAGATTGTTTGTATGATATATTCAGACCAACTTAGTGTAAGATACACCAAACTTTTATGTTTAGAATACTTTGGACCACCAGTTAGTTTAACTGTTTGTTCTATGTATGTCCCTTGTAAGGGAGGATGTGAGCTGCCGCCAGTTTTATGTGTATTTGTATTGTCTCTGTGTTACAGAATTTATATTTGTTTCACTTGGTCATATATTTACAATGTAGATTAAACATTTCAAAATAGATAACAATATTGTACGTAGAAAGCAACATTGTATGCAAAGTGTAAACACTTGGGATCCTATGCACGCTATTACCGACATGTTCTCTATAGTATGTACATTAGTTTTACTGAACATTAGGATTGGTTGTGAAAGTTATGTTTCGGTGTAGTAACCGTGTCTCTATCACACTTGACAGACAACTTGACATTGCAATTGAAAATACAGTAAGTCTAGTGCGATTGAGTGTTATCTTGTTTATATGAGTTTACGAATGTGTGCATACTGTGTTTGGTTGTTTGGCTTAGTTTGAACATACGTCCATCTATTGTAAATGGAGAACTTGGGGTTAGCGGAAAGTTCGGAATAACGATTCAGGCACTTCTTCGAGGAAACAGACAACTTAATATAGTTTAAACTAACATGCTCTTTCAATCAGTATCAAACCATTTTATTGGAGCAAGCTTCAGGTATATGATTTATCAATCGAACAAACTGTATAAACTACTAAGTATTATATGCACAAGCAAACAAGCATGATATTATTTTTGACTTGTCTTACAGGAAAATGAATGCGTTCTATTACTGTTCTGTGCTGCGCTTGTGTTTATTGCCGACGTTTTGCGCCAAGTTCTTCAGTTATATAAAAAATATCATGTTTGCGTGGAATCATTTGCATCTTAAATGTAACCCGCTGATTAGAACAAATTAATTGTTGTTGATATTTCCGTCGGATCAATTCTTTTGTACGATTTCTATTGATATTCGCCCTCAACATTGTCTACTCACGCTAGTGTGTGTTTTGGTCTTCTCTTGAGACCTTTATGTCTTGTGAAAGTGGATGTATTAGCACCATGCATATTTGAAAGAAATCAATTCACACTTTTGATTGAAGTAATTCAAACACATCAGTTTTATTGGTGTCTGTATGTGTGCGTTTGACTAATACGTCGTAAGTAAGTGGTCATACGATCGAGTTCCGTGAATGTCGTAAAACGATTTTTGAGGATACTACTCAATCGAGCGACCTAAGCCATCATGGCCTTCTTGTTTAGTTATTGGGCCAATCTCCTGAGGCAAAGTGTAAATCATTGTTTTGCTTTTTGTCCCTCTGCAACACAATGCTTCCGATATACATTACATTTGATACGAACAGTTTTTATTCATATTTTCATTTGTGTGTAAATATCTTTTTGCTGATGCTCTCATTTGACAATATGTAAATCATCTATCCAGGAGTAAATTCATTGAAGTAACGATAATGTATTTGTTAGATTGATACCGCTGCATTGTGTATTGATAGTACCAGATCAAATTGATGTATGTCCGAGTTAGTTTATGAGAACTTTACGTGTAGAAGAGTTTGAAGTATGACTATTCTACGAGTACGGAAAGATACGGCTTAATGGATAACTTCCATTTCCGCGATTGTTCGTCAGCATGAAAACATTCGACACACTGTCAACACTATTTTGTTGACAAATGGTAATTTAATAAAAGAGTATCATTTCTGTGTTCATCTGAATCGGCATGTTCAGACTGTATCAAATGGAATATTTGTTTATAAATCACGAGAAATGCTACCTAAATGCATCGATTCACGATCTCGTAATCCACTCTTTAATGTTGCCCTATCTCAAATGTGTCCTGTTCGTAAGTTTCCTTAAATGCACTTTTACCATACTTAAACAACAATAAAATCATCTAAGCAAAGTTCAGAACGTAGAATTAATGATTGAAAGTTTATTTTGTATGACTTTCAATCAAATGATCGTTGTAGCCAACAAGCAAGGAAGCGGTGAATTACTAATCGACGATGTTGAATTATTTCTCCGTTTTCATTTACTTCAACTGTATCACCATGTGTACGCCTGTACAAAACCAACGTACCCATGATTACTTAGTACAACTTAGTGGATTGTTATTGCACCAATCGACACCAACGCCTCTCTTAGTATATCAGTGATTAATAATAATAGTTTTACTCCTTTCACACAGCTGTATCCAGCGCATTTATAATTTGGTTACTATTATTCTTCCTAATTATACGCCATTTCCACTACACTGTGTCATAACAATTCCCTGAAGAACCCTGATTAAAGTCGAAACGTTGTGATTTAATTTGAGTTTGTCTTGTTTTCTTTTTATACTTGAACACTATCTTGCAATCTAATATTCAATATTTAATTTATTTTATTACACCCATTGCATATCATAATTATAAAGCATTTAATATATCAGTGCTGCGTCGTATTAACTACATTGTCTTTGCATTTCTCGTTCCCAAGTAGGTCATTAGCTTAAATAACGTCTGGGATTGATTGGAATTTTTATCTACATCGATTCAATGTTGCCCGATCCTGCTCCGTGGAATAATTAACATTGTAACGTGATTATGTTGAGTCGTCAACTCCATTAATTTGAAGCGATGGACACCATGTCGACAATGATGTTACCTTCAATGACTACACCTATCGTACCTACAAGTATGACCTGTGCGTGGCATAACACAAATATACAAATGTTGCATATGGTAGGTTTTCGTGTACAGGGTATACTTCAAAACTGATAACTAGGCCTTAGTTGATCTGATTCGAAATCAAACTAACCGTGTATGCATCTCCTCTGCAATTTGCGAAAAATTACGAGCACAGAGATGTATCTCCAAGCGGTGAAAAGCTGGAGTTGGAAGACCAATGTACAATATCCAATGAACATGTCAAAACTTAAACGCTTCTGAAACAACGTCAAATACAATGTAAGGAGAGTCCGATCAGTTATTCAACGTCGAACATAATTATTTAAATCTGTAAAAAGGGTATGAGAAAATCCGACAGGTGAGGTAGCACTCAACCTAACCAGCCGAGCATAGAAATCAGAAACACCACAACACAACTACCCTAAGCAATGCCCACACAAACCCATGCGACCAAACGGCGACCAAATGAGGCACAACAACCCCGGGGCATGACTTATTCTAAAACACTAAGGACAGTGACCTAACATTATGCGACCTAAAGAGGGACAACTACGACTTGACCTAGTTTAAAAGACACTAAGTACGGTACATACTATTTGTGAATCGAGGAATGGACCGAATGTCATTCTACTAGGTATTGAATCCTCTATCAATTGAGAAACATACGACCAGACTAATATGCGAGGGGCGTTTAAAAAATTCCAGGAAAAGTGCTCTATATTGTTTGTCGTATGTTCAAATTATTATAAACTTTGCATCTAAATAGAACAATTCATTATACACTTGAATCAAACGCTTAAGGGTGTGCCCTACAAAATGGCACTGCTGTCATAGTAACGTCAGTAATGGCTACCCGGGGCAAATTTGACGTAACGTCGTAGAAATCGCCAAACTAACCATCAATTTGACTCCAACCAAACAGCTACCAATTTACTACGACCCAAAATTACTGAATGAAACATTTGTGAAGGGAGGTATAACATCATTTTGATAAGTTTATGCCATACTATAAATAGTCCCATAGTGGTGTTCAAGTGTATTTGTCGCCGTATTAGAATCGCCCGACAAATGTCAGTTAATCATTGGAATTTGACCAGTTTTTGTCTTTTGGCATGGAAATAAGGACTTGAAACAGTAGATTTAATTATCACTGCCTGTTAAGAGCGTTGCATGTCACTGGGTAGGATGTTTGAATAATATTAGCGCTTACAGACTGTCAGTGGCACTGCTGCAGATGATCAAAGGAAGGTACGGCCAGTCGTGAATCAGACGCTAGACGTTGCGTTGGACGTTTCTGCTTGATTTTGTGACACTTTCGAATGCTTTGCATAGGGACCCTGGAAGATCTTACCTTAAACGAGGCACTTTTTGAGAATATAAAGCATTGTTGTTGTTGTAACCGGTGTATTTTGTGTGACATTTGACTTACTGAGTGAGATTTAGTCAGAACATGTTAATGAGGTACAGCCAGGGATAACGTTGCCCCGGGTAGCCATTGTTGACGTTACTATGGCAGCCGTGCCATTTTGTATGACACAACCTCGTACGTTCGATTCATCGTACACTATGTATTATAAATTGTTCTATGTAAATGCAAAGTTTGAAGTAATCTGACCAAAATATAAATATTATAGAGCACTTTTCCTGGAACTTTTGAAACGCCCTACGTAAACCAATTATTGTAATTTAGTATTGTTAGGTAAATGAATTGCAATGTTGCTATTTTCGCCATTATATTAGCAGATATATAAGCACTTTATCTACGTACAATCATTGCAGATAATGTGCATGCGTTATGAATCAAGTAGGATTGTTTGTTTTATACGTTTCTTGTGAAATACACCTAAATCATAGATACCCCCCCCCCCCCTATCATTGCTTTTCCTCAAATACGTCAATTTATCTATGAGCTTTACAAAAAATAATGTATTTGAATCATAACACCGGCTTGATAACGTTCATGATATAAAAATGCAAGGAAAGAAAGCGCCTTTCAATCCAATAACCTATAAGCATTCAAGCATTGCCGATGCGGCTTTTAAACCGTCACATATGCTGGCGATGATATATTTTTGAACACGTTTCCTTAACCTGAACTTCAACATCATATGTACGTCTACGCAAAACTATTGTTGAACCAATCGGCCTCAACGCCTCTCTAAACATATAGGTGATGAATAATGGTAGTGAAACTCCTTTTATGACAATAGTGTTACTACTTTCATATATCTGCAACCAGCATAATTGCATTTAGTTACTAGTATTCTTCTTAATTTCTTACTATTTCCACACTCTTAAATCCAATTTTCAATATTGCTTTTATTTCATTTCGCTCAACAAGTCTTTACTATATACTATTTCATAATTATCCAGGTATCAACAATATCAGTTCTCGATCGTATTCGCTATATTGTCTTTGTTGTTCTCGTCACCACGTAGGTTATTCGTTTTAGAAACGTCTGGGATTATAAAGATTTGTTTCTACTTCGCTTCAATATTATCGGACCGTGTTCGGTATAAGGTATAATCCTCATCGTGCAACATGATTAAAGTTTGGTCGGTCGTCACATGTATTTAGGTACACTGAAACCGAAGGGACAAACAGTCATTCTCAATAAGCAGGTGCAAATAGTGTCGCCGGTGGTTTTCGACGCTATAAATCACTTTCCAGAAGTATATATTTGTGCATGTGATCGGTTTAGAGTTCGTCTACTTGGTGTACAGAAATAAATTGATGTAGCTTTTATGAATGATGAAAACAAATATGTCAAATGTGCTAAAATGACGTGTTCGTTACTGTCTCTAACGCAAATGTCTAAATTTCACTGCGTATTTAATTCTTACAGACATAACAAATACCAAAATTAAATGTTTCTGTCGATAGTATGCATTGGTATAACTATTTTTCTCGATGTTTTCGTAATTATATCAAGACATGAGTTCAGTGTTAGCTTTTAAATGTTGAAATACTCGTGTCTCCGGTTTCAGTGACATGTTCGTTTTTTTTTAACTTAAGAATGTTGTAATTTCGAGTGCGATTGTCACAAATTTGTGTTCACAATATATTCGAATTATTTGAACCTCATTTGATGCATAATGCAAAACTTCAATAATATAGAGAAAGCAGTTTTTGTTAGATACTGCTTCATATTACGCTGACTGGCGATTTCTGTATCAAACTGTAATGTTCG
This sequence comes from Spisula subtruncata, assembly GCA_963678985.1. Classification (NCBI taxonomy): domain Eukaryota; kingdom Metazoa; phylum Mollusca; class Bivalvia; order Venerida; family Mactridae; genus Spisula; species Spisula subtruncata. The sequence continues at coordinate 45,790,769 of OY787664.1, read as the reverse complement.
TTACCGGACTTTAAATAAATATCGAGTCCAGCAATACACAGTTTTCACATATTGAATATTAGCCTTCTGTACGTTAATTAAGATGTATTAAAGTTAATTTAATTGAACGTTAAGGGCTTTCGTAAGTGCACATCATGTACCCGCTTGAAACGTTCCGTTACCAGCATGTTCGTTACCATGTAATAAATAAATTGAGATAGTGAGGTTATGGTTTACTGTAAACGTATGGCATAGGATTTTGATGTAATTCTACCGTTAAACGCCGTTCTCTGTCCCGGATAGATTGTCGGAAACTGGTCTACTATGTCGTAAACAAGTATTTAACACATATTTTTACACATGTTATGTGTAGTGAAAGGTTCGTTACCAGGTGGTAACGAACATTTCAATAATTCTATCTAGCTATTTTGCCTATCACATATCTATCTTATCATGATTTTACAATACAATAAAACGGATTTGACTGGCGGCAGCATAATAAGTTCATTTCACTGTAAAAACGCATTCTTTATTTTATTCTTTACAAAGCAAACATAATATACATGTATACGCCGATGGTTTCAAAACAATGCTGTATGTTACATTAAATTGCTTATTTACTATTGACAGAATATATTTTGAATAATCATTGACTGAAATATTGTCAATATGTTAGGTGACCAATTAGGTGACCAATTAGAAATTTTGTTCTGTGTATACGCCGATGGTTTCAAAACAATACTGTATGTTACATTAAATTGCTTAAATGTATGATACATGGAGATGTCATTATTAATATTGAGTTATAGTATTTGTAAAATACCGTTAACAAGTGTATTTAAATGTTTTTGTCCTAAAATAGCATCTTGTAGTGTTGGTATAGTATCTATATTGCGCATTTTCATGAGTAACAACATTTTAAAGGAAAAATTCGCCACGGAATTTTCTTAACAAAATGATCAGGCGTCATTGGACATCAAAGTTGTCGTTTTATGACGTATAATAACATATTCACACTATCTGATCCGGGCATGGATGGTATTTTACTTAAATGACTGTAAAAGATTACTCTAAAAGAGTCTAAGCGAACAGTAATACATTGGGTATATTATTGTAGCCAAATGTTCGTTACTGTAATGTGACTTTCGGGGTGAAACATGATCACAGAAGTCGATATTAACAGGGACATTTATATAAAACATTACAGACATATACTCTACCTAAGCAAGAAGTCGAGGAATATCGGATAGATAGTTTATTTTCACCTTTGAAGAATTTTTATACCCGAAGAATTATGGTAACGGACATTTCAAATGTATGATTTAAGACTAAATATATTAGTTTCCATGGGCTACAATATAACAAAACTGTTGCAATTTTGTTAAATATGTTAAAGTCTTGTCATGTATGTTTTTAAATTATAAACCACTAGCTCAGGAGCAATGATTTATCAAGTCTATGCTACACTCAAATAATATCCAATAACAACAAATAACACTATTTGCTTGGCCAGACCTGCGTTTATTCAGTCAGCTGGTAGGCGAAAATCAGAGCATGAAAGTCATGTATACGTAAGGTAATGTGAAATTACGATGTTGTAACTTAGCATATACAGAAATACAAGTAATATAACATGCCCAAAATATGCGTTATTTAAATAACCATATATCACGCTATGTATCTCTATATTTATGGGTATAAATCAGACGTAAAAGAAATGCGAATCGAATCGCCCAGGAAAAACCAGAGATAAAAACCTTTTTCTATAAGGAAAAACACTCTGAAACATGTGTCTGTTTGTCCCATACAAATGTATAAATACATGTGGTGTCGATCGCTGAATGTTGGACCACATTCCCAACACAAACACAAACAATAATATAAAACAATATTGCAAAACTCAGTTTGTTTACAAATGAATCCGAAATGTGTGCCAAACTCGACATTTGTAATAAAATAATGCATGCACTTATTGTCATCATTTGCTCTGAAATTTCCACATGAGCCTTCATCGTACGTCATCGACTAATTATGTTGCAAGCTATATATTTCACCATTTGGGTTATGGAATTAAAAACGACGTGACCTGACTAACTGAAATCGTCTGGTAGAATGACCAAAACTTCATATCAATATACATTTTTGCAACACAGACAAATCCCGTGAAAAATCAACCGACCAATACAATATTCACTCTATTAAAATCCGTTACGCGTTTAGACAATTATTTCACGCTATTACTATCGAAATGCGTGAAATAAATAGTAATAAGTAGTTGCTAGATGTGTGAAAATAGAGACAATTTGGCAACAATAGGGTTTTCAATGTCTATTTACAGACAAAGTAAAGCTAAAATAGTGTCTAGGTGCTTTGCAATAACAGCAAAAAGAAATTATGTTGCGCCTTCATTGATTTAAAACAAGCTTTCGATACAGTATGGAGAACTGGACTATGGAGCAAAATAACATCAATTCGAATTGCAGGAAAATGCCTCACACTCATTAAAAACATGTATAAAAATATTAAATCTTGTCCCCTCTATTATTCTCAATATTTCTAAACTATTTGAAAGATATTTTTGAAAATAATGAAGGTGTAAATGGTATTCATATTCCCAATGCTCAGGATATAAACCAGATGTTCAACCTTCTAAAAATATTCATTCTATTATATGCTGACGACACAGTAATCTTAGCCGAGTCAGCAGAAGAGTTACAAAATGCATTAAATATATATGACAAGTAATGCAATGATTGGAAATTAACAGTAAACGCATCAAAATCGAAGGTACTGGTATTTTCTAAAGGGAGACAACCGGTGTATAATTTTAACCTTAATAACCAAACATTAGATGTAGTAAATGAGTATAAATATTTAGGAATATGTTTTAGTAAGACCGGATCCTTTAACAAATGCAAGAGTCATATAGCAACACAGGCAACACGCACTATGTATAGCTTATTAAGAAATTCCAATCGCTTACAACTACCAGTTGACTTACAAATAGATCTATTTAATAAAACAATTAAACCAATATTACTATACGGCGCAGAAATATGGGGATTCGGAAATGTAGAAGTCTTAGAACGTGTACAACTAAAATACCTCAAGTACATTTTGAAAGTCAAGCGTTCAACTCCTAGTTACATGGTATACGGTGAAACCGGATGTACACCTCTTAAACTTGAAATAGATGAAAAATGTATAACATTTTGGTCTAGAATCTGTTCAATAGATGAAAACGTCTTACCAAATAAATTGTCATCCTTAGTCTATAGAAACATACTGTCATTGACATTAAATTTAAATGATGCAACGTTAAAACGAAATTACCCATGGATGTACAACGTGAAAACCATTCTAACAAATTGCGGACTTAACAACATATGGATTGAACATAATTTCCCCAAAAATGATTGGCTAAAACTAAACGTCCGACGAAAACTAAAAGACACATATTTATCTGAATGGTATTCCCTTGTAGATAACTCTAGTAAAAGTACATTTTATAGAATTTTTAAAACTAACTTTGGTATTGAAACCTATTTATCGACCACTCCAAATTCACATTTATTTTATGCTATACGATTTAGAACTAGAAACCATCGCTTGCCTATCGAAACAGGAAACTGGGCCAGAACTCCTATTAATCTTAGAAAATGTAGCACTTGTCAAAACAAAATAGGGGATGAGTTCCATTATTTACTCGAATGTACAAAATTTAGCAGGCAGCGAAGACTTCTCATACATCCAATGTTCTACAATCGACCAAATATATACAAACTTGAACAACTAATGAACATAAAAAACAAAACAAGTTATATAAACCTATGCAAGTTTTTCAAAATAATTCTGCAACATACTTAGTATATTTATTTTGCTTAAACGTCTCTTTCTTACTTAAACGTTTTAATTACTTTGATATGTGTCCATACACTTACTGTGTATCGTGGCTCACCATTATATAAATTGTATAAATGTTCTATTCTTTTTGTAGCTATAGCCTCGTTCTTCGTTCTTATAATTTTTGACCATTTAGTCCTCTTATTTTCATGTTGAGCATGAATTGAGCGAATAAAAGGTTGTTGTTATTGTTGTTGTTGTTGCGAGCCATTCATGTGTTGAAGAGTTGATGTTTTTGTGTGCTAGTCGCTTTCGAAATTTATCATACTTTACTCAACCTGCTACGAAATGTTCGTTACTCCGTGTAATATCTTTAATAAACTTGAATAAGTCTATATTGAGCAGGTTGGTTCATCATCACTTGCCATTTACAGTAATTTTATATAGTTTTTGTTATTGTTAAACAATTGTAGTAAGGTTACTATTATTTGAAAACGGTGCAATATCCATTGAAACATTAAAGGTCATTAAAGATTTTACCGAGACAAGGCCGTTGTAATATTTGTCAGTTTAAATAATGCTTTCTTACAGACTCATGTTATGTCAAACGGATGTTTGATGGTACCAGCCTATAATAATTAATTATTTTTGTAATTATCAGCACCATATACCCTGAAACTGTTTTGCCACAAGAGGTGTCAACATAACGAACATTTCAAATTGAAAAATAACAATTTCATGGTAGCTTTTTTCAATCACTCGAATACATGCACCATGGTGTCCTCTTGATCAAACCACGTTGATGTTCCTGCTGACAAAGGTTTATATATGTTTTATATATGTTAATGAACACATCGAAATTGCCCTTTTTAAGAATGACTGAAAACAATACCCTAAACGAAACCTATAAACTCGGCGATAATACTAGTATTCTATATTTTGAAAACTGCTGTATGATGTGGAACACATGTATAAACTTTACATACGGGAGTGTTCTGTGAACAGACTTTATTGGGTTGTGATGTATGTTAATAACAAAGTCTTGGTGCATCTGATAGGAAATGATACTAACCGTGTATGCATCAGCATGGCAATTTGCGTAAATATCCAAGTACAGAGATGTTTCACCAGTGACGACAGGCTTTGTGTGGATTTGAAGAACAGTCGTTAAGGTACATGTCTCAACATCAACTTCTTAACACCGCTTGGATATTATGTCGCCAATATATGTACAAACTAACTTGCAACAAAACATTCTACAATAACACATTGCAACATATCCTGAACAACATAGATGCATGGCATGAAACAAATGTGTAAACTTAATGTACGGGATCAAACACACTTTACTGGATTATATTTGAATTTAATAGATTTAGTTCTTCTGTTAAGAAACCAAACTAAACGTGCATGCTTCTCCTCTGCAATTTGCATCAATATGCTCTACGCACAGATATGTATCATATAAAAACTTAAAGGACTGATTATTGATAAAACAATCGCGTTGTGTGTGTATGCTCCAAAAGCGTGTGCTGTGAGCTCAGCAAGCGTCGTTGTGCTTTTCTTTGTTGGTTGGTACATACTAGATGGATTGTCATCCTAGTATACCTTCACAAAAAGGCTTATCGCCCAATAGAAAACTAGTTCTGAATATACATGCACGACGCTACTCATACAGTCTGACTCATTATTCTATGTCCAACATCAGTATTCAAGTATACCAGGCGTTGGTAGGATACAAACTGTTTGTGAATCAAAGAATGAACCGAATGTCGTTCTACTAGGTATTGATTCCTCTATCAATTGAGAAACATACGGCCAGACTAATATAGACAAATCATTGTAATTTACTATTGTATGGTAATTCATATGCAATGTTGCTCATTTCGCCATTGCCTGTGTCTATCCCTTGTTCGATTACTGCTTTTATTTTAAGCAGATGAGATATACGTGCAATCATACTCATCCTTGGATATAATGTCGTCAAAAGTGTGTACCCTAACATGCAACACATGGCAGCATCGCTAAAATGACACATGTACATTTCATCTTCAGCAACACATTGTATTATACATTGAGCCACACGTTACAAAACATCTTGAGCAACACGTTGAACATCCCTTTAGCCACCCATTGTAACATATAAAGAATAATGCGAAGAGACACTACAGTTTGAATGACAGTCAATGAGTTTTGTATGTGCACAAATTGAGGTGCATGACATGGTCGGTGAATGAATATCGTTTTAATAAAGCACAATAAACTTCTTACAGCGAGGGTATAATGGGCTCAAGACGACTTGATTACAAATAATTCCCTTGGTATACTGTCCAATTTCTCGCCATACAATCTTCGTCATCTTATAATAAGTGAGAAGATGTATAGACAGACACATGGATATCAGCTCATTTTTCAGTTCGTATATTCGTTTATTTGTTTGTTTGCGATCGTCTGAGGAAGGCGTGGTCATATTGGGCTTTTCCTTGCCAAATTGATCATTGACCCCGATTTCGAGGGAAGAGGTAGAAACTTTGGGTGATACAATGAGTCCGGTGCGTTATCCTTGCTCCAAACAGACCCGTCGATTCTATAACGTTCCCGGTGTATAGCATCGATGCTTACGGTGCTACCAATGGAAACACTGAAATTTGCAAAGTCCCGGTTGTGATTTGAACAAGGGACTGTCAGATTGGTAGCTGCGAGAGTTGTAAAGTAAACCATCGTGCCATTCTGTCTGTTCTTCTGCTACTGTATTACGCTTTATTATACATTATTAATGAAGTACGATCTCTATCAAATGATACTGGAGGGTAAACGTCTGTTCACTATTGAATGAAAGCAAAGATGTACTAAATATGCCAGTCTGACAGCCTATTAACAACGCTCATCAACAGCCTCTCTCATGATATTTTTTAATCCCACATGGCTTTCCTTGCGCCAATTTCCGAATCATGGTGTTTTGGTCTAGGCCCCGCACCATACACCAACACAATCACACAATTCGGTACCTTAAGAACACGATTTGCATGTTTATTATAGTAAAGGTCAAAGTCAAACAACGCTGCTTCCAAAGAATTGAAATCTTAAGGATAAAGCATTGATTACACTCGATACATGTTTACAACATTAGTTGGATTTTTTCAGTCCTAAAAAAGCTCAAAACGATGCCCATTCAAAAATGTGAATTTTTGGTTCTAACTTAATTACCAATACTTTTCGACTATACAATGTCATGTTGAAAATATTGGATGTTCAACACTATTCAAATACTAGTATAAGTGGGGCAGCGGTGGCCTAGAGGTAGGGCGCACGCTTCGGGATCGAGAGGTCCCGGTTTCGATCCCCTCTGGACCACTGGTTAATTTCTCTGAGCAAGACCCACAGCTTCACTCAACCATGGTGTAAAATGGTACCCGTGAGCGCAGTGTCTATTCCTGGGCGCCGCAAATCGATTCTGGCTGCCACACCACAGGAGAGAAATAGTCTCCCCAGGGAGACACGAGTGTAGGTTTCCATATGTAGCCCAATGATCAGGGGAAGTTGAAATGCCAAAGTGTGATTCAGCGGCCTAACAGCTGAAAGGAGCCCTAAAAAATTGGTAACTTAACTTTTTTTAACCTCTCGTACGAGAGGTGCCCCACTTATATTTGAACAGTGTTGAACATCCCATAATTTGCAACATGACATTGTATAGTCGAAAAGTCTTTATTCAATCGTATACATCAATGTGTCAATTAACATATACACCCATTGTTTTTGTATTTGTTATTAAATTAGAACCAAAAAATCACATTTTTGGATGGGCATCTTTTTTAGCTTTTTTATGACTGAAAAAATCCAACTAATGTTGTAAACATGTATCAAGTGTAACCAATGTTGCTTTATCCTTAAGATTACAATTCTTTGGGTGCAGCGTTGTTTGACTTTGTCCTTTACTATTGTAGTGCAATAAACGTGAAGGACGTGTTCTTAAGGCACCGAAAGGTATGATTGTGTTGGTGTATGATGCTGGGCCTTGACCAAAACACCATGATTCGGAAATTGTCGCCAGGAAAGCCATATGGGATACATATTGTCCAAAAACTGTTTTTGAACATAAATGGCATACTATCGTGTGCTGATTAGTCCGTTTGTAGAATAAATATTAGTTCTATTTGATTAGTTATAACAAACAACAGCTCATATAATGAAACAGGCTGCTAACCCATGTAGCTTAACGAATGTCAACTTCTTGGTGGGGTTGTAGATATTTCTCATATAGCAGTCTGGTCGTGTACCGTTAATATCTCAATGGTAATGTATTGTCTTATCAGAGGGGAACAAAGGTATCGATACAACCGTTCCGTTTTTGTACATAAGGTGATTAAAGACGATTGTCTCCCTTTAACTTTTGTGTTGTTTTTGCGCTTGTGAACACCGATTGTTTCGGAGTTTGGCATGTAATATTTGCGAAATTTCTGTTTGGTAGTTACAATGGATACTCCTACCTTAGTTGAAAACCACAGTTTATTTATTTTGTTGGTCCTAGTCATCATACACCCAATGAGTACGATTGTCGAACAAATAGTCAGTTTTTGGCATTTTTTAATATTTTGTGTTATTTCATTTATGGGCGCAATATGACAAAAACCACCCTTCTAGTGACGAATAGTACTGGCTATCTTCACAAAAATGGTACACCAATGTTTCTTCACATTCTTCTTGTTGATTCGTTGGGAGTGCTTGGCCTTCAAAAAGCCCAAAGCAACCTCCTCTACAGAATTGCCAATTTTGGTTGGAAACATATTGCAAATATCTAAAACAATTATTGTATATGATGCCTGACACATTACTTCTCGCTGTACAAAAGAGATATTTCATTTATATCGGGTTAAATGGAAGATATCGGACATTTAGCACTGTTCAAATATAAGTGGGACACCTCTCGTAGTCTTATATCTCATAGTCGGCTGGAATTTTAGATTATAAAGCGGTAGAATTTCTAACTACTACAGTTGAGTGCAGTAACATGTCAGACAACATTATTATCAGTCTGCCCAATGTTCAGTGGTTTCACGCGTTTGTATTGTATGATCTACAAACTGGCCATTATGGAAGTGTGGTGTAAGTCACTATACAACCACATTAATGTCATGGAGACGACACTGTGTACAGGGCAGACGACATATGACGTTGTCTATTGGATATAGTCCGTGTTCATTTCTCATTAAATGCGGGGACATGACAATAAGAGCACCTTGGCCATATATATAACGTCCCATCACATTGAATTCCAAAAACAACATTGAGTTGTTGTTTCGAATCGGTGTCAATGACTCTGTCTATAATTACATACTTGGTTATTTTGGGTTTTTTACGGACAACAAACTAGTACGTCAAAACTATATATTAATTTGTATTATGTAGGACGGAATGGCGTGATCTGGTTGTATCATGGAACTGTCGAGAAAGACCAGCCTTATTGTTAACTATATAGACGTTCTCCTACACTAATATTCCGAAACATCTCAAGTACAGATACCACTTCATATTGAATTTATACTCAAAGTGTTTGAGTTCGAGACAAAATTGATGTTGGAGCTGTTGCAATAAATTCATAATTATATTTTTTATTTGGTCAATTATCTACTCATTACCGTGATTCCAATATCTCGAGGATGTTAAATATATGAATTTGCGAAAAAGTTAAACTTGAACACAATGACAACTCTATAGTACTACCGCGCTGACAACCTTTTGTCATAAACAATAATATAATGTTAAGTTGGAAAATGTATACATTTTCTCGAGCTTCGGAAGCAGCATTGTATACAATAATTTTAAGATATGTCTTGCTAAAGGTTAAACACAATGATAATAAGTGATCATGTATAATATTGTATAATATTGTTGTACGGTTTTTTTTTCAAGTTTAAGCACTGAAAAAAAGAATAATGTATACACTCCTGCTATATGCAGCCTATTGACCGAGACCCTCTGACCGTTAAATTCCGGAGTCCGGAAACGGGTTTTATACTAGATGTGTCGATTTAAGATGCGTCGTGCGATTCGGGCCTGTCGTGTAGGTTCGATTCCCTGAGTGGACTAGGGAATCCGGACAAAATTCCCACTTGACATAATACCCACCGCTCATTTTTGACAGGGTGGACATTATCCACTGGTAGGGAACGTACACCGGATATTGCAGCTAAGCGAGCCGCAATTTGCTAAATTGGATGTAAATCATCGCTGTCCAAGGTTAGTAAAATTGATATTTCTCTTGCTTTATTTGCTTTCTGTAAGTGGTAGGTAATTAATATAACTATATACATAATGTATCAATTTAAATATGTACATGTTTCGATGTAAAACGTTGTTTTGTGGGGAAAATATTGTCATTTGTGACGCGGGCTCGCACAGAAAAATACAACCCTTGCGCAAATTTTGTGATTTATTTTACTAAAACATGCTGAAACTGAAAAATGTGAAGTGGGTGATCTCTTCGAATATCATTCATCTAAGTATACTGAAAATTTCAGATTCGTAGCATAATTATTGGCGGCGTTATGACCTACAATCGAGTGCATGTATATCAACATTGGTGTACCGAGTATTGCCAGTTAGTGTACTGAGGATTGCAAATCATAAAATTTTGGAGTACCGAGTATTGACAATTGAACGTTGTTTGTTTTTCACGTTTAAAGCATGCTATAAGTAGAATTGACATATATTTTGAGTATTATTTTGTAACATCTTACCAATGAAAGGTACATCATAAAGTGTAAATAATTACACGTAAATTGTATTGTCATTATAATATCACATAGTTATTATATTTCTGTATAAGTATACAAATGATATAAATAAAAATATCGCTTTTAAAATTCAATTAACTTTATTATAGTCTCTGACATTTTGATTTTATACTTACTTTCTACATTTCAGATTCACGATGATGTTACAGTGTGTGCACTGCGATTACACAAATGGAAGATATACATGCAAATTCCTAATAGACCGTCTCATAGAGGCTTACACAAATGACGAATTAAAAGTTAAACGTATTGATGGCAGAAGAAGCAAGTGCATATAGCATATATGTTACACACCCTGACTGTACTTTAAAAAAAAGAAATGATTTGTACTGAAGTTTACAACATGGTGATAAATAACAAAGATATGTATAAAAGGCCTGCACTATTTATTTGTATACACTGTAAAATAATTAATTTCGTGGGGGTAAATTTCGTGGATTTCGCGGTTCACCTTCAACCATGAAATCAAATCCCATTGAAATGATATGAATGAAAAGTCCACGAACTAACACCCAATCACAATTGTATTTTGTATTTGTTTTACCCAAACCACGAAACTTCATCCTTATGAAATTAAATGATTTTACAGTAAAAAGTTGTTGCATTTCATTGACTGAAATGTTTAGTCGGCGATCTTTATCTGAGGGTTCAGTTAGTTTCCACGATATTTGTCATCAATATCATACACCTTTTAGCCCTTGTGCAAATAATCTTCCAACTCCAATACTTTATAAGGCACCAAAAGGATGTAAGCCAGCAGACATCCATAACCTAGCCCCTGACATTTTTTCTTGCTGGATTAGAAGGTCATAGATGTATTAACACAATGACGTGATAATTAACTGTGCCCTATTAATTATGTTTGCCATGTGAACAGTTCAATAGTGTAATGTTAACATGTGAAGCCATGTGGAGTTAATATTGAATCTTCTGATTGTAACCCTTGTCGCACACAGATATGAGCAAATTCTGCAAGATGATTGTTGTGTCTTGTGTAGTTTTAGGCCAAAGGAAGATTTGAACAATTTCCCAAACTGGTCACACACATGTTCATTCTTGGCTTTAATCGATGTACTTGGTAATGTTGGTGTGTTGTCACCTTTCACATGTGTTTGACGGTGCCTTTCGAAGTTTGAACTTTTGTAAACCAGCAGATATCACATTTGTATGGTGCAGTAGATCTACGTTGTACAACAGTTACTGAGCTTCCTGTGTCTTCAAGAACGGAGGTTTCCAATTCCTTACACATATCGAATGAATGGACCGGTAATTCCATCTGCAAGACAAAGTACAATATTCACATTAATTAATGATATATGAATGTTTTATTTCAATCGCTAGACCCCTAACTGCAGTTTTATTAAAAGCCTGTTGGAGTCTAGATAGCTATTACAATATACTTTAAGCACAATTAAAAAAAGGGCGATGGCCCAAACTGGACGCCATCGAGACCACTTAAATAATATTTTATTCGTTTGATACAACCTCGATCGGACAAAGTGTAGGGGCATGCACATATTGCACATGTACACTGACCGAACGAGCTCTAACCAGATAGGCACAGTTTACGCACTGACAGAGAGCCAAAAATAATGAAAATAGCTTTCTAACACAACCTCTATCTGATTACAGAAAACACAATATATTTGACAATGGAAACATTACGGACTCTTATTTGCCATATAATTTTATAGTGTATATTGGTTCAAACCTAATAAACGGTCAGTGCTTATTATCATCAATGATCAAATTGACATTTATGTTCTTCCTTGGAATAATAAAGTGGCAACAGCATTTTTTTTAAAAGGAGCACATGCGTAACTTAAAACTCATATAAAGGCAAGGATACATATTTACATAATATAATACTCAGTACACCACACTTGCAATACTCCCGTACACAAAAATTATTAGATATCAATCCCCAGTACACCAATGTTGATAAACATGCACTCGATTGTAGGTCATAGCGACGCCAATAACTATGCTACGAATCTGAATTTTTTAGTATACTTAGATGACTGATATTCAAAGAGATCACCCGGTTCACATTTTTAGTTTCTGTCTGTTTAAGAAAAATAAATCACAAAATATGCGCTAGGGTCGTATATTTCTGTGCGAGCCCGTGTCACAAATGATGATATTTTCCCCACAAAACAACGTTTTACATCGAAATAGGTACATATTAAGCTTGATATATTATGTACATAGCTATATTAATAACCTATCACTTACAGAAACCCTTTAAAGTAAGAGAAATATCACTTTAACTAACCTTTAACAGCGGTGATTTTCATCCAATTTAGCAAATTGCGGCTCGCTTAGCTGCAATATCCGGTGTACGTTCCCTACCAGTGTTATCCCCACTCATTGTTGGACAAAATCCCCGCGACAGATACATGTGTTGAAGCATTAATGCAGGTGATGACACTTTGATAATTAGGGTTATCTACTAATGGATAACCCATGTTATTGGAGGCATGAGGGCTTTTCGTTACTTGTAGGTTCTTTGCGCTATTTGAAAATGATGACGTAGGAGCACGTATGACGATACTTCCTTTTCCGGTTGATTTCTACACCAAGGATGGGTGATCAGTAAATCGTATCACATTTTGTCAAAAATATTCTTTCATCTGTTGATATGGAAGTGCAAATAATGCGAATCTATCAATCAAACATTGTTTAGTTTAATGTTGGGTTGTTTTTCGATGGATTTGTTAAAATAATTTGAGATATTGTTGGATAGATTGTTTGAATTTGGGTCAGCTGATTCGGTAGGTTAGACATGCCGTGACGATGGCACTAATCCATATGAATGAAATTAATCGACGTTAGCGATTGTCAGTCTCAGACCAATAATTCATGTTGTAAAATGATTGTACATTGGTATTTTGTGTCTTGTCCTTGATGTCGTTTGCACTGTTTTGCCATTCAAATGTTTAGAACTAGCATTGAGTTCTCTGCCCATAATTCCTACGTCATCACTGTGCTGTGACGCACATTATGACAGGACAAGTGCGGATCGTGAGGGGTTACGTCAATCCATATTTTATAGAACTATAATAATTATTATTCATATTGGTACAGGCGCGGGTCGTGAGAGGAAACGAGATTCCAAATTTTGTAGATGTACGTATATGCATACAGGTGCAGTTCTTGAGGAGAGACAGAATTCTACAATATGATTGTTTTGTTATTATTAAAAATGACTGATTATTCTTTGAAATTTTGTTGTTTACAGAAGTGGTAAGGTGCTTGGGTTGACACTGCGGTGCATTGTGCACATAGGCCTGCGTGTTCTGTAATCATTGTAATATGCATAATCGTACAGGCGCGGTTCTTACGGATTTTGTAGAACTTTTGCAATAGAATACATTGTATAATATTTGTATTACAGGTGCGTTTTGTGAGGGCATACGACATTATGGATTGTTTAGTTTATTATAAAAGTATTAGATCTACATGACTTTTGTGAAGTTCGTGGGGAGATTCGAAATTCCATATTTCATAAAGAATAGTTGTACAGGTGCTGTTCATGAAGGGATATTACATTACTGATTTTGTGGAACTATAGTATTACAGGTGCGGTTACAGAGGGTATACGCCATTCCTGATTTGATTGAACTATAGCATTACAGGTGCGGATAGAGAGGGGATACGCAATTCCAGATTTGGTTGAACTATAATATTACAGGTGCAGTTAGAGAGGGGATATGCAATTCCAGATTTGGTTGAATTATAGTATTACAGGTGCGGTTACAGAGGGGATACGCAATTCCTGATTTGGTTGAATTATAGCATTACAGGTGCAGTTAGAGGGGAATCGAAATTCCAGATTTGGTTGAATTATAGTATTTCAGGTGCGGTTGCACAGGGGAATCGAAATTCCAGATTTGGTTGAATTATAGTATTTCAGGTGCGGTTACAGAGGGGATACGAAATTCCAGATTTGATGGAGCTTTAGTTTTACAGGTGCGGTTTGAGAGGGGATGCAAAATACAAGATTTTGTTGAACGATAGTAATAGTATTACAGGTGCGGATCGATGGGGCATAGGAAATTTCAGATTTGGTTGAATTATAGTATTACAGATGCGGTTTGAGAGGGGTGATGAAATTCCAGATTTGGTTGACCTAGAGTATTATTAGTTCGGTTCGAGAGGGGATACGAAATTTCAGACTTTCTCGAACTATTATAGTATTACAGGTGCGGTTCGAGAGGGGATGCGAAATTTCAGATATTGTCAAACGATAGAATTAATAATTACAGGTGCGTGTCTAGAGGATATTCGACATATTTAGTATCGTAGGTGCAGATCTTTTAGGGGATATGGCGGTTGCGTTTGTGATATATAGGTGCGGCTAGAGAGGCGATACGAGATTTTTTTAGATTTTGTAGAAATGCAGTATAAGATGTGTTGTAGTGCCATGTCGTTCATGACGTGATACCATATTCCAGATTTGTAAATCTAAAATATTAATAAGTTTGCTTAGTAATCAGGTGCGTTACATAATGTTACCAAGAATCTTAGATATTCCTGATATTAAAAATCTATAATATTAATATGCACAGTAGTGATGCACTGCAGATGCTGTTCAAAAGGTGCCATATATGCAATATATTATATCGTAATTTATGACATGCAGAGTATTACTACAGGTGCGGATCATGAAATAAAATGGTGGGAGTTTGCTTTGTTAAATTCAGTATGCATACAGTTGTGGTTTGTGAGGGGACACTTTGTTCAATAATTTATAATATACAGTAATTTGGAGTGTTCACGGTGCTTGTATCTACATGTCAATTGACGATGTGTGTCCATGTTTTTTCAAATTAGCATAAACAACTTGCAACGTGTCGACATTTATTTTCAGTGCAGGGGCGGTTTCCAAGGAGATACTGGATTTAGGATTATTGTTCACTTAGTTGTTTGTTTAATTCACGATGTAATTCACGATGGTTGTTTAATTTTATGATGAAGTTTACATATCAGCATTTGCCAATGTTGGATTGAACGAACTTGAGCACCGTGTTTTAGAATTGTTAATGTTGTTAATTCATGGTTTGTTCAGCGTTGTGATTATCGGTTGATACGTGTGCAGTAAATGGGAAATGAGGAAGAGTGTGTACATTCAAATTAATAATGGACAATAAATGTTTAAAAGGAGATTCAGTATCATTTTGGTAAACGTAAAGCGAAGTTAATTAGCTAAACGGTAAATAAAGTCCGCATATGTCTGTGAAAATTTCAATTCTAAAATACAAAACCCGTAATGGTAATATGAATGCTACCAGTACATGTAGTTTAGCAATGCAGTGTAGTGTGCTTCATAGTTCATACAGCGATCGGTTGCTAATTGCATGATCTTTTATATAATAGATGCAATTTATTTTGTGGGGACTTCATTTTTAGAAAACTTTGTAGCTTACTTTCCGAATTTTACATGTCGTGCTAAGCTCGGTGCTCAGATAATTCGGGATTTAGAAATATTATGTTAATATGAATTGCTTTGCATTCTGTGATGGAGCAAAGACGCGATATTTTAAACGAGAAATTTTCATTAACATAGTTTCAGTCACTGGTTGTCAATCTGGCGAATATTACTTGGACTATCAGACATGAGACATGTATACTTTTGTGCGGCTACTTTTGTTTGGTTCATTTCACGTGTTTTTGTACAAACCTGCTGATGCTTGGTTGGCAATTATAGCTACGTGTATTTATTCGGTCATGAGGTGGTATATTTTACATGGCCTTAGTGTTGATGGGTCAATTAAGTAACAACGCACATAGAGTGATTTAGAGATGGTTCCAGTTGTTATAAATGTTACATAAAGGTCTTGTTGCATATTGATAGTACGATACTTGTTAGGCGATCGGCGAACCCAAAGTCATGCAGCCTGTTCGACAGTTGTCCTATGAATATTTCCCATTAATCACAAACATTGGAACCGTTTCCGGAATTTCGCACCAAAAGCACTGTTGGGTCCTCAGTAGATTCCAAATTTTCCGATTCAGTCAGTCCATGATTTACGATATAAGAGTAATAAGAGTACTTGGGTGTTAAACACACTCTTTTCTGAAGCTAAGTAATTGCATATTCTAACGGAGTCTTTAAACAAGTTAGCGCAGGTGATGGAGCTGCATGTCGTTATACGGATTAAGAGTTTGTTAAGGGAATCCAATCAATTATCCAATTATGAGTGACTTACATGCTATCAGCAGCAATTTAACTTGCTTTCGCCGCATTTAACTTGATGGCGTTGGGGTCACGGGCGAAATAATGTTCTTAATGATATTATTCTAAATGCGGATAGTACAATTTTCATAAGGAACTATAGCTGATCACTTTAACAAAATACTTATTACGATAAATCGGACTAGTAGTGCAATGTATAATTGATAACTGTTAAATTTTCAGACAGTGGGAGACGTTTCCTTAGCTATTTCATTTTCATGTTTCGTGCATACATGTAGTATTTGCTATTATCTATTACTGTTATCTTGTGTAGTATTAATCAAGGGCTGATATATTGTTTAGTCTTTTGGGACTTATATTGTTTAGCCTTATCGGGCTTATACAGTGATATCCTTTTGGAGCTTATTTATATTGCTTGGCCTTGTCTTTTGGGGCTCATGTATTGTGGTTACACTGATAGCCTTGTGGTGCTTATTTAAATTATATTGCTTAGCCTTGCAATTTGGGGTCCATGTATTGTGGTTACACCGATGGACTGTGGTGCTTATTTAAATTATATATTGCTTAGCCTTGCATTTTGGGGTCCATGTATTGTGGTTACACTGATAGCCTTGTGGTGCTTATTTAAATTATAAATTGCTTAGCCTTGCCTCTTGGGGCCAATGTATTGTGGTTGCACTGATAGCCTTGTGGTGCTTATTTAAATTATAAATTGCTTAGCCTTGCCTTTTGGGGCCAACGTATTGTGGTTAAACTGATAGCCTTGTGGTGCTTATTTAAATTATAAATTGCTTAGCCTTGCCTTTTGGGGCCAATGTATTGTGGTTGCACTGATAGCCTGATGGTGTTTATTTAAATTGCTTAGCCTTGACCTTTGAGGCCAATGTATTGTGGTTGCATTGACAGCCTATTGGGACGTATTTATATTGCTTAGCCTTGCCCTTTGGGCCCATGTATTGTGGCTACACTGGTAGCCTTGTGGTGATTATTATAATTATATTGCTTGGCCTTGCCAGTTGGGGCCCGTGTATTGTGGGTTTTAACAAAAAACTAACGTTATAAATATAATATAGTGTTCATATTTTCAAGGAAACTATTGCGTCAGTGTCTTCTAACAGTAACTGTTGCTTAGAATGAATGTGGTCAAATGTGTGGTACTGTAGCAGTCTGCGAATTTAGAACTTGTCCGAATAATTTGCCCGACGGCTAAGGTTGCTTGTCCGAATACATGTGCATGACACATGTATGCTAACTTCGCCGCCTGCTACAGAACGTGGTTCCCGTGCTCATCCAGCAATCTGTCTCTGGATATTTCGCTGTGCCAAAACTTAATTTTGGCGACTTAATTTTGGCGTTGACGAAATCTTGATCGAGAATCTGCGATGTCGTCATTTGGCCGACAGCGATATCCAAACTCAAATATTGTTTTTCAAAAGTTCAGTAATATAGCGATTCAAATCTCGTTATTTAGAAAATAATTATATAAATTATATTATTGCTACCGTAGCTTCTGAGGTTGGTGTTTCGTCATGGGCCTTGTGTTTGGTGTCTGATTCCCAGGGCCATTCGCAATTCAGTGTGTGGCGAGATATGGGCTTCAGTAGTTCAGGTATTTAGACATTTTGGACACACTTTAAATTAAGCCCTTTGGGCCACAGTTCAAATTTAGCCTTTAGGCCACAGTTCAAATTTAGCCTTAATTTAGGGCTTATATATTTTGGTAGTCTGTTGGGGCTTATTTATTGTTAAGCCTATTTTGGCAGCCCAGTGGGGCTTATTTATTGTTAAGCCTATTTGGCAGCCTTGTGGGGCTTATTTATTGTTAAGCCTATTTTGGCAGCCCAGTGGGGCTTATTTATTGTTAAGCCTATTTTGGCAGCCCAGTGGGGCTTATTTATTGTTAAGCCTATTTTGGCAGCCCAGTGGGGCTTATTTATTGTTAAGCCTATTTTGGCAGCCCAGTGGGGCTTATATATTGTTTAGCCTATTTTGGCAGCCTATTGTGGCTTAACGGATTGCTGTCAAAGGTCGCCCTTAACGACGATTTGTCCGGTGTCCTGTTAACCTATTTGGTTAGCAAGATGAATGCGGGAACCACGCCCATTATTCCAAACTACAAACATTCGACCAACCGATGCGCTCTATCCTGATTTGAAATGTTATTGTAACTAATTTATTTGTCTAAATTATATGAGTGGAAATTGACTTCGTATTATTTGTTTATTGGTTCAATTGGATGCGGGGCAGCTGAGTTCATGGATGATAGCTAAGGTTTCTTAAGATCGTTATATAAGTAGTATTTACATGTTTACTTCAATTAGAAAATAGTTTTCATCCATGTGCTTGTTGCTGGGCGTCCTGTTGTCCTCTGATCTCCCAATAATATTACAATTTATGTCTATCATACAATTGGGACTTGTCTGGTCATAGGCTAGACATATTCACGACTTTCTGTTTTTGAACAAAAATGTGCTTAATGTTATGATAACATAATCAGGAACATATAAGTCACTTTACTTGTTTCTAATTTTGACATGTCCGTACATATATCTGTGTTAAATTGTTAATATAAAGTAACAATTTTACAGCTAGAGTGTTTATTAAGGAATAAATAAAAAATATGTCAAATAAAATCTGCTTAATGATTGAGAAACATTTACCTTACAACAACAGCGAAAACACTTCAATAATACAACACATATCACATTAAATACATAGTGGGAATTTTGTCCATCCTACACTGGGTATTATGTCCACCCTGTAAAATCTAGGGTGGGAATTTTGTCCACTGTAAAATTCACAGTGGGTATTATATCCACCCTGTAAAATCTAGGGTGGGAATTTTGTCCACTGTAAAATTCACAGTGGGTATTATGTCCACCCTGTAAAATCTAGGGTGGGAATTTTGTCCACTGTAAAATTCACAGTGGGTATTATGTCCACCCTGTAAAATCTAGGGTGGGAATTTTGTCCACTGTAAAATTCACAGTGGGTATTATGTCCACCCTGTAAAATCTAGGGTGGGAATTTTGTCCACTGTAAAATTCACAGTGGGTATTATATCCACCCTGTAAAATCTAGGGTGGGAATTTTGTCCACTGTAAAATTCACAGTGGGTATTATATCCACCCTGTAAAATCTAGGGTGGGAATTTTGTCCACTGTAAAATTCACAGTGGGTATTATGTCCACCCTGTAAAATCTAGGGTGGGAATTTTGTCCACTGTAAAATTCACATTGGGTATTATGTCCACCCTGTAAAATCTAGGGTGGGAATTTTGTCACTGTAAAATTCACAGTGGGTATTATGTCCACCCTGTAAAATCTAGGGTGGGAATTTTGTCCACTGTAAAATTCACATTGGGTATTATGTCCACCCTGTAAAATCTAGGGTGGGAATTTTGTCCACTGTAAAATTCACATTGGGTATTATGTCCACCCTGTAAAATCTAGGGTGGGAATTTTGTCACTGTAAAATTCACATTGGGTATTATGTCCACCCTGTAAAATCTAGGGTGGGAATTTTGTCACTGTAAAATTCACAGTGGGTATTATGTCCACCCTGTAAAATCTAGGGTGGGAATTTTGTCCACTGTAAAATTCACAGTGGGTATTATGTCCACCCTGTCAAAAATTAGCAGTGTGTATTATGATCAGTGGGGATTTTGTCCTACACTCTCTTCCGGGCTATGTTTAGCCTGGTTATCCCTGCCCTTAATTCATACGCTATGCTAATTATTGTTGCGACATCATTATGACGGAAACCAGACTATGCTATGTCATCCGAGAGTTGTCCACCTTGTATGGTAAAAGTGGTTGAAAAGAATACACATGAAAGGACTGGTGTAAAATACGGATACGGGCGAAATCGCCCTTGGACAAAATTCCCCTTAGACAAAAAAACCTTGGACAAAAGCCCCGCTGCTCATTGAGAAATTGGTGGACATTTCCCCAATTTTGATTTTTAGATGGCTCGATTTCCATGTCAGTGGTGTTTGTATGTCAAACTCAACACTGGGTATTCCCGTCCGACTATACAAATTGAAGCAGAGCGAATTTTTTCAGATGGGAATTTCATCCTACACTTGTAATATGGCTGTAATATATTATGTTGTCATATGTGATATATGGGTGCATCGGTACTAAGTATATGTACCCAAATGTTGACCTGAC